>CM062813.1:516767481-517218430 GCA_031772625.1 Pinus tabuliformis
AAGAAAGCACTGTACCAAAACAAAATTCCATAGGGATCCCAAAGAGTGCTGCAAACCCTGATCTCAATTCCTTAGCCAAAATGCTGATATGAGTGTACAATGAATCTCCTTGCTTTCTCAAGAGTCCAACCATGCTAATGACTGAAAAACAATATAATATAGACAAACCATAGCTCATCCTAGCCTCTAAGTTTCGAGCTCACATGTTTAGGAGCTGTTTCAACTAATTCTAAACTGAGAACTAGAAATCAGGAAATGGAACAGCATGCCTTTAGAAACAAGGGAACTGATTCATTCAGTTTCAAACAACTTTTTAACAGATGAATCTACCTCCATAAGTGAAAATTTGACATATTTACATCATGATCCATCAATGTATATTAAATTACATCAAAAATTTGATAGTAAGCAGGTGAAAAAGTCAAACTGGAAAAAGCTAGGCGAAAAACAAAGCATTCCTGGTCAAACTGGTCCAAATTTCCTCTATGCGCCGTGCCAAATTCTCTATGCATAGTGCCTGTTTGGAGCCACTTTTGGAGGTCTTCCTGGGGTCCAAATTCACTCCAAGTGTTCTTGTTGCAAAGGTCTACCTGTATACTTTCCAACCCAAGTAAAATTTTTAAATTTGGCCTCCATTTGCCCCTCCAAAATTCAGTTCTCCCAACACTGCTTCTTGGGTGTCAAAATAGGGGCAGTGAGGTCATTTTTTGAGTGTTTTTGACCTTTTTGAGGGCTCAAAACCTGTCCAAATTTCTTGGACATTGGTAGGAAAGTATATTTTTTCATGCAAAATCAAAAAATTCTGAGTTTTTATCATTTGGAGGCTCCTATCAAAAGCGAACGCCATGTGGCGCGGCACATAGAGCAAAAAATCCTGTTTTTTGTGCCAAAAATTCCAAAAATGCAAAAAGTGCCCCAAATTTTTTGAAATTTGGGCTGAGTTTTCTTCATCAAGCATTGTGTTGGGCCAAGGAAGCCTCAGCCAATATCTAAAGTCCTTCATGCTCCTTTTGCCTCCTTGATGCTCTCTTCAATTTTGCCTTCAAGCTCCTGATTCTAGCTTGGCACACCATATTCCTTGACAAATAATGATATGCCATGTTTCTCAACATATTCTTCTCATTGATGGCTTTTTCTAACCTCCTCTCCAAGTGGATATTGGCTCTTTCAAGCCATGACTCCCGATCGGCATTGACCTCCTGCTCAAGTGAAGTGAGCTCCACCCTCCTCCTTTGGGCAGCTTGGCGATTCTCCCGAATGTTTTGCAACTCCATAATCACTTGCTGATCTTCAAGCTGCTTATTTCTTTGCTCCAGGTACTGTATTGTCCATTTAGCTCTCTCCAAGTTGAGGGACAAGGCATTGATGTCCACCTGCTACTCTTGAATGACTTCTTTGAGATTTGTGCTTTGCGGGCCCGTATCAGTATCATCGCCCATATCAGTATCATCACCCTCAATGAGAATGAAATCAGTCTCACACTCACCTAATGGTCCTTCATCCTGTAATGGCCTCTTGCCTTTGTCCTGAACCTATTGTGCTAATGACGGAAGTGAGACCCCTTCCACCCCGGGTGGAGATAATACTCGCTTGGTTGCTGCGAACAACCGTCTAGTGCCCTTCTGATAAGTGATAAACATCGACATACTAGCGGTCTGTGTCTCATGATCCTCATGCTGATAAGAAGGTCCACCTGTCTCATGTAAAGCCTCTGAAGGTCCCTGAGGAGCTCTAAAAAACTCACGAGAAATGAAGTCCTCCCAAGTGATGCCCTGCAAGCCAAGTTGATGGATGACCACAATTTTAATGAGAGAAAAATGATATATACTGTTGAACTGCTACTGAGGAGTCTTGTGTTGTACTAGGGTGGTCATCTTCTCAATATTTCGGCACATGAAGTAGGGGAGGTTCATCATCCTCACCCTGGTAAAATGCATCAGCAACCTGATATGATAAGCATATAAATAAGAAAACTGGCCCTCACAGCTGAAATACTTCATTATCAATTTCATCAAAGGAGCATAAGAATCTTTGAGGTACCGGAAAGGAAACACTCTGCTGAGTTGTCTCAAATAACTAGGCTTGATGTATGGTTCATAATGCTGCTTGTCAATTTGCTGCCTCTTGTTCCATTGCTCTCCAATGTTAGGAATACTGGTTGCTAGTGAAATAGATTCTGGTGTTAATGTGAATGTGACACCAGCTAGAGTGGCTTGACCATCATGTAAATGAAGCACAAACAAACGAGCCAACTCATGATGAAACTGAATTCTAGCAACCATCTCACAAAATTCATAGCAGGACTAGTGTTGGAAACAAGTGATGGCAAGAGGGCAGGCCTGTAACTCAGCAAGAGTGGTTGGTTCTTCTCGAATATGCTTGCCACCTCTATGAGGCCTCTTGGGTGCATGTACTTCTGTAGGTGAGTCACTGTGTGTCTCCTCTTCATAAGCATATGAGGGATCAGATTCCATCTCTGCTAGGTGGATGAGCTGTCTTGATGAGAAGTAGGTGCTTTATGATGTTTTTTGACTTCTGCCACCAAGGGAAAAGTGATATGAGGGACTGTATAGGGAGGGAAAAATGAGGGATTTTAGGCACTGTTGGGATAGGGTTCAGTTAGGGAAACAGGGGATTAGGGAATAATTTAGGAGTTTTGGGTATAGCACTAGGGTTTGGGAATTATATTTGGGACTTTGGGAAAAATAGGATTGGGGATAGGGATATATGATTTTGTTTTGGGAATATGGGAATTAGGTAATAGGGGAATACACTAGGAAAATAAGTGAGGGAGTGGAAAGATGAGGGAATGACTTGGCAGCCAAAACAACAGTACAAACCCTAGGCACTGTTTCCTTTGAAAGATGCAAGAGGTAGGGTTTGATTTTTTGTTCACACAACCACCATAAGACAACCAAAAAACAACACCAAAAATTGGATGAAAAGCAGTGATATAGGCTCAACCTACTTGCACAAATGAAGATCCAAGCGTTTTGGGACGATTTGGAGTGAGTTGTTGTAAAATTCGGGCTTGGAAGCTCTATGCGCCACACATCAAACGCAACGCGCCGTGCCCTGTGTGTGCGTTGCGCCCGTGTAAATTTAAACTGGAAATCGTGGCCCTATGCGCCGTGCCTGCTATGTGCGCTGCGCCACTTGCCCAATGCATCGCGCCTCTGATTTTGGGCAGATTTCTCCAAATTTGTCTTACTTGCTCTCAAACACGACTTTGCTTTGCCCAACTTTGTCTTTGAAATGCAAATGGACCTTTCAATGGAAGAAATGACTTATATACAAGGAGCTTTTAATTTTTTGGTTTATAAAACCCACTTTACAATGTTTGGAAAATGACTTTATTTTTCTAACTCTGTTTTTGAGCTTTTTCACTTTATTTGAGCTTGTGATGAACTGAATGACCTGTGTCTTGTTTGCTTTGCAAGGGGTTGGAGCTACTGAGGCTAGGAAAGGTGACCAAGGTTGCAGGTGAAGTAATTTACATATGAAGGAAATAAAATTACTTGAATTTGCACAATAAAATCTAAAAATACCCTATTTTTCCTCAAAACAGAGTTTTAAGGAAAAATACATCTCTGAACACTTGATTATGAAATTTATTGATGTTGGAACCTCCTCATGTGCCTGCTGGTTATTATTGGACTTTTTGAAACCCTTTTTGATGAAACCCTAATGAAACCCTATACCTAAATGACAATGAAATCCTAGGAAAGACTTTTGCAATTTTTAGGACAAAAAGGTGACTGTATACAATTTTTGATAAATAAACATGAGCCAGCAGGTACAGGACATGAGGGAAACTGTAGGAGAAGCCACTACCATCAGATGATCCATGTGCCTAATGGAATGCAGCTGACTGGGCGGGACACCTAATATGCAATGCAACAAGAGGATTTGATCTCTGACGGAGGGATGAAGATACCGACACTAACATTGGCTCCAATGGGGATGGTAGCTCCTTGGAGGTGCCAAGAACTACAGATCTCTGGGAAAGCAAGTAGTGCCTTCGTCCATTGGGCTATGGAGTCAATAACTTTGACAAATCAAAACCAAACTCTTGACTCAATTTCAGGACTGAAATGTGACTCAAACTGACTCAATTTCAAGACTAAAATCGACTGAAAGACTTGACTCTAACAAACCAAAACAAAACTGAAATCAAACCTCAGCTTTATAGCCTTCACCTCGGGCCCCAAACTGAAGAATGAAAATAGTACACACTTGCAATGGAATTTAAACAAACCGATATATACAATGATGAGTAGGATAGCAGAAAACATTTCACAAATAATACCATTTGAGGAGCCAACCGTTGACCGGCCCGCCAGGATAGTCTTCACCATTCATTTCTTGCAAAAGGAAAGCATTCTGGCCCCGATATGCAGCAATCTTGTACGGTCCTTTCCAAAGATTTTCAAATTTTCCATGTTTACCTTTCTCCTCGTTCCTTGCATCCCATTTCAGCACTATGTCTCCTATTTCAAACCTGTCCGCCTTTGCTTTTCAGTCATATATCCTCTTGATTCTCTCCTGCAGCTTGAAAGTGTTCTGAAATACCTCCTCTCTAGTTTGCTGCAAATGAATCATTTGATTGATCCTCCGCTGCAAACTATCATCTTCGCTGCTGGCTTCTTGTAGAAGTTTGACCACCGGGACTGCCAGAGAGGTCGGGAAGACTGTGTCCACACCATACACAAGCTCAAAAGGAGACATGCCTATAGATTTATTTTGACTTACCCTGTCTGCCCAAAGTGCATTGACCAGCTTTTTGTGCCAACTTTTCTTGTTAGTTTCCAACAACTTTTTGATAATGTTGACAAGAGATTTATTTGAGGATTCCGCCAATCCATTACCTTGAGGGTAATAGGCAGTCGAGTGCCCCAAAGTGATTTGATACTTATGACAAAAGTCAATCATTCTTTTCGATTTAAAGGCTGCTGCATTGTTAGTGATCAGCTTATTTGGATAGCCAAAATGAGACAAAATATTGTTTTCAAGAAATGAGATAATTACCGAATCAGTGGCCTGCCTTGTGGGAATTGCCTCAATCCATTTAGTGAAATAATCCGTCACTATGAGGATCCACTTATGCTACGCTGAAAAAGAAGGATGGATCTCACCAATGAAATCCAAACCCCACTGTTGAAATGGAGCACTTACTTCAATGGGCTTGAGTGGTAAAGTCTACAACTTCCTCCTACCTTGAAAAATCCAACATTCGTGGTAGCTGGCCACTGTTTTGTACATATCAGCAAAAATAGTTGGCCAATAATACCCTGCTCTCAAGATTTTATTGGCTGTTGTCTTCTAGAAAAAATGGCCTCCGCAATCTCCCTTGTGAAAGTCTTCCATAACTTGTTTTGCCTCTTCTTCCACTAAACAATTGAGCAAGACACCACCGGGGTCTTTCCAATAAAGTGCACCATTCATAATACAAAACTTTGCAGCCTTCAATTTCAGTGTCCTACTTTTGTTCTTAGCCATTCCGGGTGGTGATGACAGATTTTGGAGTACATAAACAATGTCCGAATACTAAGGAGAAAGAAGGAAAATTTCTGATACCTGAGTGGGCAGATTCTCTTCATCTTCCTCGGACATAGCAGCAATTAGATTAATGTCCAAGGCATGCAAATTTGACTCAGCCATTAGTTTAGCTAGCCCCTGTCCTTTAATGAGCTTTGTCGGTTTGATTTCCACATCATACTCCAACAAGGCAGCAATCCATTTGCCTCTTCTCCCCTCCAGATCTGTTTGCACTAAGACATCCTTAACAGCAGCATTAGGGACATAAGCGAGGATGTGAGAATGCAAAATATAAACCCGAAAATCTTTCAATGCTTTTACCAAAGCAAGGGCCTGTTTTTCAATTATATTGTACTTCAATGCCGCATCCCTTATGGTTCTACTGAAAAATGCAATTGGTTTCTCAAGCTGGTCTCTTTTCTGCATTAAGACCGCTACCATAGTATGATCCGAGGCAAATGAAAACAAAATAAAATCTTGAGTATAGTCCGGGCTGATCAAAACTGGAGCTGAAGAAAGAGCTAATTTCACCAAATTGAAAGACTTAACTGCTTCCTCAGTCCACCTTACTGCACTATCTTTTTTGAGCATGTTTGTGATTTCTCTTAAATGTTCTACAAGATTGGGTACAAAGCGATGTAAGAAATTTATCTTACCATTGAAGGATTGGATTTCTTTCTTACTTTGTGGGAAATCAATATTTTGAATGGCCTCCACCCGAGCTGGATCGATGCGGATGCCCTCCTTTGAGATAATATGCCCAAGAAGCTTGCCTTCATCCATGGCGAACAAACTTTTCTTTGGATTGAGAGAAATGCCATACTTCCTACACCACTGAAACACAATCTTCAAATGTTAAAGGTGATCTTCATCTGAATTAGAGAAAACTGTTAAGTCATCAAGATAAACAACTAGAAAGACATCTTTTTCATTAGCAAATGCTATATCCATCGCCCGCTGAAAGGTTGCACCAACATTTTTTAACCCAAAAGGCATCTTTGCATAATGAAAAGTTCCCCACGAAGTGGTGAACGCTGTTTTGTCTCTATCATCATCATGGACCAGAATTTGGTTATAACCCGAATAACCATCGAGTAGCGACATGCGGGATGCTCCAACTACTCTCTGAAGTATGTGATCCATCTTAGGCAATGGATAGTTGTCTTTCAAGGATACTTTGTTCAGATTTCTAAAATCAATGCATAACCAGATCTCACCTGTTTTCTTGCGGACGGGCACCAAGTTTGAAATCCAATATGAAAATCTTATAGGGACTATGATACCATCTTTATACAACCGATTCACTTCCTTCTCGATTGAGGGCAACAGCTTCGGATTTATTCTTCTTAGCTTCTGACAAAAAGGCTTTTGATTTGGCTTAATCGGGATGACATGCTGAATTATGCTTGTGTCATATGCCTTCAAATCTAAATAATCCCAAGCAAATACATCAGTAAAAGAGGATAACAAACTGATATACTTTGCTTTTACCTATGGAGGCAACACCTTTGATAATTTTACCATCTTAGGATTTTCAGCTGATCCAATGTTCACATCCTCAACTCCTTTCTCGGTTGGCAGCAAGCTTGGTTTCCGAGCCACATCATCCTGATCGAACAGCTCCTCTAAAGGTATTAGACCTTTAGGAATGATGTTGTCTTTGAGCTGCAAAACTTCCATTTGATTGACTTCTATATCCGCTTCACCATCATCATACTCCACATCAATAGAAGTGTCTTTGAATTTACCTTCATTTTGCAGAAATTCATCGATCTCATCATCATCTTGAAACACTTGCCAATACCTTTGATTGTCGGGGATAGCTGGGCGATGCTTCACGTGAATCTCAAACTTGTTGTTTGAATTCATCAGAATTTTCAAATTACTTGTTGTTGTTGCAAGTGAATCTGCAATGACATTCTGAGCTCGAGGGACACATGTTAAAGTATAATCAGAAAATACTTTCAAGATATCCAACACCGCATTGCGGTAGGCCCGCATTCGAGGATGCTTAGCTTGGTATTCCCCTTTCACCTGCTTGATAACTAACTCGGAGTCGCCATACACTGAAATCCTTTTAGCATTCAATTTTCTAAGAACTTTCAAACCAGCAATTAAAGCTTCATATTCAGCCTCATTGTTTGAACAGTCAAAAGCTAGTTTATAAGAACAGACCCTTACATTGCTTGGCACTTTGTTTGGGGTGAAAACAGGGTTGTGTATCCAAATACCAATTCCAGCACCTTCCCTTCCTACTGCACCATCAAAATCCATGCTCCACAGGCCTGCTTCATCCTCTTCCAAATGTTGAAATTTTGTTTGTTCTGTTTCTCTTCCTTGCTGTCCATTAATATGTTGCTGCTGTCGGAAGGCTGATTGCTCAGCGGTACTATCAAGTCTTTGCCTTTCTTGTTTTAAGACTTCTCTGAAATTTTCAGTGATCTCGGGAATGTCTTCTACTTCAACTACTTGGCTATTTACATCATTAAAGCTATCTGAATACAAAACAAATGATTCTAAATCAGTATGTACATAGTTGATTGGATGATTTACCGACTTCTCCTTGCTAGTGATCATGTACTTCATTTTTTGTTCCCAGTATAGTTTCCTCATCTGACCAAACATGGGAATGGTAGCATAGGAGAAATCAAGCTGCATTGTCCCTTTAATCTTTGCTCCCCAAGATCTGGAAAGAAGCATGCCAAATCTAGGAGGTATATCCACCACAACCACATCCATCAAAACATTTTTAGCCGGAATCTGATCCAAACTGACCACCAAATCCTTGATAAGACCAATGCACCTTACTCTACCAGAATCGAAAGAGTAAAGGTCATGATATTTTCTAGTGATATCCAATCCCAATTTCTCCATGATGGCCTTAGGCATGAGATTATGAGAGGCTCCGGAATCAAACATAGCATTATGTAACACAAAGTCATGCACCCTGAGACTGATATAAAAAGGAGCGACATCACTATCTTGAGACTGACCTTCCAATGTTGGCCCAAAGATCAGCTCGGGACTGTCATCCTCCACATTCACCATGTTGGATGATGGATCTAAATTCAAGATTTTAGACACCTGACCTTTATAATTGCTGTTCTTCATCAACTCAGTCAAAGGAATGGATATTTTTAACTTAGCAATTTCATTTTCTAAGTTAAAAACTGAAACTTTTTCTACCTCTTTCGCTGAAACATCCTTCTTTTCCGTTTTCTCCTTTGACACATTTGGCTGATTGGGTCTTTCACTTGCTGATGGCGTTTTGTTGGTGTTAGGATCAGCTATCTCTTTTCCCTTTTTCTGCACATTGGGAGGATCATTCTTTGACGCTGCTACCTCCTTCCTTTTCTGAATTGGATTTACGGGCACATCTCTACTTCGGAGTGAATATTGTCGCTACTGAGCTGACAAAGCATTCATGTATCCTCTTTGGTATTCATCGGACTCTTCCTCAAGAACTATTTCATTTGCCAAAATGAAATTTTCATCCCTTTGTTCAGCTGAATTCTCGGAGTACTCTTCATCTTCAGTGATGAAAATTGGCATATCATCAGGCGTAAAGAAATGATTCTCTTCTCCAATTACATTCTCCTCCTCATCTGATTCCGGACCATGTACAAAATTCTGCTGCAAGGGTGTCTTCACCTGCTGCTGCGCTGCTTGGTCTTGTGTCCGCTGCTCTCTTTGTTTTATCCTAAATTGTGGCTGTTGCTGGCCACGGAAGTTAGGATTTCTGACTTGTGGTTCAGATTTGTCAATTGTCAATCTATCAAACATCTTCTCCATCTTCCGAAGCACTTGATCTGAAGTGGAAACCTCTTCCTTCATTGTTACCTTCTTTTCAGCCTTTTCTCTAGCTCTCTTGGCAAGGAGATTAGCTTCAACGCTGACTGCAATTTTCTGCATGTCTTCCAAAGTGGCCGGATCTCTCTCTCTTAATTGATAGGCCATATCAGTATCAAAACCGTCTGGAAACTTAATCAAGGCTAGCCCCATAGGTGGCTTTATATGATCAGGAATTGCATTGTAAACTGAATTGAATCTAATATAGTAATCTTGAACAGACTCACCAACATTCCGCTTGATGTTCTCATATTCAGAAAGGATTTGAAGAGGATTTTTCTTCACTTCCCAGCGATCCAAGAATTGTCTCTGCAGATTAGCCAATGTAGTGATACTTGCAGCCAGCAAAGCTCTGAACCATTTCCTGACTTCACCACCAAAGGTTTGTACAAATAGTCTCATGGTCATGTTTTCTGCATCAATCTCATGGAGGTCGAAGAAATCTGTCATCTTGTCGACATGCTGCTGAGCTGTAACACTATGAGGAGTGTCGTCAAATAATGGAATTTTACTTTGATAATTGGTGGGCATGTCATCCAAATTTTGGGGCAGCATGAGGGGTGCAAAACGAGCAACCATTGCTCTTGGTGGATTTGCAATCGGTCTTGGGGATGTTGGGGGAGTGGGTGCAGCTGATGTATGGGGAATATGAGGAGGTGTGTGTGGAGGGGAAGAAATTTTGGATGCTTGAGGAGTAGAAGGAGTAGACGGAGGTGATACTACTGCAAACTTTTGATCAGAGATAGTAGGCTGCACAGGGATGGTGGGAATGAAAGGTGGTTCAGTGGGAATTTTTGAGCTAGATGCAATTGCGGATGACCCAAGGGTTGCAGAAGCAGTCTCTAAGAAATCAGCAATATTAGAAGCCACAATTGAAGTCTGGAGCTGATTCAAGATATAATCGTCAATGGATTTATTGGCCCTTTCAGTTTCAAGATTTCTAACAAACTCAGGATTTAAGGAAATTGAAGCAAAAGCGCTTTCAGATTTGGTTTCAAACAAAGACAACTCAAACTATTCATCAAACTCAAGATCTTCAAGATACTCAAAACCAACAGGACATGAATGAGATTTGAACACGGGAATCACAAAACTTTCTTGGTGAAGGATTCTCGGAATAAGATTGGGATTTTCATACACAGGAGGGGGATCTGGATCTGGATTAGCTCTGGTATATCTTCTAGAAGCCAGTGTGCTATTATTTCCAAGAAATCAAATGGACATTAACAACTTGTTCAGCCTATCAAATTCTAAACTTATCATCCAAAAGCTTAGAATTATCAGATGTACTGGGGTGATTTGCAAGTTAGATATTCCGTTTATAAGACTAGACCGGAGATTGACTGAAGTAGCTTTTATCTACTTGCGCTAATGCAAAGCAAAAGCATTTCGAAGGCTACCTGGCTAATCTTCAGACTCCGTCTGTAGTTTATAAAATGAAGAACACTAACAAACAAACAATTTCTTCCCCAGTATGGTCACCACTATGTTAGTGCCTAGATTTACCTCAGGCTGAGAAAGGTAGGATCCAGGGCCAACATCAAACCATGCTTAACCTGGTAGCTAGCCCTACCAGGTCGGGAGAGGGCTCTCTCCGAGTCAATCTCAGCAAAATATAATCACTAAAGGCTTGATATGACTAATATAACTACTGATATTAGGCTAGGTATGTGTGCAAGAGAGTTTGATTGAATAAAATGATGTTTTTGCTGGCTCAAATGGAAACGCAGATTTTGGGTGCGGGGAATGAGGCTCAGCTTTGCAGAGATCTCAATGGGGCAAGGTAGGCAACTGATTTTGGCACTTCAAATCGAATGAGGTGGAGGGATTATACAGGTGAGGAGTTGAAGATGGCAAGAGAAGTCATGGATCCTCTCCAAACAGCTGAAAACATCAAGAAACTAAAACAAACCTCAAGTAGAGCACTGCAATTTCAATGGATTCTACTTTCACTCTTGTTTGATTTAGTTAGGAAGAAAAAAGATAGATAATGTCATACATAACACATAAAAAAAATACAGAAGAAAGCACTCTACCAAAACAAAATGCCACAGGGATCCCAAAGAGTACTGCAAACCCTGATCTCAATTCCTTAGCCAAAATGTTGATATGAGTGTACAATGAAGCTCCTTGCTTTCTCAAGAGTCCAACCATGCTAATGACTGAAAAACAACATAATATAGACAAACCATAGCTCATCCTAGCCTCTAGGGGTCGATCTCACATGTTTAGGAGCTGTTTCAACTAATTCTAAACTGAGAACTAGAAATCAGGCAATGGAACAGCATGCCTCTAGAAACAAGGGAACTGATTCATTCAATTTCAAACAACTTTTTAACAGATGAATCTACCTCCATAAGTGAAAATTTGACATATTTACATCATGATCCATCAATGTATATTAAATTACATCACAAATTTGACACTAATCAGGTGAAAAAGTCAAACTGGCAAAAGCTAGGTGAAAAACAGAGCATTCCGGGTCAAACTGGTCCAAATTTCCTCTATGAGCCGCGCCAAATTCTCTATGCGTAGTGCCTGTTTGGAGCCACTTTTTGAGGTCTTCCCAGTGTCAAAATTCGCTCTAAGAGTGCTTGTTGGAAAGGTCTACCTATCTACTTTCCAACCCAAGTGTAATTTTTCAATTTGGCCTCCATTTGCCCCTCCAAAATTCAATTCTCCCAACACTGCTTCCTGTGCGTCAAAATAGGGGCAGTGAGGTCATTTTTGAGTGTTTTTGACCTTTTTGAGGGATCAAAACCTGTCCAAATTTCTTGACCATTGGTAGGAAAGCATATTTTTTCATGCCAAATCCAAAAATGTTGAGTTTTTGTCATTTGGAGGCTCCTATCAAAAGCGAGTGCCAGGTGGTGCGACGCATAAAGTAGAAAATCCTGTTTTTTGTGCCAAAAATTCCAAAAATGCAAAAGGTGCCCCAAATTTTTTGAAATTTGGGCTGAGTTTTCTTCATCAAGCATTGTGTTTGGCCAAGGAAGCCTCAGCCAATATCTGAAGTCCTTCATGCTCCTTTTGCCTCCTTGATGCTCTCTTCAATTTTTCTTTCAAGCTCCTGATTCTAGCTTGGCACACCATATTCCTTAACAAATAATGATATGCCATGTTTCTCAACATATTCTTCTCATTGATGGATTTTTCTAACCTCCTCTCCAAGTGGATATTGGCTCTTTCAAGCCATGACTCCTAATCGACATTGACCTCCTGCTCAAGTGAAGTGAGCTCCACCCTCCTCCTTTGGGCAGCTTGGCGATTCTCCCGAATGTTTTGCAACTTCATAATTGCTTGCTGATATTCAAGCTACTTATTTCTTTGCTCCAGGTACTATATTTTCCATTTATCTCTCTGCAAGTTGAGGGACAAGGCATTGATGTCCACCTGCTGCTCTTGAATGACTTCTTTGAGATTTGTGCTTTGCAGGCCCATATCAGTATCATCACCCTCAATGAGAATGAAATCAGTCTCACACTCACCTGATGGTCCTTCATCCTGTAATGGCCTCTTTCCTTTGTCCTGAACCTGTTGTGCTGATGATGGAAGCGAGACTCCTTCCACCCGGGTGGAGATAATACTCGCTTGGCTGCTGCGAACAACCGTCTAGTGCCCTTCTGATAAGTGATAAACATCGGCATACTAGCGGTCTGTGTCTCATGACCCTCATGTTGATAAGAAGGTCCACCTATCTCATGCAAAGCCTCTGAAGGTCCCTGAGGAGCTCTGAAAAACCCATAAGAAATGAAGTCCTCCCAAGTGATGCCCTGCAAGCCAAGCTGATGGATGACCACAATTTTAATGAGAGCAAAATGATATATACTGTTGAACTACTGCTGAGGAGTCTTGTGCTGTACTAGGGTGGTCATCTTCTCAATATTTCGGCACATGAAGTAGGGGAGGTTCATCATCCTCACCCTAGTAAAATGCATCAGCAGCCTGATATGATAAGCATATAAACGGGAAAACCGGCCCTCACAGCTGAAATACTTCATTATCAATTTCATCAAAGGAGCATAAGAATCTTTGAGGTACCAGAAAGGAAACACTCTACTGAGTTGTCTCAAATAATCGGGCTTGATGTATGGTTCATAATGCTGCCTGTCAATTTGCTGCCTCTTGTTCCATTGCTCTCCAATGTTAGGAATATTAGTTGCTAGTGAAATAGATTCTGGTGTTAATGTGAATGTGACACCAGCTAGAGTGGCTTGACCATCATGTAAATGAAGCACAAACAAACGAGCCAACTCATGATGAAACTGAATTCTAGAAACCATCTCACAAAATTCATAGCAGGACTGGTGTTGGAAACAAGTGATGGCAAGAGGGCAAGCCTGTAACTCAGCAAGAGTGGTTGGTTCTTCTCGAATATGCTTGCCACCTCTATGAGGCCTCCTGGGTGCATGTACTTCTGTAGGTGAGTCATTGTGTGTCTCCTCTTCATAAGCATATGAGGGATCAGATTCCATCTTTGCTAGGTGGATGAGCTATCTTGATGAGAAGTAGGTGCTTTATGATGTTTTTTGACTTCTGCCACCAAGGGAAAAGTGATATGAGGGACTGTATAGGGAGGGAAAAATGAGGGATTTTAGGGACTGTTGGGATAGGATTTAGTTAGGGAAACAGGGGATTAGGGAATAATTTAGGAGTTTTGGGTATAGCACTAGGGTTTGGAAATTATATTTGGGACTTTGGGAAAAATAGGATTGGGATAGGGATATATGATTTTGTTTTGGTAATATGGGAATTAGGTAATAGGGGAATACACTAGGAAAATAAGTGAGGGAGTGGAAAGATGAGGGAATGACTTGGCAGCCAAAACAACAGTACAAACCCTAAGCACTGTTTCCTTTGAAAGATGCAAGAGGTAGGGTTTGATTTTTTGTTCACACAACCACCATAAGACAACCACCAAAAATTGGATGAAAAGTAGTGATAGAGGCTTAACCTACTTGCAAAAATGAAGATCCAAGCGTTTTGGGACGATTTGGAGTGAGTTGTTGCAAAATTCGGGCTTGGCAGCTCTATGCGCTGCGCATCAAACCCAATGCACTGCGCCCTGTGTGTGCGTCGCGCCCATGTAAATTTAAACTGGAAGTCGCGGCCCTATGCACCGCGCCTGCTATGTGCGCCGCGCCATTTGCCTAGTGCGCCGCGCCTCTGATTTTGGGCAGATTTCTCCAAAGTTGTCTTACTTGCTCACAAACACGACTTTGCTTTGCCCAACTTTTTCTTTGAAATGCAAATGGACCTTTCAATGGAAGAAATGACTTATATACAAAGAGCTTTTAATTTTTTGGTTTATAAAACCCACTTTACAATGTTTGGAAAATGACTTTATTTTTCTAACTCTGTTTTTGAGCTTTTTCACTTTATTTGAGCTTGTGATGAACTGAATGACCTGTGTCTTGTTTGCTTTGCAGGGGGTTGGAGCTAGTGAGGCTAGGAAAGGTGACCAGGGTTGCAAGTGAAGTAATTTACATATGAAGGAAATAAAATTACTTGAATTTGCACAATAAAATCTAAAAATACCCTGTTTTTCCTCAAAACAGAGTTTTGAGGAAAAATACATCTTTGAACACTTGATTATGAAATTTATTGATGTTGAAACCTCCTCATGTGCTTGCTGGTTATTATTGGACTTTTTGAAACCCTTTTTTATGAAATCCTAATGAAACCCTAGACCTAAATGACAATGAAATCCTAGGAAATACTTTTGCAATTTTTAGGACAAAAGGGTGACTGTATACAATTTTTGATAAATAAACATGAGCCAGCAGGTATAGGACATGAGGAAAATTGTAGGAGAAGCCACTACCGTCAGATGATCCATGCGCCTAATGGAATGCAGCTGACTGGGCGGGACACCTAATATGCAATGCAACAGGAGGATTTGATCTTTGATGGAGGGATGAAGATACCGACACTAACAATCCACGTGCTTGAAACTTTGAATCTCATATAACCTAATGCACAGTGGAAGAGCGGGCCAAGGTGCCTTCTTCTTCTGGTGCAACCTAAATGTTAATCCTGCCGAGATGAGCACGTCCAAGGAAAAATTCGGTAGAACATGTAGAGGCTTCTTCGCACTGTACATTCGTATGAAGGTGTCAGACGGTGAGGCATACTAATAAGAAATATCTATCAGTGCCTCCATTGTTGCCTTCGACATGCAGAGTGGATCCTATTCGAATATCATCTTGTAGACTGGGGTGACAAAATGATTGGACAGTCATGTGATAATTCCTTTGAAGCTGCATTCAGACAAGAACTTACAATAAGTGTTCACAGTAGTCTTCATCGGTGACCATTCCCACTTCAAACCTAGGAACTCCTATAGATTTCTACTTGCATACCTTTGGGCGGTTATCAAGGCCTCGTTACCTGTTCCTTCAGCTGATGAGCCAACATACTAGACCAGTTGCATTGTTTGCCCTCTCTGGCCAGTTGGTCCAATGTGATCACCCAACTCTGTGGCAAGGTTTCTGTGCTTTCTTGGCCATATAGTCGACATGCGAAAATGACCAGGTATTGATACGCCTTCCACAGTATCTTCTTCCTGTAGATCTGGTTGGGTGTCATTGTTGAACCTCCGAATTACCTTCCCCTTGACATTTGTTCTCACTTCTTTCTCTTGATTTATTACAAGACTACATATCCAATCAATGATAAATGCTAGATTTTGTCTTAATAAATCATTAAAACGATCACCATATTATATTTTCATGTTCTTGCTATTTTAATAGATTTTTGCAAATTAGCTACAGAAAGCGGCCTATTCTGCAGCTAACTATGAGTTCCGTAGCTACTCTGATGGTTTGGCAGGTTACAGGTGTCAAATGAAGAACTGGGTCACATGGGCATCTCCAGAATCATCTCTACATGGATCTTATCCTACTCACTCGGTCCAGATCGACAGAAAAGCATGCCTAAAGTCATGGTCAAAGATGGAGTCAAATACGTTATCTAGTAGTAGTGGGACTCTTGATATTTCGTAGTTGATCAGGAGTCTAATGGTTCTGTTGAAGAGTTAATGTGGATTAAGCCACTTGTAGTTGATCAGGAGTTGAGGAGTTAATGCATATCAGGCCACCTGTAGCTGTTCAAGAAGTTTAACAGTCTCATTACAATTCGAATTAAGCCATTTGTAGCATGTCTTTCTATAAATAGTCATGATAGATTTGGATCAAGCCACCTGTAACAAGATTTTATCTTAGATAGTTATGTTGTTTTTCTATAAATATCGGTTAGATGAGACCAAGAAGTAGTTAGAAGCTAGAAGGGATTACAAGCTTTTTGTTAAAAAAATTTGTTCAGACTTCGTTTTGTTGATAATACAAACTCTGTTTTGTCAATGGTGGTTTAAAAGTGCATCTTTAATTAGTTGTTATCCAGCCACATCAGTTGCAGAGGGCCCCTGCACTGAAGGAGGTTTTTCACTTGTTGTTTTCATTTTAATTTCTACTACTCTGTTTTTCTGCAAGTCCATTTTCTTTAGTTTTGTTTCATTTCAATTTGTAACCAAAAGTGTGAGGATAAAAATCACAATTGTGCAAGTCTTATTCTTCTGAGATATTGTATGAGAAATGATTAAATGAAAAATGAAGAAATGAGAATACATAGTTGTTTAGCTTATTACTATTTTGATTACTCATTTTCTTAGCATAGAACTCTCAATTATCTGTATTAATAAATGTTCTCAAAATCATTTCGAAATAATGACAATTCTAACTTAATTGGTTGAATATCTCATTCATGCAGTGATTGAGATTACTCAACATATTGTTAGTTTTACAATCTGTCATCTTTTATTTTCTGTTTTCAGGTCATTACTTAGTTGCATCACTTGACATTCCAAAAAATCATTTCAAGGAGATTGATTCTATCATGTTCCAAAATTGAATGGTTGTATGGATAAATGAAAGAAATTATTGGATTACCTTCTGCATTAGTATTACTTTTGGTTGTAGGAATTAGATCCATGGATTAGGACTAAATGGTAGATAAGCTAGATGCTCTGTTTCTCTTATTAGGTCCTAACTAGTTAAAAATGATTCTTAGTCAATTTTAGGAGACTAGACTAACTTAGGAACCTATCCTTCCTTCTAAAACTCATTAGATCCATGTAAATGTCTCATAGATTGTATATTCTTAGACACCAGAGAATAGAAACCCCCAAAACAAACATAAAATTACAAAACAACGAAGTAAGAGAAAAGTTAACTAAGCACATATAGTGCATCACACTTCATTAGTCTACAAACCTTGGTTGATAATTCATGCAAGAAATTTAGGACACTAAATTGACTGAACATTTTGGCATCGTTGCCAGGGAAGTGTAATGAGGAAACCTTATCTCTTACATTCAAAAAAAATGATATGCGTAGAGAAAGAGACTCTAGGGGTAGATTTATAGCTAGAGGTAGGAGTTCAATTCCTACAACTCCACCTACTCCACCAAGACTAAGAAGAGATACACCTCCATCTCAACCTCATAGACCTCCTGAAGTTTTAAGGTCAGAAATTAAATCAAGAGGATCTCCTACTTCATCTACTGAGGCAGTCCTAGAGGAGAAAAATCTTGGATCTCCAACAAAAGGAGTAGCCTTTTTCACCTCCACAAGGGAACATATTTTAGTGGAAGAATTAAGAATACCTAGTGAAGAAGAAGAAGTAGAACCTATCTCCCACATACCATTAATAGAGGAACCAAAGGAAGAGCAATTAACCTTGCATTTTGAATATTATATTGACTCCAAAGAAACTATAATGGCAGAAGAAGGAGAGGATGGAGAATTCTTACTGTTTGTAGGAGGAAGAGGTAGAGGAAATAATGGAGAAGGTAGAGGAAATAATGGAGGAGGTAGAGGAAATAGGGAAGTTGATAATTCTTTTGGATTCCCTATAGTTGATGAAGAAACAAATGCCACAATGAAAAATATCTCACCTTCTGTCCTCCCAAACTTTCATGGATTAAAAAGTGAAGACCCTGAAACCTTCTTATTTGAATTTGAAGTCTTGTGCAGAACTTATGATTATTTACAAGACTCTCAAAAACTCAAATTGTTCCCTTCAATGTTGAAAGGAGATGCTTTAAAATGGTTTATGGGGTTGGTCACTCAGTCCATTAGAACATGGAATGACATGAAGAAAGTGTTTTTGGACAAGTATTTGGATTATTGCATGCCTATCAATCACAAGGATGAAGTGTTCAAAATGATGCAAAGAGAGGATGAAAATTTAGAGGATTTAATTGAGAGATTCAACTATAACTTAAAAAGAGCAAAAATGGATAACTTAGATCAAGATACTTTAAAATATCTTCTATTGAAAGCCATTAGAGATGAGTGGATAGATATCCTTAACATGATGGGGAAGCAAGATATCTCTCAACTCCCATTAAGTGACATAGGAAAATTATGTGTTCATTTCTCAAGAGGAAAATCCAAAACTCGGAAAGGTCCAAGAGATCCTTCTCTTGTTAGCGTGAATAAATCTACATCTGGATCAGTGAGTAGGGTAGAAATTGGAAACATGCTTGATGAATTTAAAACGGATATTCTAGGGAGACTTAGTGAACAAATAGACACCCTTAAGTTACAAAACAAGTAGAAAACTGAAACCGATGCTCTGGCTATTTTCTGTCCCTAATGCAGAAAGAAACATGCTTTAAGAGAATGCCCTTTAGATGCAAAAGTCATAGAGACTTGTGTGATTTGTTCAGAAAACCATGAGACCAAAAGTTGTCCTTCAATCCCTGGTCTTAAAGCTTTTTTTCAAGAAGAAACAGTTTCAAATCCAACAGAGTCTCTTTTCTTTGTCTCTAGAAGACCTTGGCAAGGGCATCAAAATCAGGGTTTTAACAATCAAATGTATATGCAGCCCCCTCCAAATTGGAATTCTTGGCAACAACCTTGGCCTCAATCTCAACCTTGGGCTTAAGGAATGCAGAATCCGTATGGAAGATTCTCTCCATACTATCAATATCCTCCATCATATCCAAACTATCCTCCCCAACAAATTTCTCAACAAAATCAATAGCCCCAACTTCAAAACCAAAACCCTCAACTTTCACTTCCATTTCCACAGAGACCAAATTAGTTACTTGCCCAACCATTACCTAACCCCAACAATAAAAATCCTCAAAATACCTATATGGTGGAAGGACAACAATTTCCAACTTACATGATCACTCCATTAGATCTCAATGATGTCCAATTGAGATCTGGTAGGATATTGGAAAAGAAAAACCCTTCTGTGGTTATTCAAGAACAAGACAATTCTGAGGAAGATTCTCTACAGCAAAATAAAAGTTTTGAAGGAAAATCTCCTCAAAACCAGAACACTAAAAATGAAAAACAGAAAGAACCAATAAACTCAACTCCTATCATAGAGAAACAATCAGTATCTACTTCTACACCTCCTTTTCCAGAAAGATTACAAATTGATAGAGGGGTAGAAAAGCGTTGGTGTCCAGGTAGGGGTGATTTACTTACCTTGTTCCGACATTAATCTTATCAATTCGGGTGCGTATCCTTTCAAGGCAACGCGCAAGGTATATGCAGGGGAAAACGCGTAATCTTTCCCAACCAAGGGTTCGTGGTTTAAGATTCGAAACATAAATGCAAGATTAACAATTTACAGAACTGTAGAAGTAACTATAAATAGTAAGGAACTGTAACAACAACACAAACTGATAAATCACACACACAAAGACGCAGCACCTGATCAGAAGAGTGGGACCATCTCTCTGATCAGGGTTGCATTAGCCACGAAAAGAATTAGAACAGCAAAATGAACAATCTTTTATTAATCAGTAACAAAGGTTTACAATACTGATGGGTGAACCCCCATTCAGAAGATCATCCTGCATTTTATACACAGCGAGGGAGATTAACAGTTCTCCCAAAAACATAGCAACTACAGATACCAAGATATACATCGGTTGAAACGGCATCAGCATCAGATGTCTGAGATAGCAAGAAGGCCTAAGAATAGTTCAGGGAGCCTGTTCCCCGAGCTGCGCGTCCTCCTTCTGATCGACCGTTGCCAATTCTGTTGCAATACACTGAGTTGAGGGTTCCTGTTCTCATGCTGCGGTCAAACACACAGTTTAGTACCACAAATAGATAGACTCCATGCGTTTTACTTCATTAATTAAAATATACCAATAGGACAAGTAAGGGGGAATTTACCTTGTAAGTTTAACATAACAGCATGGGTAAATGAGTGAAAAAGGGTCAAAAAGGGTAATGGAAATAGGCAGAAAGATGGCCCGATTTGGTACCCAACATCTCCCCCCAACCAGCCTACTGCATGTCCTCATGTAGTCCTCTGCTTTCACAAATATGGGTTCTGTAAACTGTAGGTTTCATGAAGCTGGGCAAGATCATATTCCTCGGCCATTTATGTCCTTGGAACTTTAAATTCGTCCCAAAGGACAACTTCCTTCCACCAATCCGTCGGGACATCATAAACTGAAGTATAATCTTCAATGGGAAACCAGAGAACAGGGAACCGAAACTGGAGCCCCATCCACCGGGACCGACATGTCTAGACACATGCCACATACCTAGGCACCCTAGTAAGTACACGTGCAAAATTTGGTGCCCCAAAAGGTTCTCTCTCCCGGACGGCTGTTGGTGACATCATCCACCTCCTCTGATAACAACTAAGGGCCTCTTTTTGAAATGTGGTGAGTTGCTTGACACAAAGATCAAGACACCATTTTTGTGTCCTCACCATTCTATCTCTATTTTCCCCAATCCCTAGAAAGGTCATGTGCTTATTGAACATTGTGTCTGACCTCTCATGTTCCCCTCTTACTATAAATGGCTTTGTGACTTGATTGGATTCAAAAGTGTTACTAGCCTTCTGCCAGTGAATCTGATTAAAAGCGTAAGAGGTGAGGGCCCTCAAATGAATGTCCCCCACATACGGGACCAGGTTGAAATCTCTGTCCAACCACAGTAAGTACCCGTGCAAGTAAAACTCACACATCAGATGTTGCGTTGGTACATCGTGACTCCTCAAAATCTGGAGGAATTGCACACCGTCCTCCATCTCATAGCTGACCTCATTCTTAATACTTTCCATGCAGAATAAAAGGAAACGTTCATGCAAAAATAAGGAATAACAAGAAGCAGGGGGATGACATGCCATAACCTCTTGCACCAGCTCGAACATCTGCTCCTTGTCGGCCTTCAGCTCTGCCGCTTTCTTCTCTAGCTACTCTGTCTTGAGTTGCTGTTTTGCATGCCGTAGCCTCATCACATCCATACGCTCCACATATCCAAAAATTGTTGTGGAGGCCCTTTCCTCAGTCCTTCTGATCTCGTTTTTATATTGGGCCACAGTAGATTTCCAGGACTGAATTTCAGCTGTTAGGGCATACTCCCGATCTTCAAACAATTGGTCAATCGGGTCTGTCTGAGTGTTGGCAGAGGTCATGACTATCCGGTCTACTTGGGTTTCTGCGTCAACCTGGATGGTTTTGGCCTTTCTGGCTTGCCGTTTGTGCTTCCTTAATTGTTTCTGCATTTTATTCACCTTCTTTCTCAGCTTCCTCACTTCCATTTTGAGCTCAATCGTTTCCTTGAACTGCAGTTGATACTTTTGTTTCATTGGAAGCCTTCACTAATCACATGACTCTATCCACTCTTGCTTAACTAATATTTCCTCAACCAGAGGAAAATCCCTCGAAACATCTTCTGTTGTGTTGACTGGGGGATTTTCCTCCCCTACTCGCTCTTCTCCACTTATCTCGTGCTCAACAGCCCCTTCGCCTGGTTGTATCATTGGCTCAGTCATCAGGACCGTTTCAATTGGACCCTCCTTTTCGCCAACAACGATCTCCTCTTCGTGCACACGCACTGCGACTGGCGATGTGCTGGCGAGACATTCTCCCACTACTGTGTCTGCTAGAATTCCTCTCGGTACTCCAACCTCCAGAATTTCTTTTCTCCTCTCCTGCTCCAAGGTACCCGCCACCTGAGTATCTTCCAATCTGTAAGCTTGTGGCCTCTGCAACAAATTCAGAGCCACCGGAATTGCAAAATCTTCTTTTTCTCCCTGTCGAAGGGAACGAGTTACCCTCACTCCTCTTGGAATCGAGGTAGAGAAAGGGGACTAGGGTGAATCTTCTACAATTGGCCCCGAAGTTGACGCTGGTTCTTGTGGTTCGGTGTCAACCTCGCGCCCTGGCTCTTCTGCTGCTTCCTCAACGGGTCCCATAGTTTCCTCAACTCTAGGCCCTTCTTGTCTTTTTCCTTCCTCTTCTCTGAGTTCCATGGTCGGAGTGGTCATGACCTCCTCTTCAACTAGATTGTCTTCCTCCATTATTTCCATGGTGGCAGGAGATCCCTATGGGGTTCCTTCGGTCACCATATCAACTACTTCGCCCACGCTGGCCTGTTGTGGGTCTGCTCCCATGGCTGCTGTAGTGTCCTCTTGCTCTGCTAGTTCCACGGGTGAAGCTGGTTCTTGTGGTACAGCCTCATTCGTGGTACTAGCGGGCCTTTCTGCATTAGCCCCTATGTCTGCCATTGCCTCCATATTTTCTGCTTGATCTTGGGGGGCTACCTCATCCCCCAATTCCTCTGTTTCCATCTCCATTTCCTCTGGCTCCTCCTGATCGACATAGTCATCTTCGACAGGATCCTCCTCCATAGCTTTGGATTCCTCTGCCCTAGCGGCCATAACAGCTGCTATCTGTTCCTCCGTGGAGTCCTGAAACACCTCCCACGGAATCAGAATCTGTCCAATGGCATTCATTATTAGTAGCCGCACCAACCCATGATGAGTGATGACCGCCAGTACCTATCGAGCCCCCTAAGCCGAATGTGCCATTAGATGCAGGCTCCTTATCAAGAAGTAGGGCACATTCATGGAGAAAGCCTCTACTTGTGGAAATCGCAGGTGAGCTAATATGCAGAGGTGATATCTGAAGATTGTGGAGTATCTGCCCTCGCATGTCATATATTTGATGACGAATTCTGCTACTTCTCCCCATGGATATGGTAGCGAATTTCTATCATACCCCCTGCCTTTCTGTGCTATACTCTCTCTGGCTTGAAGGAAGGCCTCGGGGAATTCTAGAAGGGTAGTTCTTCTCACAAACCATCGTTCCCCAACTTGAGGAAGCCCACTGACTTCCGCAATGATTTCTTCTGTTACAGGGATCACCACTCCGCGAACCCGCGAGCCTTCTTCCCCCAAGTTCAGTGCGAATTCCACTATCAATTCTTCATTAAATCCCCTCAACCTGTCAAAATACACATCCCATCCTGCGTTCTGAAAAACCTACCATACCTCCCGATTATTCCAAGCTGCCCTTGTGTTCTCAGGTTCATGACGAATTGATCGGCCACCCATCGTTGCGAAGGCGGAATCAGCACGTCGACTGTAGTTGGTTGGCAGGGGAGAGTGACAAGTCTCCAAACCATTGGAGGTTGAAATAATGTCATGGCTGATTTGGGAAAGATCGGACGAACAGTACTGGTATGTATGGGAGTAATGGCAAGTCCAGTACTGGTACGCTCAGACATAATGGCAAGTTAAGATGGTACTGAGGTGTGTTCTGAAAATTAAATGCGGCGTGTGGGGAAAGTGACCGATATGACTTGGTGCATATGAATCTGCATCCCAACGCGTTTAAAAATATGATTACGGAGTACCAAAATCATTATATTCGATTGAGCGGGATTTATGTGCACTAAATGTTTTTTCATGGTACACCATCATTTCTTATGACGGTTGCCCCCCCCAACTTAATGACGGCCGTCCTCGACATGTTTAATTGTCCTTTTTGGAATATTTAATTAAATCCATAAAATGACAGAGACGTACCTGCAGACTTACCTGATGGAGTGACAGCACAGCGTGGAGCAGCAATTGTGAGTAGCAGCAACAGTGAGTGACGGCAATAGTGAGTAACAGCTGCTCTGAAGTAGTGGCAACAGTGAGTAACAACTGTTCTGAAGTAGTGGCAACAGTGAATAGCAGGAACAGTGAGTAACAGTTGTTCTAAAGTAGCGGCAGTAGTGAATAGCAGCAACAGTGAGTAACAGCAGTTGCGGAGTAACAACAGTTACAGTGTAACGGTAGTTACGGAGTAACAACAGCTACGGTGTAACGACAATTGCGGAGTAACAGCAGCTATGGTGTAACGGAAGTTGCGGAGTAATAGCAGCTATGGTGTACGGAAATTACGGAGTAACAGTAGCTACGGTGTAATGGCAGTTGAAGAGTAACAGCAGCTACGGTGTAATGGCAGTTGAAGAGTAACAGCAGCTACGGTGTAATGGCAGTTGAAGAGTAACAGCAGCTACGGTGTAATGGCAGTTGAAGAGTAACAGCAGCTACGGTGTAATGGCAGTTACGGAGTAACAGCCCCGGTGGAGTAACAGCAGCTACGGTGTAACGATAGTTGCGGAGTAACAATAGCTACGGTGTAACGGCAGTTATGGAGTAACAACATCTATGGTGTAACAGCAGTTGCAGAGTAATAGCAGCTACGGTGTAACGACGGTTATGGAGTAACAGCAACTATGGTGTAACGGCAGTTTGCAGAGTAATAGCAGCTACGGTGTAACAGCTCTTAATGACTGATAAAGTGACAGCGTCGGGTGTTACATTTCTCCTCACCATATTTCTTTGTTGTTCCTACAAAAGATAAACAAATAAACAACAATATATATTATTTATTTATTATTATTATTTTTTCTTTTTTAGAGCAGAGTGAGGGTGTCTTGTTTTCCAATGACCATTAAATCAGATGAAGCAGACAGATTTTTAACAAAAGCATCTTTAGAGGCTGGATGGTGATATAATTTAAGACGATGTCCGTTTACCAGGAAGGAAGTATGGTTTTCATCTATTGTACTTAGTCTAACCATTCCATTGTCGAACACTGCGTCTACTTGATATGGGCCCATCCAGTGAGTGCAGAGCTTGCCTTTGAAATCCTTAAATCTAGAGTCATACAATAACGCCCAGTCCCCCACTTGAAACACCTTAGTTTTGATGAATTTATCATGCCATTTCATTCTCTACTGTTGAACAGTAGTAGTTCTCTGGACAGCCACTGCTCGAATCTCGTCCAACTCATTCAGCTGTTCCAGTCGGTGTTTCTGGGCTTCTGATAAATCTAGGCCTACTTCCAGAGCTATTCTGAGTGTACTTATCTCAAATTCCACCAGAAACAAGGGGGATTTTCCATAGACTAATTCATATGGAGAAAACCTTGTTGTATTCCGCCATGTCGTTCTGTATGCCCATAGAGCTTCTAGAAGTTTCTGTGCCTAGTCCCAGTGATGGCTTGCTACTATCTTTGTTAAGATATTTTCCAATACCTTATTTGTGCTTTCTACCTGTCCATTCACCTGGGGATGATAGGGGGTTGTCACTCTATGTTTGACCCCATATTTTTGCATTAGCTTTTCTATCATATGAGATGTAAACTGTGATCCACCGTCTGATACAATTTCTCTTGGAGTCCCGTACTTGGCAAAGATTTCTTCAAAAAGGAAGTCTGCCACCACTTGTTCTATTGCTCTTGTGACCACCCTAGCTTCCACCCATTTAGTTACATAGTCAATGTAGACCAAGATGTAAGCCTTCTAATGCGAAGGTGCGTTGAAGGGACCAACGAAATCGATGGCCCATTTCTCGCATGGTGCAATAACTATCTAGGGTTGCAGGGGCATCTCATCTGCTTTCCCAGGTTGTCCCATCCATTGACAGCTATCACACCTCCGCACGTAATCCCAAGCATCACAAAAGATGGAGGGCCAGTAATATCCCATTTGTAGTACTTTATGACCTGTTCTTTTGTCTGCAAAGTGTCCCCCATAGGGTCCTCTGTGTGCAGCTTTCAATATCTCGAAAATATCATCTCCTTCCTCACAACGTTGAATCTACTGATCCACTCCCGTATGGAAGAGATATCCTGCCATCCATGAATATCGGGTACTCTAGTGAATGATCTTCCTCTTCCCCTTATAGGACAAATGACGAGGCACTTTACCTGTAGCAAGATAATTAGCAATATCTGCATACCACGGAGTGTTAGCAGAAACTACAAAAAGATGCTCATCCAGAAAATCATCTTCAATTGGTGTTTCCTTACCATCACATTCTATCCTAGATAAAAAATCTATGACCACATTGTCTTTCCCCGGTTTATCTACTATAGTGATATCAAATTCCTGTAGTAGCAACAACCATCTTGTAATTCGACCAGGGGTAACAGGTTTTTTCATTAAATACCTGATGGCTACATGATCAGTGTGTACAAAAGTAGGATACCCGGTAATGTAGTACCGGAACTTTTTGATGGCATAAACGACAGCAAGAAATTCTTTCTCAGTCACTGTGTAGTTTAATTCAGTAGGAGCCAAATTTTTACTAACATGGTAGACTGCATAAGGTACTTTATCCTCTTACTGTCTGAGAGGCATCCGTATGAATGTGGGAAGGTAGTGCCCAGTTAGGTCCTCTAAGGATCATAGCACTGCAAACTAACTCCTTAATTTTTGTAAACGCTGCATCACAGTCTTTTGTCCATACAAATTCTGAATCTTTCGTTAGTAATTGAAACAGTGGGTGTGCTACTTTTGCAAAATTTTCTATGAAATGTCTATAATAACCAGCACAACCAATGAAACTGCGTACCTGTGTGACTATTTTAGGTGTTGGGAAGTGTAGAATTACCTGTATCTTTGCTGGATCCATCCTGATTCCTTCAGCTGAGAGCAAATGTCCCAGAACGATTCCCTCTTCCATCATCATGTGACATTTCACTGTACTCAGAGAGACACGCGCTTGTATACACCTTGCGAGAACTTTTTCCAGATTTTCCAATCCCACCATGAATGAGTCCCCATATGGAGTAAAGTCATCCATATAGATCTCAACACTGTCATTTATCAAGTCAGAGAAGATTCCCATAATTGCCCTCTGGAATGTTGCAGGAGCATTGCACAGGCCAAAAGGAAGGACCCGGTATGCAAATGTCCCCCAGGGGCATGTGAACATGATCTTGTCCTGATCCTCAGGAGCAATCTAGATCTGGTTATATCCACTAAACCCATCTAGAAAAGAGAAATACTTCTTACCAGCCAATGTGTCCAATACTTGATTGATAAACGGCATAGGAAAGTGGTCTTTCTGCGTCGCCTTACTCAATTCTCGATAATGTACGCAGATCTGCCATTTGCCATTCTTTTTGGGGACCATTACCAATGGTGAGACCCATTGGCTGTCTGAGATTGGGTAGATGAAACCTACATCCAGTAATTTCTGAAGTTCTTCTTTCACCACATTCTTCAATGCCGGGTTTATTCTTCTCTGAGGTTGTCTTATAGGACGACAATTTTCCTTGATGTATATTTGATGGGTGCATAAATTGGTAGGGATTCCCTCCATATCTGCATAATCCCCGGCAAAGGCCTCTTTATATTTCCACAGAACGTTTATAAGCTGCTCCTTCTGAGATTCTGACAGGTTCGGATTAATGTTCAAGGTTTTTCCAGGTTCCAATTCCACTTGTATACTTTCATGAGGTGCATCAGCAGGTGGTTCCTCTAATCCTTCCGCTGTTTCCATCATTTCTTGAGTTTCACAGCTTAGGATAGATTCTAGGATCTGCTGGTCCGATTTTGAAACGGAACAAGGATCATCCATGAAGGAAGTGATTGCGTCATCTTCTGATTCCATCTTTAATTGCAGGGCTTGTCTGATAGTAAGGACGGGGCTCACTTCTTCCTCTTCCGTTACATCCTCCACCGTAGATACAACCTTCTTTCCACTTGCTAGCTTGATAGGTGAATTTGGTTCTGCAGGTGGATATAACACTAAATTCTTAGTGTTATTCCCATTAGAAATGACCATATTCACTTAGCGGCACCCAATGTAAGCGTCTGCAGTGGCTAGCCATGGCCTACCCAAAATTAGGGGATGACCACCCACTGAACATTGTGTATGTAATACCAGGAAGTCTATGGGATAATGCCATGAATCCACTGAAATTGTCACATCTTCCAACTTTCCTATAGGCTTGACTATAGATCGATCTGCTAATTCCAGTACTGTAGGTGTATGCTTTAAATTACGAAGTCCTAACGCATGCATAGTTTCAGTAGTGATGACATTGATGGTAGCTCCCAGGTCTACCAACACATTTGGAATCTCCACCCCATTAATCTGTACTATCAATATCGAGTTCCCCGGATCTCCATATTTCACTGGCATTGATTTCCCCATCATAAAGTCCGACAACTTTCCCATAACATGTATGGTAAGGGGATCTTTAATTTTCTTGGCAGGTTTCTTTGAACAATATTCCCTAAGAGTCTTTGCATAGATTGGCACATCCTTCATAGCTTGCAAGAAGGGAACTTTAACAAATAAGTTCTACAATTCTCCTAATAAATCAAATTCAGATTGAGGACCTAGTTTACTCATGATTAACCTCTCTGGGTAAGGTGGTTCAGATTGATGCTGCTTAACAAGAGGCGTCTGGGTTCTATCGGTTTGCTTTGGCTCTTTACTAACCCGTTCTGCTTCCTTACCTTCACTATCAAGCTATTCAATGATAACTGGAGGAGGTTGGGCATTAACTGTCCAACCTGATCATAGATTCATTTCATACAGCTCTGCAGTGGAGATACTATATGAAGGCAGGTTAAGAACATCAGCTTGATGAGCTCCCTTATTGTTAGGGTTAGGGTTAGGCTACATGGGGAGCTGAGGACGGGTAGGCTGGTTACCAGGAGGCACATTGGAGGGCAGTTGGAGCTGCTGCTAGGGCATCTACTGTGGCATCTGTGGAGGAAACTGACCAGGAGTGGATCCTCGCCATTTTGGTGCCCACGAAGAGCCCGTACTGGCTTGGGGATTCCACTGTTGCCAAGGTGGGTACTGGTATTGCGGCCACATGGGAGGATAAGGCATGGTCTAAGGATTCATATTACAATTGTTAAAATACTGAGATGGATCCAAGTACATACCTTGATTTCCCATCGGTGGTCGAGGCTGCCATGGCTTCCTAGATCCCATGAGGTACAGCTGCTCCGTGTCCTCCCCCGTTCCTTGAAATACTGCTTTCAAGCCTGGTAAGGAAGGGCATGAGCTTGTCGCATGATTGAGCTCGCAGATCGCACATTCCTCTATGGAATTCAGTGGACATTCCCTCTCCGGGTGCTTCTTTCTGCATTTCGGACAAAATACTGCCATAGTCCTGTCCAGCTCTAGCTGCTTTTGTTTTACTTGCAAGGTGTCCATCTGTGCTGACAGGGTACTGAGGATATCTGTTCTTAGGTTGTCTAGAAAATTTCCGATTTTTGCTTTTATAATGCCCCCACCAGATCCCTTTACTGAACGAATCCCCTGCTTGTTTCTCGTAAGCCCCCTTGAGCAATGAATACATAGTTTGCAAATATCTTTGAAATTCTCCTTGGAGATATCTCCCTTTCCCACAATGTTCAATAGTTCCATCGAGTCTTCTCGAAGGGATCGAAGGAGGATAATCTTTAATATTTCCTTATCCAGGTCAGAATGACCTGACCTCTGCAAGGTGTAGTTGAACCTCTCCACACAATCTTCCAAGCTTTCATCTTCTTTCTGTGTGAACTTGAAGAGTTCCTCCTTAATATTCTGAGATTTACAGTAATCCCGGTATTTCTCCAAGAAATCCGTTTGCATATCCTCCCATGTAGAAATAGATTTTCCTCCAAGGCCCATGAACCATAGCGAAGCCGTCCTTTTTAGAGTGGAAGGGAAAATTTTCAACTTCTGGGCATTTGTTGTATAGTCATACCCTCGGCATACTATATCAAACTCAAATAGAAATGTGTCGGGGTCTTCCGAGATAAGCCCATGGAAGGTTGGTAGAGCTACCAATGGAATAGGCTTTGTAGGTGCACTGGTTCCCAGATCTCCAATAGGGAAATCGATGGTGGAGTTTGTAGGAGCCATGAATATTTTCCAATAATCACTGGGGATTTCAACAGGCTCTGCAGAGGGTGCCTGAGGATTCTTTGCTACCGGAACTCGAGCTGCTTTGGTAGCACTTCCCCGGTCTCTTGGTGATGTAAATATCTCCTCGTCTCTTTCTCCTGCGGCCTGATGGCTTGATCCTTCGGCTGCGACTCCCTTTCCTTTACTAGAATAGTCCAATTCTACCATTGCTCTGCTTACAACTTCCTCCTCTACTAACACCAGTGGAAGATTCTCTGGATCAAGTTCACTACTAGATGCTTCCTCCACGGTCAGAGGAACCTACTGCATTGAGTCACCACAGAATGCCGCAGCCGATACTGGCTGTTCCACTGATTGTCCTTCTGACTTCACCCTTCTTGTTCCTAGTCTCACAGCTACGTAAGAGGATGCTTCGGATTCAACCTTTGCTATGTTCTCTTGTATATAAGTTTTTCTTCCCAGGTCTGGTCTTCTCCCCCTTGGGGCTCTCCCTCTGCCCCTTTTATTTGGTTCTTTGTTCATACAAAAATTGGATTGATGGGGGCTTTGGTATGAACCTACAATACTTCAACCCTAAAGTAAGGTGTCAAAAATACCGTTCCTTCCCTAAGATGAAAAAAACTCACAAAAAGAAAAGCAGCTATAGCCAAAAATCTAGGGTTTCAAGCCTGGAGCAGGGCGTCAAAGGACTCCTCCCTCCCCAGGGACAAGAACCAACACCACAGGAAACCCTAGTATTCCCAGATTCGAAGCAGGGTGTAAAAAAAAAAAAATTGTCCCTCCCCAGGGTAAAAACTAGGGATTTCCCCAAAAGAAAGCACACATAGGTTAAGAAAAAAACAATTCTAGCTCAAGGCCTAGAGCAGGGTGTCAAAGGACTCCTCCCTCCCTAGGACAAAAGAATGGCCCAAAATAATCAGAAAAATAGAAAACAAAAAGAGTACCTATGCTTAGGACTTGAAGCAGAGTGAGAAAACTCGTTCTCTCCCCAGGACAAGAGATTGACCCTCTGGTTGGTCCAGATCATCATTTGCACCGTGTTAGCCTTCCTGGCAATGGTGCCAAAATGTTGGTGTCCAGGTAGGGGTGATTTACCTACCTTGTTCCAACATTAATCTTATCAATCCGGGTGCGTATCCTTTCAAGGCAACGCGCAAGGTATATGTAGGGGCAAACGCGTAATCTTTCCCAACCAAGGGTTCATGGTTTAAGATTCAAAACATAAATGCAAGATTAACAATTTACAGAACTATAGAAATAACTATAAATAGTAAGGAACTGTAACAGCAACACAAACTAATAAATCACACACACAAAGACGCAACACCTGATCAGAAGAGCAGGCCTAGCTCTCTGATTAGGGCTGCGTTAGCCACGAAAAGAATTAGAACAGCAAAATGAACGATCTTTTATTAATCGGTAACAAAGGTTTACAATATTGATGGGTGAACCCCCATTCACAGGATCAACCTGCATTTTATACACAGCGAGGGAGATTAACAGATCTCCCGAAAACATAGCAACTGCAGATACAAAGATATACATCGGTTGAAACGGCATCAGCATCAGATGTTTGAGATAGCAAGAAGGCCTAAGAATAGTTCAGGGAGCCTATTCCCCGAGCTACATGTCCTCCTTCTGATCGGCTGTTGCCAGTTCTGTTGCAATACGCTGAGTTGAGGGTTCCTGTTCTCATGTTGCGGTCAAACACACAGTTTAGTACTGCAAATAGATAGACTCTGTGTGTTTTACTTCATTAATTAAAATATACCAATAGGACAAGTAAGGGGGAATTTACCTTGTAAGTTTAACATAACGACATGGGTAAATGAGTGAAAAAGGGTCAAAAAGGGTAATGGAAATAGGTAGAAAGATGGCCCGATTTGGTACCCAACAAAAAGCATATTATGTTGCCTAATTATGCTTTTCTAGATGAATTGAAAAATGTCTGTATCAAAATTCATTTGTTACAAGCCATTAAGGAGATTCCAATTCTAGCTAAAAGAATAAAAGAGTTGAGCATGAAAAAACCAGGAAGAAAAACAAAAGAAGTAAAAATAATTCACCTAGGAGGAAAAACAACAGACATAATGATGGGAAAAATTGCCATACAAAAATATGTAGATCCAGGAAGTCTAGTTGTAAAAACACATATCAATGGATTTGAAATCCCAAATACATGGATTGACTTAGGAGAAGCAACAAACATCATGAGCAAACAAACCATGGAACAACTCAAACTTCCCAATCTTCTTTATACACCTACATTACTGCAATTGGTAGATAGACTTGTAATCAAACCAGATGGTGTGTTAGAAGATATTTCAACATCCTTAGACTCTTGTGAGTACCCTGTTGATTTTATGATCCTAACCCCAAAGAGAAATCTAGGAGGACATCCACTTATATTAGGAAGACCTTGGCTAGCTACAGCTGATGCATTCATTAGTTGTAGATTTGGTGATATGTATATCTCTGATGGTAATTCAACTAAGAAATTCACTTTATATCCTCCAGAAAGAACAATCACAGAGATATATGACAAAGAATGGATTCATGATGAAAATGATGTTCAGCCTCTCTTTACTATTTCATCCATTAGTGAAGATAGTCAAATCTTGAATACAATGGAAAATTTTGAATCATCTCCAGAATATGAACATGATCAGTTTCAAGAAAAATATAATATTGAATATTTTTCATCTAGGCAGATGTCTCTTTATTCTATGGAAGAATTTGGTAGCTCTATAGTTGAAATATTTCCAGGAAAAACATTGAACATCAACAATAACTTGGAAAAATTACAACAGGAAAAGCTAATCAAAACTTTACAACAAAATTCTTCTGCATATGCATGGGAATACACTAGCATGAAAGGAATTAGTCCTAAGACTTGTATACATCACATCTACATTAAGGAAAATTGTAAACCTATCAGACAACCTCAGAGAAGGATGAATCCAAATCTTAGGGAAATTGTGAAAGAAGAGTTGCAAAATTTTCTGAATGTAAATTTTATCTACCCAATTTCAGATAGACAGTGGGTTTCTCCTCTAGTGATTGTGCCTAAAAAGAATGGAGGGTATGTATTGATTATCGAGAATTGAATAAATCTACCCTGAAAGATCATTTTCCTTTGCCCTTTATAGATCAAGTGTTAGATACATTAGCAGGTAAGAAGTACTTCTCATTCTTGGATGGTTTTAGTGGTTACAATCAGATTCAGGTAGCACCTGAAGATCAAGATAAAACCACATTTACCTGCCCATGGGGAACTTATGCCTACCAAGTACTCCCTTTTGGATTATGCAATGCACCTGCAACATTTCAAAGAGCAGTACTAGGATTTTTTTCTGATCTGATACATGATTGTGTAGAGGTATATATGGATGACTTTACAGTTTATGGGAATACATTTGAGGAAGCATTAGAAAATTTGGAAAAAGTTCTTAAAAGATGTAAGGAATAAAACCTTTCACTAAGCCATGAAAAATGTTTTATGATGTTTACAGAAGGGATTGTTTTAGGACATCACATTTCAGGAGATGGAATTAAGGTTGATAAATCTAAAGTTGAAGTCATCTCTAAATTATCAATTCCAAGTTGTCAAAAGGATGTTAGAAGTTTTCTAGGATTCATAGGATATTATAGAAGGTTTATAGAAAATTTCACTAAACTAGCATCACCACTCTTCAAATTTCTCACCAAGGATTGTGAATTCAAATGGAATCCTGATTGCCAGTTGGCATTTGAGACCTTGAAAGCAAAAATTTCTGAGGCACCCATCTTAAGAGGTCCAAATTGGAAACTACCTTTTCATATTTCAACAAATGCTTCAGATACAGCTCTAGGAGTTGTATTAGGACAAAAAGATTTGATCCCTTATGCCATCTACTACATGAGCAAAAATTTGACTCCCACTGAGTTAAATTACATTGTAACTGAAAAGGAATTCTTAGTTGTTGTTCATGCTATCAACAAGTTTAGACATTATATAACAGGCTACGAAACCTTTGTTCATACATATCACTCTGAAATTAGATACTTAATGAATAAACTGATTACTAATGGCAGAGTTACAAGATGGTTATTACTCCTGCAAGAGTTCAACATCACTGTTTTAGATAGACTTGGAAACAAAATACAGTTGTTGATTTCTTGTCTAGAATTCAAAATATCAAAGATAACACTCCAGTTGAAGATAAATTTCCTGATGAATATCTTTTTGCAGTAACTACTCAAACTCCTTGGTTTGCAGATATTGCTAACTACTTAGTCACAGGAAAATTACCTTCACATCTGTTTCCTAAGGAGAAAAGAAAAATCATTCAAACAAGTGCAAATTACTCATGGATTACTAATGAATTGTATAAAACAGGTCCAGATCTCATGATAAGAAGATGTGTTCGAGAAGATGAAATGCCTGAAATTCTTAAGGCATGCCATGATGAACCTTGTGGTGGACACTTTGCTGACAAAAGGACAGCCTACAAAATCCTTCATTTAGGATATTATTGGCCCTCCATCTTCAGAGATGCCAAAGAGTATGTCAAAAGGTGTGATAGCTATCAAAGGATGGGGAAACCTGCTCCCTCAGATGAAATGCCACTACAAACTTAGGTACTCATTGAACCTTTTGAAAAATGGGCCTTGGATTTTGTTGGACCAATTAATCCTCCATCTAAACAAAAGAAGTATATTTTGGTATGCATTGATTATGTCACTAAATGGGTAGAAGCTAAAGCATTACCTTTTGCTAATGAGAAATCTGTAGTTAATTTTATTTTTTAGGACATCTTAACTCGTTTCGGTCTTCCAAGAGAAATAGTGACAAATCAAGGATCTCGATTTACATCTAAAATGGTGGAAAGACTTGTAAAAGAATACAAGATAAAACATAGGAAGTCTACTCCTTACCATCCACAAGCAAACGGTCAAGTTGAATCTACCAATAAGGTGATTGAAGGAATTCTCACTAAGACTGTACATCTACACATAAGAGATTGGGTATAAAGGCTTCTTGAAGCCTTATGGGCCTACAGAACTACATGGAGGAACACAATAGGACATACTCCCTATGAGCTTGTTTATGGGAAGCAAGTCCTGTTCCTTATAGAGTTTCAAATCAGAACCTTCAAGATGGCAGTCCAATTGGGACTCGATTTATCAGAAGCACAAAAACATAGATTGGAGGAACTCAATGAGCTTGATGAAATCAGGCAGGATGCAGTTCAAAGGACCAGTTTAGTCCAACAGCAAAGGGCTAAATGGCATGATAAGTATATCAAGGAGAAGAAGTTTCAAGCAGGAAATTGGGCGCTTTTGTTCGATTAAAAATTCAAAGATTTTCAAGGGAAGTTTTAGACTCATTGGCTTGGGCCATATGAGATTGAAGAAGTCTTTAATAATGGAGCAGTAAGAATAAGGACAATAGATGAGGGAAAGGTACCTCTTCTTGTAAATGGTCATCAGTTAAAGATATATCATAAGCCAATTTCAAGGGAGGATTTTGTCAGAATTTTCCAAGATAACACTGAGATGAAGTTGGTGAAGAAGAATTCTTCTTCTCCACTAACTTAGTTTTCCTGTACATATATATATAGATAATGTATAAGTCTGAAAACCAATTGTTCATTGGCTTACTTATACAGGAAATACAGGGTGAAAATTAGAGATTTCTGACATCCTATATTTCCTATTTCTCTTTCTGTAATAAGTAGTGACATAAAGCTACATTCATTTGCAGTGCCTAATCTGCAAATTCATTTCATCTCACTTCACTTTCATTCCCTTTCACTGTTATATTCCATTTTCCTTTCATTACACTCTGTTTTCATTTTATTTCACATCCATGTTCCATAGCCATATTTCATCTTTGTCATGTTCTGCAGCTAACTCCATTCCGCAGCCAGTTTGATTCTGCAGCCATAACTCCATTCCGCAGCTCTGTTCCAAATAAATGTTGATTGCAGGGAATTGAAGAATCTTTTTTTTTGAAGACTGATATGCTAAGAAGGGGATCTGCAGATCAACATCAAAGAAAAACAACAAACAAGAAGGTTAAGTTCCAAGAGGTAAAAGTGCAAAAATTTATTTTAAAATAGCAAGGTTAGAACATAGAATATGTATAATATGGGCATTCATATGTCTCCATGAAAAATCATCATTTGATTTGATTCCCATCTCCATCGTACTGCATATCCACCACACCATCCGTCTTCCGTCACATAACGGTCCATAATTAACTCCCTCATTGTTTTTAACAGTCATACTACGACATGACATATTTGTCCACATCTCTTAAAAACCCTTACCATCTACTTATCTCATGCAAGCTCGCAATTCTTTTTCACCATACTCGCAATCAATCCATTTCATAAACCGGGAGGGTAATTCTGAAGGTTAAGGAATTTTGTGAAACAGAAGACATGGGACTCATTGTCAGGTCAGAACCAGTAGGAGAAAAATATATGGAAGGATACCCACAACTCAAGGAAATGCTGCAGAAGGCTGGATGGCTCAAATTCATTGAAAATTTTGATGGTTTTCATAAAGAGATCACAAAATATTTTGATGGTACAAAGGTATAAATTGGAGATATTAAGTTTGCAGTAATAGAATCCTTCATAACAAAGGCTACAGAACTTCCAAGACATGGTGAAAGATGGTTCAAAAACAAGGAATTCCACAGTGAATCATGGAAAGTAATCCTCAGGAACCCAGGTATGGATGTCTCTGTTTTTAGAAAAGGAATTCCCATTTCATCTCTTAAAAGTAAATGGAGAAGCATGCTTTTGATATTACAAAAATTTATCACCTGTGAGGGGAGATTCGGGTGCATGTATGTCTACCATATACGTTTATTGATGAATTTTCTAGAAAATGGAGAAATCAATCTTCCTTTCTTCCTGCTAAATAGTTTAAGAAGGATGGCCTCAAATGTGCAGAAGAAAATAGAATTCATAGACACAACCATGTACCATCATGGGTTGATAAAGATATTGATTGAGTTTCATTTAAAAGGCATAGGAGATACTATTACAGATCCATTTAGGCACATCAAATCCCAACATCCAGATCAGTGTTTTAGGGCTCATTAAACCCTAATTTCAGTTGCTTCATGCCCTAAACAAGTCACCCCTTTGAATGCCTCCTTCCCGGACAGTTTTATGAATTGAAGACATCCATAAATAGCCTCTAGAGGGACCAGCACAGGTAAGCCCTTATGAAGGTGCATTGCAAATCAGTTAAGTCCACTACCATGGTGCTCTACAGAGCACTTAAGCTTCCTTTCACCTGCACTGGGTGAGAATGAGCGAAATTCACATAGGGTTTGGGGAATATTCTTATCTTTTGGAGTCATATAGAAATTTTCCTCACTTATCAACTCTTGTGAGCTCTAAAAATGGATGAGGAATGAGTTAAGTTATATCCTATCCTCTCATCCCTTCCTCCATGGAACTAATTCTAAGTATGGAAGGCCATTCCATGCCACCATTAATGACAAAACCTCCTTCATCTTCCTATAAATTGACCACTCATCTAAGTGATCAAGGGTTGGATTACGTTGAATTGTAAGGAGATAATGCTACTATGAGATTTGGCTTTGAAGCAAGTATTGTGATGCTACAAGTTTGTCATGCTTTTGATGTGATGTGGATGGGATCCAAGCTGGAGAAATGGCTTTGAATCAGACACGAATGGTTTTAATTCCTTCTTCTATCTAATAAAGTGTTTGAACCTTTTTCCCATATGTTTGTATTGTTTTATAATGCTTATGTGTGTGAATTGCATCTGATTCCTTTCACTTATATTCAATAGATCGTATGTGTTGATCGGTTTTTGTATTCTGTTGTGTTTACAGGGTACTTCTCAAGTGGTTTAAGTACGGGAAGGAGCAACGGAATCGATACAAGGGAGACGAGAGGAAAGTGGAACTACAGGTAGGCCTTCTATCTTCTCATCTTATCTATTGCTTATAGGAAAATTCTAAAACACTTTAAATTGTTGTTCTAGATACAACTACTTATCTAGGGAATTAGTATTTATCTGTAGATACTAAATTCTCCAAAACAAATTGGCGACTCCGCTGGGGAAGAATCCTCTTTCCTAGTAGCTTATCCACCTCCTAAGACATCCTTGTAGACCTTATTTGTGTTCATATATTGTAATTCAGTTGTTTACATTGAAAAATTGGTCAAAACTGTGTCAAATTGCCTCTTGAAATGGCTTACTGTCACCAGTGCAGGCTTGTGAGGGACACAGTGCGCTGCAGAGCACCCTTGGCTTAGGGACAGTGCTTTGAAGTGCACTGTCTCCCACTCTGGGCTACGATGATCCCCCTAGGATCAGTTTCCCACCTTTGGAAAGAGTTTTTTGCCAATTTTTCTTTGTTTGATTGTTTGCTGATTGACCAATGAAAGCTATGTCTCAGAAAATGAGTTGTTATCTCTTGGTCTAGCCCAACTTTGATTGGATTGATTAATGTTTCTTCATGTTTTCTTTGTCATTATCGATCAATAGTCAAAGTTAGGATATAATTTATTAATCTTCATTCGAAAAAAAGTGTCATAAAGTCTTCTCTTCCTTCGAATTAGAACTGTCATAAAAGTCTTCATTCTTATGAAAGATTGATTATTTATATGTGCATATTTCCTTTTGTTCATATTCACATTAAGAAAATCAAAAAGAAAAACTTGCATCGTTCATATTGTAGTTTTTGAATGCTTGAAAGGAATAGCTAGGCAAATTGCATTAATTATGCTCTTTGATCTTTGTCAAAGATCTGATTGCTCTATCCCTACTAGCTAAGGTTTTCATTGTTCAATTGAATGAGAATAATTCTTATCATACTAGTCGCATTTTAGGAATTGCAAACATACATCATGTGTTGAACCTTGAAAGTCAAATTCTAAAGAAGATCAAATTAAAATTTATCTAAATTTACCTAATGGAGCATTGTCACCTAGTGAAAAACATTTAGTGGTTCTAGGCTAGAGACGTGTTCCGGAGTCGTAAAACAAAGCAGCTCTTGCTAAATTGTCTGCAATACATCCCGAGTGTGATACCTCATTCCATGTACGTGAGTATACCGTAGCTCGTCCATGTACCTTCGGGTATATAGGGCGGTGTTACAGTACGTAAAGTATATGGGAATGCTCTCACTATGTGGTTTTGCATTAGACAACACTTATACAGATTGGGCCTCCACGTACTTTTGGGTATATATGGGAGGACAACACTAGGTTAGTATCCATCCTTAGGTAATCAAGTCAGCCACCTTGTACACTATGATACACCAAACACAGCATTCGGGAAGATTCCCTACCCGTACTTCTCGGTTCGCCGAGAGGTATTCTGCAGTTCACAGTTTCTTAGTAAGCCTTTTGCCTAGATTATCCCTCTTTTGTTTTGTTATGTTACTTTGATTACAATAAAATTAATTGACCGCGAATAACATCCTCCATGCTCAATCCTTAGTTGATATTAGGTTGAAACATATGGTGACAAATTCGGAGTCCACCGATCAAGGAATTCCTTTTGATGGGAATCCTAGTCCTTTTCCTTCTTTCAGAAATATTGGTGCTCCTTATATGGCTACATTGTCCCTTCCGAGATTTACCATTGGCTTGCCAATATGGTTGTTTTCAACCTCCTTGGTTCAAAATGTCGTTATTTCTCTGCAATCGAGTACACCTCCAATTGGACAAAATCAACTTCCAGTTGATCCTAAAGTTGACCCTTTGCCTTCTTCCTCGGTTGTTTCCTCCTCCCCTTCTTCCTCTTCGCCTGGTGAAAGTATCGGTACTAGTAATCAGGTGGCTAAGAAGAAGAAGAAGAAGAAGAAGAAAATTCAGCAGAGGGGCAATCAAGCAACCATTGCTTTGAATGCAACATCTGATGGGAAACCATCCGTCAAGCCTCACAAAGTTCGATATCCATGCAAACTTTGTGCGGGAGACCATCTTCTTCAAAATTGTCCTAATATTCCTCAGATCTTAGAAGAATGGTCTTCTCGTTCACATCATCCTGTGTCATCAACTTATGGAGATCGTGATGGTGACACACCATCAACTAGTGGTAGTAAAGTTCATGGAACCAAGGGTAAAGTTAAGTTTCCCTATAGGTTATGTGAAGGGAATCACCCCATTCACCTTTGTCCTTATTTGGATGAAGCCAAAAAAGTGTTGGATAACCATCCTGCTTCACCGCAGTGACTTCCATCTGGTTACAGGAAACTATCCCTAAATCCTTCACTAGTTGATGAATTGACTGACCAAAATCAACTGTCGATCAAACCCACTCTCTCTGAAAGTGAATCCTACGAATCTATACCTGACCCAAATCAACAGGTCAAGGAAACAATTGACTCGATTTCACCTTCAGTTAATTGTACCTTTCCTGAAGAGAGTGAATATGATACCACTCAATTTCTTTTTGTTTCTTCAAATTCTAATGAGCTTAGGGGCAGTCCTCCTGTTCCATCAAGACAAGCAGAAAATCCCCCCGCTCTCGTAACTCAAGGGTTTAATTCTCTCATTTCTACGATACCCCCTCCAAGTAGTCTAGTCACTTCCTTTGATTGGAATCGACTGGCAGGATTTCGTCTTCCTTCTTATGTACCTTTCCAGATCATAGTATAGGTTTGTAATATGATTATATCTAGCACTATTATAGATGAAGGTGCATCTGTGAGTATCCTTTCCTCAATTGCTTGGCAAGCGCTTGGTTCGACACCGCTTGTGCCAGTTACCCAGAATCTGTTGGCTTTTAACAGAGGAACCAGTCAAACATTAGGGATCCTCCCTTAGTTACCTATTACTTTGGGAGGAAAAATTGTTTATATGAATGTGATGGTAGTCCCAGGCCCTTTAGATTACAATTTACTTCTTGGGCACAACTATGTTTATGATATGGGAGCTATTGTTTCAACACTCTTTCGAGTGATTTGATTCTTGCATGAAGGCAGAATTGTCATCGTTGACCAGCTTTCATTTCCCGATCCAAATATGGCTTCTAGTCAACCATCTTCCCTAATTGGTCCTTTTTTACCAATGGTATCATCCCCGCCACGGGTTAATTATGTGGCAACCTGTTCCATACCTACATCAACTGACGATCAATTCAGTGATGTTGTACATCATGTACTGGGGGCATTGGAACCAGATCTCTCCTTCCAAAGCATTGTTCTCCCATCAGATGAGAACCTCTTGGAAGTCATGACCTCCTATCATGAGTCGTGACCAAGGATATGAGGATAGTTCCTTGTCTTGTGTCAACCTCGTTAAAAAATGAAACCAAGGAATACGAGGACTATTCCTGGTCTTGTGTCAGCCTCATTAAAAATGAAATAAAGAATATGAGGATAGTTCTTTTACTGTGTCAACCTCATTAAAAAATGAAACAACCCCCATGAGGATAGTTCATTGTCTTGTGTCAACCTTGTTAAAAAATGAAACCAAGGAATACGAGGACAATTCCTAGTCTTGTGTCAACCTCGTTAAAAAATGAAATAAGGAATATGAGGATAGTTCATTTACTGTGTCAACCTCATTAAAAAATGAAACAACCCCCATGAGGATAGTTCCTTGTCTTGTGTCAACCTCATTAAAAAATGAAACCAAGGAATATGATCATAGTTCCTTGTCTTGTGTCAAGCTCGTTAAAAATGAAACAAGGAGTATGAGGATAGTTCTTGGTCTTGTGTCAACCTCATTAAAAAATGAAACTAAGGATATGAGGATATTTCTTTTACTGTGTCAACTTCATTAAAAAAATGAAACAACTCCCATGAGGATAGTTCTTTTACTGTGTCAACCTCGTTAAAAAATGAAACAAGTCAATGAGGATAGTTCCTTGTCTTGTGTCAACCTCGTTAAAAAATGAAACCAGGGAATATGAGGATAGTTCCTTGTCTTGTGTCAACCTCGTTAAAAATGAAACAAGGGTTAATGAGGACAGTTCATGGTCTTGTGTCAACCTCGTTAAAAAATGAAACAAAAGAGATGAGGATAGTTCCTGGTCTTGTGTCAACCTCGTTAAAAAATGAAACAAGGAGTATGAGCATAGTTCCTTGTCTTGTGTCAAGCTCATTAAAAAATAAACAAGGTCCCGTGGAGCAAAGTTCCAATACGAGTCTTTGAGTAGATCTCGTAAAATCCCAGTCGAGTCTTTCACTTGATCTCATAAACGAATGTAATGAAGCTTGGGGGGCATGCACCTAATGGTAAAGTTAAGTTTCCCTGTAGGTTATGTGAAGGGAATCACTCCATTCACCTTTGTCCCTATTTCAATGAAGCCAAAAAGGTGTTGGATAAATTTCTTGCTTCACCGCATCGACTTCCAACTGGTTACAGGAGACTCTCCCTTTCATCATGTTGGGGGCATGTAAACCAATCTCAAGCATAGTTTTTCATTTCAAGATTGTGTAAACATGAAACTGAATCCAAGCATAGTTCCCTATGGTTCAAGCTTGTGTAAAAATGAACCCATTTCCATTTTTAACCCTCATGATTTCCATTCTATCAACCTCTTTCATTAGATGAGCCTTGGTTTTTTTCATCCCATCGCCACCATCCCTTTGGCTGATCATACGCTTTCACTTGGTTGTTTATCCTTTTTTGAGGAACAGTTGCAATGAGTAGTCTTATTAGCCAACCTCTTCATAGAAATCAACATGTTTTGAGAAGTTCCAACATCACCAGAACCATTTGCTATCCCAGACACCACTCGTTCCTCAAAGTAGAGTCCTCTTTAAGCTCTTTTCAGACTCTCTAAATATGAAAAGATTGTCGAGCGCTTGTCCTTTCCATCTCATTAACGGATTGGAAATGATATCTCTCTTGTATTATTTTACGCTTTTTCGGGCTTGAGAGATTAATTTACAAAAAAGAACTTGTGGAGTTTTCTTTTTTTCCCTTTTCAAACTCTCTAAACATGAAAAGTACCGAGTTATCTTTGTCGTTAAACTCGTTAAAACATCAAATAGCGATGGATTCGCCCGAAGGGTGAAATTATACAACAAGCATATGTTATCCTCCTCAAGCTTGATAAAAATAAAGAGGTACTGGTTAGCAATGACTGGGGAAAATGGGAAAAGGGGAAAACCAATTTATGGTAGGAGGTCTCTCTTGAACATGACACTTTCACTTCATCTTTGTGACTATTTGGGTTGGGTTATCTGCTTGACGGTTATCATACTCATGGTCTATCACACCATCCATCACTTTTGGTTTTGGGCCAATGCTGCCAATTCATTCAGACTATTTGGGTTGGGTTATCTGCTTGATGGTTATCACACTATGGTCTATCACACCATCCATTACTTTGGTTTTGGGTCAATGCTACCAATTCATTCAGTGTCGTCGATATGTTCAAGAGAATTCATTCAGTTGCAATACTCATAAACCTTCATTTTTATGACTGCCATTCTTGAATCTTGAGTCATCAGTCAAATTCCATCTCTAAAATCACTACACTTGTTTTGTGTCGTTGATGTGGGATACATCAAGGCCCTCCTACGACGAGTCTCTTCTTGTCGACATCAGCACATTATCCAAGAAGTTGAATTAGAAACACCCATTCAATACCTTGAGGCTTGCATACATCAATGGCAAGTTTCTCGCTTCCAGTGATAGGCATACATCAATGGGCTTTGACCTAGAGACTTTGTATGGTGTTCGAAATCAAATCATCTATTCACGCCATGCAAAATGTACTGCAGTACCTTGAGGATCATTATCATTATCGGTGATTTCTCTCGCATCTGTTAACAGATTACATCATTGGCTGGTAATCAGATGGGGTCTTCCCATGTTTGACTTCAGATCACATATTCACATGGTTAGACTTGTACTTGAGCGAACGGTTGAACGAGATTGAAGACCCCGAATCTAGTTTCATCCATTCGGGCTGCGATTTCAGGAGTACTAAATCATATGTACAATGGCTTTACATTGATAGTCATTCTGATCATGGGTCTATATCTGTAGACGACTATTTATGTACATGTAATGAAAGTTTATAAGTTGAGCATGGGTATGCCTTCCCTTAGCAATTCATGAAAAATCAAATATCATGATATATGTATTGTAATTGATGCAGGTCACCTTCCACTTTGATACCTCCTCATCACATCGTAAAGAATTTCATTCGACATTGGCATTTTTTTGACTTCATGCTTTAGGGGGCAGTTGTTATAGATCCATTTGGGCACATCAAATCCCAACATCTAGATCAGTGTTTTAGGGCTCATCAAACCCTAATTTCAATTGCTTCATGCCCTAAACAAGTCACCCCATTGAATTCCTCCTTCCCAGACAGTTTCATGACTTGAAGACATCCAGAAATAGCCTCTAGAGGGACCAGCGCAGGTAAGCCCTTATGAAGGTGCGCTGCAGAGTAGTTAAGTCCACTGCCAAGGTTCTCTACAGAGCACTTAGGCTTCCTTTCACCTGCGCTGGGCGAGAATGAGTGAAATTCACATAGCGTTTGGGGAATATTCTTATCTTTTGGAGTCATCTAGAAGTTTCCCTGAATTATCAACTCCTATGAGCTCAAAAATGGATGAGGAATGAGTTAAGGTACATCCTATCTTCTCATCCCTTCCTCCATGGAACTAATTCTAAGTATGGAAGGCCATTCAATGCCACCAAAAATGACAAAAACTCCTTCATCTTCCTATAAATTGACCACTCATCTAAGTGATCAGGGGATGGATTATGTTGAATTGTAAGGAGATAATGCTGCTATAAGATTTGGCTTTGAAGCAAGTATTGTGATGCTACAAGCTTGTCATGCTTTTGATATGATGTGGATGGGATCCAAGCTGGAGGAATGGCTTTGAATTAGACACCAATGGTTGTAATTCCTTCTTCTATCTAATAAAGTGTTTGAACCTTTTTCCCATATGTTTATATTGTTTTATAATGCTTATGTGTGTGAATTACATCTGATTCCTTTCACTTATATTCAATAGATCGTATGCACTGATCGGTTTTTGTCTTTTGTTATGTTTACAGGGTAATTCTCAAGCGGTTTAAGTATGGGAAGGAGCGACGGAATTGATACAAGGGAGACGAGAGGAAAGCGGAACTACAAGTAGGCCTTCTATCTTCTCATCTTATCTATTTCTTATAGGAAAAGTCTAAAACACTTTAAACTGTTGTTATACATACAACTACTTATCTAGGGAATTAGTATTTATTCGTAGATACTAAATTCTCCAAAACAGATACCTGGGAGGATTTCCTCATTAGAAATCATTTTCAAGAAGCACCAGAGTCACCCAAAGAAGATAATGTTAGAAAAAGCAGAAGAAAGAAGATTGGTATAGTCATTGAAGACAAACCTGAGTCTTCATCACAGAAAGATGATGAAAAATTAATATCTGAAGAACTAACAGAAATCAGGAAACAAATCAGAGCAAGAGGAAAGATAAGAAAAGAGAAAAAGGTCACAGAGAAAGAGAATATAAGTCATCTACAACCTAGAAGAAGCTCTAGACTCCAAGGGTTGGCAAAGAAAACACCGTCAAAAGGGACAGAGTTCATAAAATTAGAAGAGGAAACCCCAGAAACTTCTCCTGTTAACATCTCTTCTGCACACAGTCCTCAAAATTCTCCTGACCATCATTTTGAAGGTAGCCCAAGTAGAAGATCTCCAGGCATAGACCCAGTACAACAACAAATATATGATTATATAGAATCAATGGAGAAGAAAAGTGCCTCAATGAATCCAGAACCCTCTGTCAATCCACAAGAACCTCTAATTGACTCTCTCAAACAAGAAATTTATGAATTAGAGATATTGAACAGACATATCAAGAAGGAGAATGAAACCTTGAGGGAACAAAGTAAATTGGACAAGGCTATTCATGATAATACCATTCTGCATCTAGGATTGTGGTATAAGAAAAATAGGAAGTTGAAAAGGAAGAATAGAAGTCTGAATAGAATAGTCATCAACCTCAAATACAGGCTTCTTATGAGGAAACCCAGAATGATAGTCACTTCAAAGAAGAGAAAAAGAAGAAAATTGGATGTACTAGCAGAAGTGTTTGAGCAAATGCATTAGAGAAGAAGAATTCACATTTTTGGCAAATTGCATGAGGACATGCAATGATTTTGCAGTGGGGGTATGTTGAACCTCAGAATTACCTTCCCCTTGACATTTGTTCTCACCTCTTTCTCTTAATTTCTTACAAGACTACATATCCAATCAATGATAAATGCTAGATTTTGTCTTAGGAAAGCATTAAAATGATCACCATATTATATTTTCATGTTCTTGCTATTTTAATAGATTTTTGCAAATTAGCTACAGAACACAGCCTATTATGTAGCTAACTGTGAGTTCCATAGCTACTCTCGTGGTTTGGAAAGTTACAGGTGTCAAATGAAGAACTAGGTCACATGAGCATCTCCAGAATCATCTCTATATGGATCCTATCCTACTCACCCGGTCCAAATCGACAAAAAAGCATGCCTAAATTCATGGTCAAAGATGGAGTCAAATACGTTATCTAGTAGCAGTGGGACTCTTGATATTTCGTAGTTGATCAAAAGTCTAACGGTTTTGTTGAAGATTTAATGTGGATTAAGCCACTTGTAGTTGATTAGGAGTTGATTTAATGCATATCAGGCCACCTGTAGTTGTTCAAGAAGTTTAACAGTCTCATTACAATTCGAATTAATCCATTTGTAGCATGTCTTTCTATAAACAGTCATGATAGATTCGGATCAAGCTACCTGTAACAAGATTTTCTCTTAGATAGTTATGTTGTTTTTCTATAAATATCGGTTAGATGAGACCGAGAAGTAGTTAGAAGCTAGAAGGGATTACAGGATTTTTGTTAAAAACTCTGTTCAAACTTCGTTTTGTTGATAATACAAACTCTGTTTTGTCAACAGCGGTTTAAAAGTGCATATTTAATTAGATGTTATCTAGCCACATCAGTTGCAAAGGGCCCCTGCACTAAAGGAGGTTTTTCACTTGTTTTCATTTTAATTTCTACTATATTTTTCTGCAAGTCTATTTTCTTTAATTTTGTTTCATTTCAGTTTGTAATCAAAAGTGTGAGGATAAAAATCACAACTGTGCAAGTCTTATTCTTCTGAGATATTGTATGAGAAATGACTGAATGAAAAATGAAGAAATGAGAATACACAGTTGTTTAGCTTCTTACTATTTTGATTACTCATTTTCTTAGCATAGAACTGTCAATTATCTGTATTAATAGATGTTCTCAAAACCATTTTGAAATAATGACAATTCTAACTTAATTGGTTGAATATCTAATTCATGCAGTGATTGAGCTTACTCAGCATATTGTCAGTTTTACAATCTGTCATCTTTTCTTTTCTGTTTTCAGGTCATTACTTAGTTGCATCACTTGACATTCCAAAAAATCATTTCAAGGAGATTGATTCTATCATGTTCCAAAATTGAATGGTTGAATGGCTAAATGAATGCAATTATTGGATTACCTTTTGCATCAGTATTACTTTTGGTTGTAGGAATTAGATCCATGGATTAGGACTAAATGGTAGATAAGCTAGATGCTCTATTTCTCTTAGCCCATTTTAGGAGACTAGACTAACTTAGGAACCTATCCTTCCTTTTAAAACTCATTAGATCCATGTAAATCTCTCATAGATTGTATATTCTTAGACACCAGAGAACAGAAACCCCCAAAACAAACATAAAAATACAAAACAACGAAGTAAGAGAAAAGTTAACTAAGCACATATAGTGCATCACACTTCATCAGTCTACAAACCTCGGTTGATAATTCATGCAAGAAATTTAGGACACTAAATTGACTGAACATTTTGGCACCGCTGTCGGGGAAGTGTAATTAGGAAACCTTATCTCTTACATTAAAAAAAAATGATATGAGTAGAGAAAGAGACTCTAGGGGTAAATTTATAGCTAGATGTAGGAGTTCAAATCCTACAACACCACCTACTCCACCAAGACTAAGAAGAGATACACCTCCATCTCAACCTCATAGACCTCCTGAAGTTCTAAGGTCAGAAATTCAATCAAGAGGATCTCCTACTTCATCTATTGAGGCAGTCTTAGAGGAGGAAAATCTTGGATCTCCAACAAAAGCTGTAGGATTTTTCACCTCCACAAGGGAACATATTTTAGTGGAAGAATTAAGAATACCTAGTGAAGAAGAAGAAGTAGAACCTCTCTTCCACATACCATTAATAGAGGAACCAAAGGAAGAGAAATTAACCTTGTAGATTGAATCTTATATTGACTATGAAGAAACTATAATGGAAAAAGAAGGAGAGGATGGAGAATTCACATTGTTTGGAGGAGGAGGAGGTAGAGGAAGAGGTAGAGGAAATAATGGAGAAGGCAGAGGAAATAATGGAGGAGGTAGAGGAAATAGGGAAGTTGATAATTCTTTTGGATTCCCTATAGTTGATGAAGAAACAGATGCCACAATGAAAAATATCTCACCTTCTGTCCTCCCAAACTTTCATGGATTAAAAAGTGAAGACCCTGAAACCTTCTTATTTGAATTTGAAGTCTTGTGCAGAACTTATGATTATTTACAAGACTCTCAAAAACTCAAATTGTTCCCTTCAACATTGAAAGGAGCTGCTTTAAAATGGTTCATGGGGTTGGTCACTCAGTCCATTAGAACATGGAATGACATGAAGAAAGTGTTTTTGGACAGGTATTTGGATTATTGGAAGCCTATCAATCACAAGGATGAAGTGTTCAAAATGATGCAAAGAAATACACATTTCTAGAGAGAAATGTAGAGCCTTCCCTCTCAGGATTGTGCAATGTTGTCTTAGTGAGGCAGAGTCCAGGAAAAGGCTGAACAGACCTGCCGATGGGCAACTGAAAGTAAATGTGAAAGTGAATGCATGGCAATACTGAGTGTAGGCAGAAGTGATTGATCGTGCATGCAAACAGTGAATGAAAGATTCAGAAAACGGAACAACATGCATGTGGGTGAAGCGAGTCGTCGAATCGGCGACTGTTCATACAAAACAATTTCATGCATGTGACAGTAGTGAGATGGTAACAAAAACTGAAACAGTGCTATTACAAGATAGTATGCATGTAAATGACAACAAGTGTTCAAAAAAATCAAGCAAACAACGCTCACACAAGTTAAAACACTAAAAGTGACAGAATGGTGAAAAAGACAAGTCGAGACCACTTACTTGTGAATAGTTGAGCCAGATGTGTCGAAGAGTCCTAGATGTGCTGTGGGATGTCAGAGCTTTGAGATTGTTGTGAAAGAATGAGCTCTGATGTGTCAAATAAATAAGTTTGGGCTCATGACGTGCATGCCACAAAACTAGGAAAAAGTGACACTTGGAGGAAAGATTCTAAAACGAACTTCGCATGTAACCTCTAGCTCCTAAAAATATCTCCCTAAAATCAAGGGATGTTTTTTGCATGCTACTTTTTCTATTCCAAGAAAAAGTAAGCCATTCATGCAAGTCAAGTTTCCTTGGTCCCGGGTGGAACTAGTCAACCCAACTGCTCATGCAAGAGGCTGCTCAACTACTGGGAGAAAATGTGCATTTCTAGATGAGAGCTGGACTGGTTGCCCAGGAGATTTGTGCAATTTCTGGGCAGAGCAATTGACTACTGCACAGGATTGCGCAATTCATGGGTTGAGCAACCCTGCTTGGAAGAATTGCGCAATTCTGGAGCCTAGCAGTCTGCCAGACTAAATTGTGCAATTTCTGGAGGGAAGGCTGGTTGCACTCTAGAATTGTGCAATTTCTTGAAGGAGTTGCTCAGCCTGCAGCTGGACCAAGTCCGGAGAAATAATATGTGAGAGGAATGCATCAAGCTCTGATAGACAGGTTTCCTTTCTGTAAGAAACTCACTAGAGCTTGTGTAATTGACAAAGCTACAACACCTTCATTTTGAACTCTCTTGCAAGAGCCTCTAAAAAGACTTGATCAACTTATCATCACCTATTAGAATCAAATCGTCAACATATAAAACAATAATCAACAATTTACCTTCAAACACAATATGGTAAAGCTTTGCATCTGCTTCACTTTTGGTGAAGCCCAGCCTGGTGAAGTAGCTATTGATCCTGGTGTACCAATACGAGGTGCTTGTTTCAGTCCATACAGTGCTCGCTTGAGTCAAAACACATGCGACTCTTGATTGAAGGTCTCAAATCCTCCAGGCTGCTCAATATACACCTCTTCCTCAATCATTCTGTTGAGGGATGTTGTCTTTACATCCATCTAATGTATCTTCCATCCCATCTGTGCTGACAGTGCTAGAATGGATCTGATTGATGAGTACCTTGCAACAGGAGAAAAAGTCTCATCGTAATCAATCCCATCCACCTGAAAAAAACCTATGTCCACAAACCTCACCTTGTGTTTCTCCACACGACCATCCACTGCTTTCTTTACCTTGTAAAGCCATCTTGAACTCACCACTGACTTGTCTGTCAGTCTTGGGATTACATCCCAAACATTGTTCCTGATAATGGAATCATACTCCTCAACCATGGCATCAACCCAAACTAGTTGTTGCACCGCTTCCTCAAAAGAGGATGGCTCAGTCTCTACACATCCAATCATCAGAGCCATGTAGCGAGTGAACGTCTCTGGTGATCTCCTCTGCCTGCGCAGTGATGTGGGTTCTCCCACATTCTCTCTAGCATCATGCAATAACCTGTCTGCCTCCCTAGTGCATTTTCTCCCATCTCTATAAGACTCTACATGAGTGGGTGTCTTTACTCCCTGATCCTCTACATGTGGCTACTCCACATCATCCTGATGTTCCTCCTTTGGAGCTAGAAGCTCCTCAACTACATGTAGCTAAAGCTCCCTCTCAAGGTAACATCTCATGGCCTTCTCTTTATCGAATTTTACATCTCTGCGAACCATTGTCATCGTGTTGGTTAGTAGGTACACTCGATAATTGTGAGGTGTATTAGTGTAGCCCACAAATATCCCCAACTCAGTTGTTGGCTCAAGCTTTTTTCGTGCATCTTTGGTTACATGGAAGTAGACTGATGAACCAAAAATGTTGAAGTGTCCCACATCTAGTTTCTTCCCTAAAAAATCCTCTTCTGGTGTACTCATTCGAAGAATTCGATGAGGGCTTATGTTTTGCAAATAAACAGTTGTGTTGAATGCCTCAACCCACAAGTGTAATCGTAGGCCCTGATCATGTAGCTCCTACAATGCTTCTATTCTTCCCTTCAGCCACCCCATTATGTTGTGGGTTATGATGTGCTATCAATTCCCATCGAATGCCTTTTGATGCACATAATTTTTTGAACTTATATGACGCATACTCTCCATCGTTATCGCTCCTAACAGCTTTAACTTTCTTGCCAGTATCTTTCTCGACTAGTGCTTTAAATTCACAAAACTTTGCAAAAGTATGATCTTTCTTTTGCATGAATAATATCTAACACTTACAAGAAAATGCATCAACAAATATAACATAATGTCTGTGCTTGGTCGTGGATGTTTTCAAGAACGGTCCACACACATGTGAGTGAACTCGATCAAGGATCGCCTATGCTCGACTATATTTTTCATGAAAGGAATATTTGGTGTATTTTCCCAATGTACACCCTTTGCATGTATCTTCCTGCTCTAGTGTACCCTTGGGAAGACTGGTAGAAATTTTCTACATGATCTTCAAAGAGCCATGGTGCAAGTGACCCAACCTCCTGTGCCACAACTCACTGATGTCTCGAATCTACACCTTCTCTGCTTTCGTGCTCTAGGTAATCTTCTACCTCTAACTTGTATATATTCTTCACTTAAACCCCTATACTCTTCACTTATCCTATGGCTATGTGATGAAGGAACGTCTTTCCCTTACTAAATATCACATCATAGCCTCTATCCTCCAACATTGCGATAGATACCAAGTTCTTCTTCAAACTAGGAACATACATAACATCTCGCAAAGTGAGGGGAGAACCTAACTCCCTCTCAAAGGTAACTATACCAATCCCTGTAGTGCTATACCTCCCATCATCACCCATATCGATATGCATCTACAGATCCTTCTCCTCCAAGTTATTGAAGAGCTCTTTGTTACCGGTCATGTGGAAAGAAGCTCCATTGTCCAGGTACCACAGACTACTCATCATCGATGACACCATACAAGCGATGAGGGTAAAGTCTAGTTCAAATTGAGAAGTAAGAGCCTCACTTGCCACTCCTCATGAGGGCTTCTTACCGACCTTCTTGAACATACACTCTGTGGAAAAATGTCCCAGCTTGTGACAGTGAAAGCACTTGACTTTCGACATGTCCTTCTTCTTGCCGCCCTGAGAAGAATCTGATTTGGAATGGGATGACTTCCCCTTCCCTTTAATTTCCTTACCTACTAAGGCACAGTTCTCCTCATTATCATGCTTTGATGAGGATCCATCTTTGGTGTTCCGTCGAATATCTTCCTGTACCAATTTAGACCACAACCACTCCCACTCTAGTAGCTTCTTTCTCCCATTAATAGAGTCTTGGTAACTGTGTCACCTCTTGGGAAGTCCTATAAGTACTAGGATCACCATATCGTCTTTAGCAACAGTAATCCTGACACTTCAAAGATCATCCCGACATTGGGTGAACTTGGTCAAGTACTTCGGAATTGAGTCACCCTTCTCCATCTTGATCTTTCTGAATGTGTCCTTCAATGCCAACTTCCTATGCTCACTACTATTTTGAAACAGGTTCGTCAATTTCTTCCACATTGCAAATGGACTATCCTTACCATGTAGATTTGAGACAATGTGATCTCAAACTCCTTCTAGGATAATCCTTCTCGCCTTTGGCACACACTTCCTCCATTCAGCCAGATCTTTAGCATCAGATGTTGGAGGCTTAGGAATATAATGATATATGAATTCCTTGAGGCCATTGTCTTCCAGTACTGCCTCCATATTTTCCTTCCAACCTATGTAATTTGAGATTCCATCTAGGGCATACTCAAGTCTCAAACCGTAGAAGGACATATTACTGACTCTGAAGTATGAACTTGCAAATTCGATTTCACCTGCACAAAAAAGTCAAATTCTAATCTTCTATTGTGTCTTCAGCTCAGATACCATGTACATTTTTACTATAGATTCAACAGCTTATGTGATATGCTAAAACACAAGACAAGAATCTACTCTACTCTTCAGTGAAAACCAAAATTAATCGATGAAAACAATAAGCAGAAAAGGAATAATATCAATTACACATAACACAATATTTCTCTGGGGAAAGAAACTACTCGAATCCCCAACTATCCATATTGCATTAACCAAAATATTTGAGAATAAAATACAATGTGTGTTCAACCGGAACAATTCCTACACTAGTACAATCTAACTCTCTTCCTCACAAGCCATCTCAAGCCAACACTTAGCCAATTTTGCTGCCTATCAAGCCCCTACTTCCTTGCCCAATTCCTGAGAGAATTAGCCCGTATCGAATTGGGAAGTCCACTCTCCATAACTGTGCAATCCATCCATAGGCCTTCAACTGATTGCATGCACCATATTTACAACTCAGAAAATTATACAACTAATTGTACACTATCCATGAGCTCTAATATCAATTGGGTCTTGCTCTGAACCAGCATGCATGAGTTATTTATGAGTGGATATTCAGTTAACTTGTGTGGTACTGAGGATGCACTGGTGCCCGTCCCAACTATAGACCTCCTACTAGTTCCTCAAACAGTTAGAACTAGTTTAACTGATTATAACTCAATTAGACTAAGCTAATTAATTACAACTCAAAAGAACTCAACTTGGGCCCCCAAAATTTAGGGATCACTCTACATGACTCTAGGTATACTTCCAACATGAATTTCCTAAGTCAACTAAGTCAATTTAACTTAATTGACTATTACAAGTTGCTATGAGAATAGAAATTCGATTTAATTCACAATTTAATTCAAGGACAAACTAAATTGGAATTTCTTGTTGTTATTTTAACAAAATGAATATAATGCGAAACATTGTCCTGGCTCCTAGAATACCAATATTATCTAGAGTTGTTTCAATGCACATCACCTAAAAATTGACTGACATAAACAATGGTGTTTCAATAATCATTGAAAGTCTTGTAATAAATATTGTAATGGTACTAATTGACAATTCTCCCAGGTTCTAACATGGAAGTACCCTTGGTAAAATTAATACAACTTCGAGGATGATGCAGAATACAAAAATTGATCCATATGTTTCTAAGAGTGTTCTAGAGACAAACGTAATTCTCAAGGTGGGTGAGCTAAAATAACAACCCCAATTAGTAAACTTTTAATATATATGTTCTTATATGCTAGCACAAAAATATGGGGTATTCAACTATTTTGATGCTACTTCGGTCAAAACATATCGACGAAAGCTTCCTTCTTCAATTTTTCTAGCATCACTAAACTTAGCCTAAGCACTTTCCAACACATCCAACTCTTGTTTACAACTTCATCAGTCATGAATAATTGTTTGCAGTGCTTTAGCCATTCTCCAATCCCATTCTTTCTTTCTTTAAGGTCTTAATTACATTTGTCACAATATTCCCTCCCTCTCAACTGGGGAGATATATTTTTTCTTTAAACTTCTTCTTAACTAAGGGAAAAGTCCAACAAAAACCTCTTTCTTCCAGCGACACATGCTCCTTTATTCGTATTATCATATCATCAGAGAAATTTTGACCTTCTAAAAGTTCATTCCTTCTATTCTCACATGGAAATAAGGTCATCAACAATTTATACTTCAATGCTATCAATATTCTTATAGCTTCCTCTTTCCATCATGCTCAACATCATTATCAAGTCATCATCAAGTATGAGCCAGGTAAGCATCTTCAACATCTTGAAGACTATGTACCTACAAATATTCAACAAGGGAGAAAATATTGAAGACTATGTATCTTGAAGACACAATGGGAGCTTAATAAATTAGACTTTAGATTTCAAAACCTAAACCTAGATAGGTTTACAATCAACAAGGGTTACACTTTTCATACCCTAGACTTTCACAGTAACCTGTGCTAGGGTTTTGTCACAAACACTAGATTCCTTTACCAAAACTAAAATTTAGATATTAGCAACTAAATTTAATTATAGTGAAAGAATTTTACATATAGGGTTTTATTATAATGTCCTAGAACCTCAAATCAATCTCTACTAGGCTTTTTGTCATAAACCCTAGATACAAACATCAAAACTTCAATGTTAGATATTCAACAATTTTACCAAGCTAGGTTTTCAATCATATGGAAACATATACACCTAGGGTTTCATTCTTAGGATATTTCATTAACTATTACAAGGGTTTTATCATAAACCCTAATACATCAAACCCTAAAAATCTAGAGTTTCATCATATAACTTATATATCAACAACAAACCCTAAAAGGCTAGTGATTTATAGTGAACTCTAAAGGTTAGGGTTTTACCAAATGATAGTAAGATAATGGTTGATTTAATCTAGAGATTAATCACCCTAAATAAGAATTGTGATGATTCAAAAACCTAGACATGAGAGAGTTAGTAATATAAAGCAAATTCCAAAAATAAGTGTACCCTTTTATATGAAAAAGACTAGCTACAAATCATGTGGTCTTAAACATAGCTTGAGTTGACCATTTTACCAACCTTGTAGGGTTTCCGTTTGAAGGATTCCTTCTCATGAGGTATGACATCAAAAAATTTATGTACCTGCAATGTTTACTAGAAAATGTATACAAGAACAAGAATATAATCTAGGGTTTCCATTAAAATTTAGAAGATGAATTTTTAGGGTTTTGAATAAAAAAACTAGACATGATTCAATTCTGTTTTTTTTTAAGGTTTTGTATATACCTTACAAACCCTAGACATTATGAGATAGTATTTCTAAGAGGGAACAATCGAATGAGATTTTCATATGTACTATCTAGGTTTACAATCTTAGATATTAACAATTTTAACACAATGAGATCTTGAAAACCCTAGGATTATATAAGCAACTAAACCCTAAAACATTTTTTGCTAGACTCTTAACAAATTAACATGTTATACATACCTCAACATTACATACATTTGTATTTCATGAATGAAAGATTGATGTTCCATTGAACTTGTTGCTTCTTCTTGAAAAATGAAGACATATTGTTAGATGAATAAAATATAAAGAGTAATATCAATACTTACTTGATTTAGATGAGGACTTCAAGCTAGTCCAAAAATGCTTCCTCCGAGGATTTCTTTCAACGGGCCACACAAAAGTGAAAGATAATGTTGTTTCTCTTCAACTTCTAGAAGTTACTACTATAGGTCTCCAAGTTAATCTTCACACAGAGTTTTCCAAAGGTAATATGCCCTATGTTTTCTCTATCACTGATTGTAGTAGACGCTTCCAAGATTACTAAACCTTCTTCTTGAGACAGAGATAGTAGCCTTGCTCAAACACCCTCTTTCAATGCTTCTACTTGTAGCTTTCTTTTGTAGACTAGACCCTAGGCCTAGGACTTTTGAAGTAGATTTGGTTGCTTTCCAATATATGTAGGCTAGATTCACTTCAACAATCTTCAAATTTTGAAGTTGACCCTTTGAATAGGACTTCACCAGCCATTGATCATATACTTCTTGAATAGGCTTGTTATATATTCACAAATGCTATGATTCTTAGTTTATAAGTGTGCTCATAATGACTCAAAAGAACTGCTCTGGACATTATATACTATCAATGAAGGGAGGCTTGAATGTCCACTAAGAATTCAGCTTCTACATCATTGTTCAAGTTCAGACTTCTTTTATATATATAATCCACATGTATGTGACCTCTATTCTAGGTATCTCAACTTCTATGTAGAGATTGTAGCTTGGTGGTAGCTTGGTGACAGGCCTTCCAAAATAGGCCTAAAGTATCTTCAAATAGGTTGGTCTTGGTATTTTAACAAGGGCTTCTCAAACTTAATTTGAATACCCTGTCTTTATGCTTAGATCTTGAATTTTGAATCTTCTAATGTGACCAAAATTCGAATTTCTTCTGATGATTTCAAACACTGATAATTGTACACATAAATCTGAACTCTCTTCCAAAAGGCTCGGTTTTATCTAGCCTATATTCCTAGCCTTTTGTTCCTCAAAAATAGTTCCTCTTAACTCTTATAAATATGTCGCTCATCTAGCTGAGGCCTATGGCCTAATTGCAGCAGTATCCAAAAAAATGATCTTTTTCAATTCAATTTTTCTTTCTAGGAAATCGACCTTGAGGACTAATTCATGTAGTCTTATTGTGATCTTCTAATTTCCTTTTTATATCTTTATCCTTAGCTCTGATACCATGTTGAGAAATCCTTTATGGAGGCATAGTTAGGGTTTTTATTATTTTGATTTCTCTTTCTATGATTTTTTTTGTGAAAAAATTCTTATTATTTATTCTTTCCAATTATTATGTTCTTCTCATCAAGACAAATGCCAAACAATGAAGATCACAAACATATAAGAGAACACAAGATATAGGCACTTAGCCAGGGAAAAACCACTCTCTTAGGGGAAAACCCAAAAATTCTTCTTCTCTTATTTAGAGTCAAATCAAATGAGACAACATATAACTTTGACTCAACAATAGGACCTTCTCCATCCATTAAGTTAGCCTCCCATCTATCAAGATAAATATCAAACTGTAATATCATCAAGGGAAAACCAAATCAATGCAAACTAGCTCAAATTAGCAACTCGACCTTCCTTTTATTGATTGTACCCTCAGTCCTGTATTTTTTGTTGTTCTACCTCAAATATCTCATGTGAAACAGATAAGGAGAGAATTTTTGGTCCTTAAAGAGTCCTTCCTTTTTCGTATATATTCTTCTTCCTTATGCAATAAGTGTTGACCATTTCATACTATTTTTCGCACTCCTATAATTGTAGATCGAAGTCTCTACTTGGTTCCATCTTCCACAAGGTCGAATGCATCATTTATATATAGTCTTTTGGAGGTCGAATCATCTTCTTGAGGCCAACTTGATGTGCTTGGGGTTCACTTGTAGGAGAGGGCAGGTCGACTTGATGGTGGAGGTAATGATGGTTAAAAATAAATAAAAATAATTTTCTTTCTTTGACACAATGAGCCTAAGAAGGGTCTAGAACAATATGGCATGGAAAAACACTCAAGACATAAACCTAGAAGCCTTGAATGGAGGCTTTGACCTAGAAATGAAATAAACAGAACATGAAACACATGCTTATAAATAAATAAATAAAATTATAAATAAATTTTATTTTCTTTCTTTTTGAAAAATACATTACATCATGACTCAAGTACAATTATGAAGACCGATACTAGTTACATTCTTCAACAAGGAGTAGACCACCCCCTACACTTTTTGAAATATGCAGCAAATATGTAATATCTATGAATCTTGAGAAGAAAATCTTCATTAAAAAAAAATATATACATCTTCATTGTTTAAAAGAAAAGAAAAATGTTTGAGCATGTCACCTCCAAAGGTGGCATTTATGTGGACCAAGACTTAAAAGCTTTCTCAAAAGAGCTCCTTGAGGTACTTAAGCACACTTGGGAACCCATTGTTGAGAGAACTCCTATAATCATGTGAGAAGTGTGAGAAAAGCACACTTTGGAAGCCATTGTTGAGAGAACTCCTATAATTCTATGAGAAGAGTGAGAAAAGTGAATGAGTGAGTTAAAAGCACACTCCCAGAGCATTCCCACAAAGTACTTCACTATGAAGTGCATTTTCAAGGCAAGAACAACACCTAGAGTGAACATTCCCCTACAACATTGTGTGAGAGATACCAAGCTTAGGTAAAGATGGAACTATCCTAAATTTATCTGCCTAGACTATAGTGAGATCTTTATCCACATCATCTTGTATACTTGAGCTCATTGTTTACCCAATTAGATAGTGAGAGGATTCGATGTGATAGATGTAGTGAAAGCTTCATTGGAGAAAAGATGCAAAAGAATCATATGTTGTGTTCATGTTCTCGCATTAGCTACTTTGTTGGTGATGTGATTGCCATCAATCTTAGACATCTTCCTAGAAAACAAGGATTTTATTTGTAAAAACAACATTTACAATTGGGGATTGTAACTTTAGTGAGGGGTCCTGATTACATAGTACCAACTACATGAAGGGATGGGGTGGTGAATATTGCAAATCCAACATTCTCCATTGAAACTGCTTTAATGCATTCAAAACAATTGGTTAAATCTATTCAATTTAACTAATCTAGTGACATTGTTTGATAAGTAGATCTTTGTGCAATAAAATTTGAGAAAACAACAAAACTTTTTCTAAAATGTAAAATAATTGCATCGAATTTTTACAGTGGCTAGTTAATCAATAATTGGTCTTATTATTTATTTGTGGGAGGAGGAGCACACACTATAGGTTTGGTTTCCTTCATGGTACCTAGGGCAACCCCATATCTTTTAAACATGGTTTTACCATGAGGTACTTAACAACATAGTGATTACTCAGATTGATTAAAAATTCTGGTTTTGTTAATGGTTGTTACACCGGACCTTGCCTTAACATATACAAGTCCTTAACAACATAGTGATCCTTCAAATTTATCTACAAATTATTGTTTTGTTTATGGTTGTTACACTTGACCTTGCCCTAACATATGCAAGTATGTAAAGAATTTTACTTTTAAATGTCCATGTATTATGAATATAAACTGAATTAAATGTCCATATATTATGAATATAAACTGAATTCCAAAAACACAAATAAACAATACAAATCATAAACATCAATATTTATTAAATTATAATTTATTTGTAAAATTAATAATGAGTGAATTGACCATCCTCCCAGGGTCTAACATGCAAGTACCCCTTGGTAAAATTAATACAGCTTCGAGGACGATGCAGAATACAAAAACTGATCCATATGTTTTTCAGAGTGTTCTGAAGACAAACGTAATTCTCAAGGTGGGTGAGCTAAAATCTGCCATTTCCATTTAAGGGTACATTTATTTAGAATAAATTCATCTTAACATTACAGATATTAAAGTGATTATTAATACCAATTGAATGTTGGTCGATATATGGAATTTCTAATTTGCTTTAGAGTAGGTGATTATTCATTTTTAAATGTTGAATTTAACTAGATTGTATACTGATTTTAAAATTCATGTTTTTTTTTAAATGGTGTATTTTATAATAAAAATTAAATTAAATTAAATAATAATATTTAGGTATAATAGTTTAGTTTAATTTATAGATGAAATAGATTTTTTTGCGGGTAAAATAATTTCAGGAAAAAATTGTGTTTTTTTGTTGTTTAGAATGCATTTTTGAATGTATAAATGGATTCAAGACCATGAGAAACCCTTGGGGCTCTCAGAATTTTGGACATTAAATAACTTAAACTAAAGTTTTTAAAAATCTCTGCCAGATTTTGATTAAAATTAACTAGAAAACATGTGAGTGAAAAAGATCATTTAGTCTATAAGTTAGACTAGCCTAAGTATTATTAATATTTTAATTTATTAATAGTAAAAAATTCAAAATTCAAAATATATATAAAATTGGTTTGAATATTTCTTTTTAAATTGTTTGCTTTTTTTTTTTTATTTGGTTATAATAAAATCAATAATTAATAACACGTGCTTTCTTTAAGATTGGTTGTGCATGTGCTTGATGTATAGCAGTCACATTTATTAATTTGGTTGTAAACGTTTTTGGAAATTAATTAAATTTGACTAAATGCTACTTTGCATTAATTAAGAAAAAAAAAATGTAGTAATGCCATGGTTTTACTAGCCTCTACAGGGTCCATATGCTGAGCTCTCTAAAGTTGCGCTATGTAATGGCATATCCGGAAGAATTCATCTACTGAGGCGGAAAATTTTCTTGGACTACCAAAAATTCGCTAGAAGGCAGTTTTTTTTTTCAAAAATACTAGCACAAAAACCATGGAGCAGTCAAAATCTTAAATTTTGACAGGATTTACAAAAATTGCTGCTAGATTTTATCAAAATCTTATGGGAATTTCCATGATTTTCCGGGGAAATTTAAAGTCTAGTTAGACTACAGATATCCAAACAAGTTTTAGGTAGTGGTGGCCTAGCCTTTAAGTGAGACTTTTTGAAAAATTTTCCAGTTTATTTTCCTATTTAATTTGTCTAAAATCCGGTAGGGATTCAATGAAATCACAAGTATGATGGATGAACTCCTTACAATCTAAGTGCCATGGGGGTTTTTGAGGGTGTTGAATCGATATATGCACTTCAAAAACCAGTTTAAGCAACACAAATCAATATTTGACCGCAAATTTTGAAACTCAAAAAGTCGCACTTAAAAACTACTCGGGTTCATTAGATAAATTATATAGTTAATCATACAATTCAATTACTCATTCATCTTAATAATTATATAAAACAAATCTAATTAACATAATTATATATAAAACTGAACGTCCACAAGGTCTTGGATAGACACTGATCGGGTGTTCTGTTAAGGCACTCCTTGATGTGAAGTCACTGGTTCAATTCCCCAACCCGATCAGGGTGATATATTGGACATGATGAAGATGTAGTCCTTCCAAGCTTAGATATATATATATATATATATATATATATATATATATATATATATATATATATATATATATATATATATATATAGATATATATATATATATCACTGAACAACATATTGAACTCTTGGATAACATTCATGTGTGTGGAGTCCTCCATAACCATAACAGGCAGGATTATTGAGGCGGAGCTAGGGCGATGGCATTTCTACAAACCCTAGGTTCTGGTTCTGGTGCACCCTTCGAGTTTTTTCCACCTGCCTGTGACTGGGGCTAACCTGCCTGCTCCCCTTCCAGTTAACTTACCTCTACTGCTTTCGTTTTCCTATTCCGTTATCCGACATCGGGACCAACCGTTGTTTTGTCTGGGCAACTGTTTGTTGGCACTATTCCCTGGGTGCTTTCCTCACGGGTTGTCGACTAGCATGGAGGAGGACATGGTGGACTATTTTTATGACCCATATGCCTCAGTGCCCATCTGGACGGTCTTCCCCCCACAGCTGGTCACATCCTCCAACATCCCCTTGGAGATCCCCTCGTCGTCGGTCAGTGATCTGCAGGTTTATACAGTGCTAGATTATCCCACTTTCTCTCTTCCGGCTCAACAGTTACTCCCTTCAACCGGTCCACCCTCATTTTCGTTGCCGTCTTCTGGGCTTTCAGATGATGTTTATTATGCCCCTGGTCCTGACCACCCCCTGCTATCCTCGCCTTCTTTGCATTTCCTCGCAACCTGTTTGGACCCCTCCTCTGCTTCATTCTCCCCGGAGCCCCATGTATTCCCCACCATTGGGAACCCTTTCCCTCTACCCTACCCGGTACCAGACCCTCCTATTCCCCCATCCTCTTTACCCTCATCTTCCATCCCGCTTCCCCTGATTTCCAACCCTCCCACCTCGGGATTTTTTGTTGGCACCTCTCCTCCTCTCCCAAACTCGGTTGGGGGTCCACAGGTGGGTTCTGTTTCTGTTCCTCCATCTGCTCCATCTATTATTCCTTCTACTGGCAAGCTGGGTTAGCCAGTGAAGCGATACAAAGGGGTCAAGGCCGGGACTAAGAAGATCTCTCTCACTTTTAGTGATGATCTCCAGATGGGCGATATGCTCGATACCTCTGATCGGGTTTTGGTTGGTAGATTCCATGGCAGAGCATACTCAGATGCTCGTCTGCGTTAGTGGATTCTAGAAATATGGGGACAGGTACTCAACGAACTACCATTTATGGTGACGCTATCTCGTGGTTGGTTTGCGCTATGTTTTCAGTGCCCTGATTTCATCCCATGGGTATTATCAAAATACTAGAATATTGAAATTGCTCTGGTTCTGATTAACCGTTGGAGTCCACTCTTCGACCCAGAGCGCTAACACTTGGGTGCTCATCCTATTTGGGTGCGTCTTCCGAGATTACCACTTCACTCCTGGTCGGAAGATGTATTTAAGAGAATTGGGACTGCAATGTGTACATACTTGGATGATGACAAATCATATATTGTCATTGGGAACATGGCCATGGCACGTATCTTAGTGCACTTGGACACAAGAGAGGGTCTAGAGGAGAACCTACAAATTCACTAGAGAAATACATGTCGTGTTCAAATTTTAGATTATGAAGGTGTCCCCTATCGATGTCGGAGGTGCCACAAAATAGGGCACCTATACAAGGATTTCCCTCTTCTTTCTTCCAGCTCTGCTTCGGTGGCTCGACTAGAACATGCTGCTACAGACAATTCAACTGATCCACGCAACAAGTGACCTACTCAGCCTGGGGACCGTCCATCAATGGCTATTCCACCGGCTCGTGAAGCTCACATGGAGACTGTTCACCCCCCATCCCCACATATTACCAGATCTCGTGTGGCTGCGGCGACAACTGCCTCTAATGTGGGTACTTCTTCCTCTACACCCTCTCTTAATTATGCTATATCTGATTGCATACAATGTGTTTCTCAATGCACTTCTACACCTGCATTTTGTCCCCCCTCTATTTTGTGTTCACTAGCTCCCTCCTTGCCTACTTTTTCCCCCTCCCCCCCTCCATTCTGGATGTCCTCGGTTCCATCAATTCTCTTGAGCTCTCCATTGATTCCAACTGGAGTCTTCATTATAACCATCACTCCCTTACCCAGATTTCTCCTGGTGATCGTTGTGGTATTGGCATTGGCCCCCCACCCTCTTCCCTCTAAATCTAATAGGGGTCGTCATTCCAATATGTCCAAGGCTATCTTCCATGAGGGACTGGATGTGGCACATGGCCATCAACCCACCATTGATAAGGTCCTTAGAGCATTGACCTCTTCACACCCTGATTCTCCATGAAGTGTCTCTCCTTCAAGTGTCGTGGGCTAGCTAGTACCACAAATAAACTAGCCTTACGTCACTTGATAGACGCAAAAATGGTGGATATTATATTTCTATAGGAAACTCTTGTACCTTGTACATTTATCACTCCCACACTTGAGGAACTTATCCCGGGAGGGAAATCTCATGCTTTTGATGTTTGTGGCCAATCCGTTGGACTGGATCTGGGATTCAATCCTAAGGTTGTAAAATTATTAAATATTTGGGGTGGGGAGGGTATCATCGATGCTGATGTTTTTCTTCTGAATTTGGGATGGAGCTGCAACTTATCAATGTGTATGGGCCCTGCATCAATCGGGCACCATTCTGGAACCAACTCCTTAATCTCACTTATATGCAAGTTGATAATCTTATTATTGGGGGAGATATCAACTTCTCTATTGGCCATGCTGAATCCTAGGGTCACAATGCTCAATATGACACACTATCTGAACATTTTCGCTCCCTACTAGAGGACCATCAACTTTCTGATATCCCTATGGCCCGATTACAACCTACCTGGCATAATAGAAGGATTGGAGATGTTGCGCTTGCCAGAAGGCTAGACAGATTCTTAGTGAAGGACTCTCTACTAAACCATCTCTCTTTATATCGTCAGTGGGTGGGATATGGGGGATTGTCTCACCATTCAGCCATATATCTCGAATTTTCTTGTGTTGATTGCAAACCTAAGGCACCATATAAATTCAATTCTACCTCGCTCAAGGATAAGGGATACTTGAATTTGGTTACTAAGCATTGGAAGACCTACTCTCCTTCACCTGGTCAATCTGTCTCTAAATTTTTTGCCGAAAAATTGCTCTCCCTTAAGCAAAAATCTATTGATTAGGCCAGGGAAAAAGGACATAAGGATGAACAAACATTGAAAGACAATGAAGTAGAGCTTTCCAATCTGGTGGACCGGGATGGTAGTGGATTTTTCTCCATTGAGGCCAAAGAAAGACTCATCAAATTAGAAGCAGATCAAAATATAATTTTGAAGGATCGTCAAGAAACCTGGAGACTTCGAATTCATGCCATTTGGCTGCAGGTGGGAGATGAAAATACAAAGTTTTACCATCATTTTGAAAATGGACGTCGGGTCATCAATACCATCTGGCATCTGGAGGACGATGTAGGTTCGCAGGAAAACAATTTTCATTAATTAGCTACTCTCAGTACTTCCCATTTTAGTCGACTATTCAGAGCTTCACAGGATGTGAATCTTACTGAGATCATCAAGGTGGCAGGCCTTTTCCCTATATTTGTTAATCAAGAAGCAGAAGAGGACCTTCTTTTGCCTATTACTATGGGGGAACTGGAAGGCACCCTTAAATGGTTCAAGAAGGATAAAAGCCCTGGACCAGATGGCTGGTCAATTGAATTTTACCTTGCTTTCTTTGATATTTTGGGGCACGACCTCCTTCAGGTCATTGAAGAATGTCGGATGGGGGGGCATATGTATGATGCATTTAACTCTACTTTTATTGCTCTGATCCCCAAATCTGATGATCCACAAACATTTAATGATTTTCGGCCTATTTCACTTTGTAACTGCATCTATAAGATTATTGCCAAGATCATTGCTAATCGTATAAAGCCCATATTATCTGAGTTCATATCCCCAGAGAAATTTACATTTATTGAACACATGCAGATCCATGAAGTAGATGGCATTGTGTGGGATGTCCTTCATTCCATCAAAATAAAGAAACTTAAAGGTATGATTCTCAAGATTGATCTGGCTAAGGCTTTTGATCGTACTAGCTATCTCTACCTAAGGATGTTATTGACTCACCTGGGTTTCTTTTACCCTTCATTCAATGGATTATGTGATGTATTACTAATGTATCTTATAGTGTCCTTATTAATGGCTCTGCATCATCATTCTTTCATGCTAAGAGAGGCCTCAGACAAGGCTGCCCTCTCTCACCTCTCTTGTTCTTACTGGTCATGGAAGGACTGAGTCATCACATTACTGCGAAAAAAAGATAGGGCAGATTGATGGGCATCAATATCACAAATAATTGCATCCTTACCCACCTTCTATTCGTTGATGATATTCTCATTTTTCTAAATGGATTGATTGGGGACACAACTGCTTTCTCCTATTTCTTTCGATCATTTTGTTTTTCCACTGGCATGGACTGCAATCACCACAAATCCACAATAACTGCTACAGGATGCACTCCTAATGAAATTCTCTCTGCTCAGCGACGCTCCCCTTTTACCTTTCTTCCCTTTGAATAAGGTCTCAAATATTTGGGATTTCGGCTAAAGCTTGCAAAATACAAGATTGCAGATTGGGTTTGGCTAGTGGCTAAAATCAAAAGGCGATTGAATATTTGGCACCATAGATGGCTCTTCGGGGCAAGCAGACTTGTCATCATCAAATTTGTTCTGGAAGCTACTAAGGTATATTGGCTATCATTTGCTTGGATATCGAAAGGTATCCTTAGAAGAATACAACAGTTGTGTTGTAGATTCATTTGGAAGGGCAATCATGAAGGGCGCATATTTGCTTCGGCTAGATGGGATAAAATAGCTCTTCCAAAAAAATGGGGAGGGTGGGGAATGTAAAATTTAGATATATTTTCCAATGCCTTGGTAGCCAAACTGGGTTGGAATGTCTTCACCTCCAAGAATCTTTGGGCTGAGGTGGTCACTCAAAAGTATATCTCCCCTCTCCACCCTTAGACTGGATCCGACTTCCATCCTGGAACATAACAAATATTTCAACAGTTTGGAGGGAGGTCCTGAACTCGATTGTATATATCACGGATGGATTAACTTGGAATATTGGCAATGGCAATCTGGTTCACATTGGGTTGGACCCATGGACTGGTTGTGGGAACGCACATCAACTTCCCGAGGATCTGATACACTATCTCTCAATTGCAGGCTTCACTCGACTGACCCATATTGCTGATCAAGGCAACACTAATATCTTCAAATAGACCTGGAAATATTCTGGCATTTTGGGCATCCCTCCCATCTAGCATTCATATAAACTCACTTATGGAATCCCATGTCCGGATTTCCGATGGGGATGATGAGCTTATATGGGCACACTCTCCTTACGGAAAATACTCCCCAAAGTTTGGTTATATTCATATATTTTCGGATCACAAACCACCGGTCCCAGATTGGTGGTGGAATGTTCTCTGGAAATTGAAGACACCACCCAAAGCCAAATTATTCATGTGGTGCATTCTCTGGAATAAGGTTCCTACTGGGGATAATCTTCAAAAGTGATCCTATCATGGACCATCCTGGTGTGTTCTTTGCAAACAGGATATAGAATCTATTGACCATATTTTTCTTACTTGCCCTTTTACTATTTCTATCTGGCTTGAAGTAACTGCACTTCTACAACTTCAAACTAGATGGCACGGGGTGGACATCTTGGAGACCGAGCATCTGTAGTGGACTACTGCACAATCACATAGGATTAGAAACCTACCCATTTTGATATGCTGGTGTATTTGGTTACAAAGGAACAAGATCATTTTCATTGACACCACCCCCTGATGGATGCATGTTACTACACATCTTATCTCTATTTATCATTGCATCCTTGTGGATGATCGTGTTCCCACTGTGTGCACCATCACTGCTGAGACTATTGACCGTAATACTCCATGGGCATACTTTGATGGCTCAGCACAACATCATGGTTGTGGTGGGGGCATCCTTCTACATATCACTAACAACCACTACTATAAGATCCAGATGGGTCTGGGGGATGGGACAAACAACTTTGCTGAACTCATTACTCTCCGTCATTTATTATTTTTTGCACTTGAGAAAGGATGTCGTCGTTTACAGATTTTTGGTGACTCACAGATTATCATAAATTGGTTTAATCATCAATCTGCATGTCACACTCACACACTCCGGCATATTTTGGATGACACATTGATGTTGAGGACTCATTTTGACTATATCTCTTGTCATCATATATACAGGGAGCGCAACCAAATTTCTGATCAGCTATCCAAAGAAGCCTCGCACCAGCCATGGGGGATCTGGTTGATTAGGGAACAGTTTGATCAGGAATGCTACAACTACTACCATCGGCCATATGAGGACGTGTAGCAAAATGGGGCCAACAGGCCCTGATTTTATGTCATATATGGAGCTTTTTTTATGTATTTAATTTTTGTTATTGTACATTTCATGTCTATATATTTCCAGAACATATCATATGTAATTATTTAAACAGTCTCCCATGCTTGGGATAGATTCATTTTTGGATAGAACAACACAGGTAGTGGCTTTGACCACTTTTACAACATATGCTACTAGCATCTACAACATGTAATTTTCAATATCAATGAAAATTACAATTTTTCAGGTAAAAAAAAAACTGAGCAACACATTATTATAATATTTATAAAATATAAATTAATTAAAAAATCATTATTATATAATAATATTATATTTTTATATATTAAAAAAATAATAAAATATAAAATTTGCATGTAATTCAAATTTTAATATATAATTTTTATATATTAAAACAATAATAAAATATAAAAATTCCATGTAATTCAAATTTTAATAAATTATACCCCGGATGCGGGTGCCACCATGCAAGACCTGGTAAGGCCACTTGCCACGGTCGACAGGACATGCGACGGACGGAGGGCATTAAGGCTCCTCGCCGCCACCTCCCATCGACCAGCAACGCAGCACTCGAGCCTTAATGAAGGTGCAGGTACCACAGAGGAGGAGGATGGCCGCATTCAATGCGGGGACATTCCGGAAGAATGAAGAGGTTGTTAAATTTGTCGATTGGGATGCAGATGAAGCCCACTGCGATGGTGTTCCTGCTCTGCAACCTGAGATTTCTGGAGTCATTGTGGAATTGGGGGAGGCTGGCCGACTGCTGGTCCTCCCTGGTTCATGCCTACAGTCATTTGTTTGTCACAGTGAGCCGAATTGGGTGGAAGCTTCGTCTGAGGAAGCGGAATTTGGAAGAATGGTCCGTGAACGAATGCCATGTCGCCGGGGTAGAGGCTCAGGGAGAGCCAGATCCGCTCGAGGGCCTGCAGCCGACCTACACCACCATTGCTGCTGTGTTTATTGTCACCGACGAGGAGGAGCACCTCAGGTGCAGCCGAGTCAATATGTGGAAGTGGGAGGGTCCAGCATTGGAGAGCAATCTCTACCTGCATTCGGCTCTGTCATCTTCTCACTGCGCAATCCCAGAGAAAATTTGGGCATCAATGCTCATATTTCAGTATTGTTTACCAGAATCACGGACGAAAATGAAGCCGGCCTGCCTCGGCCACCTGCAATGGAGAATCCCTCGGACATTGAAGAGAGACTTCACCCGGCGCGAGAGGGAAAACTGCCTCTGGCTATGGAGGAAGAATGTCGGCTCGTGGATAAAGGTAAAAGGCCTTTGGGGGAGGCCTCAAGCTCACGGGAGGCGGAATTGCGGGAGAAAGAACCTGATCTGCCGGCCTTCATGGACGGCCTACCAGAAGGACATGGCTGGGCGTGGATTCGGGAAGCCAAACCAGGGGAGGACGAGCCAGAGGGTGATGAGCAAGAGGGCTAAGCCCAGGTGGCTCTCATGCATGCAGCCTGGACGCGTGTGGGATCGTGGTCGGTTCTCTCTCCTGTGGAATCGTGGTCGGTTCTCTCTCCTGCTGTCTTTAGTCGTTCTAGTTTGCTTTTTTCTGTTATATGTTGGGTCTCGGTCATATGTATCTTCTGCTGTTTCTGGGTCACTCTTCCGTTATGGAATGGAGTTTTGTTTGGTTTGGGCTATCTCCACAAGCCCTGGTTCTATGTGACAATCTCTGCCCCTGCGTGGGCTTCACAGAGTTGCCTTTTGTCTTTTTGCTGGCGGTTGTAAGGCGCAATCTAGGTACCTTCAGGTGTGCTTCTCAGAAATGTAATGGGTTGGGGGGCTATGCTACAGCTGCCATGGAGCCACATGAGCAGCAAGACATATCGCATGTAATTTTCAGCTGTAAATATTAATACATAGTAGTTAGTGTTGCTTAGAAAAAAAAAAAATTTAATAAATTATATATATATATATATATATATAAAATAATGTGTTTACCACAAATTACATCAGAATACTATCAAAATAAATTTCAAACTTATCACATTGCAAAAATAAACACTAAAAAATTCTTGTAAAACAATTAAGTTATAATAAATTCTCTCACTATTTAAAAAATAAATAATAATACATATATAATAATTTAAAAATTATTAAAATCTAAACAACATTATTTAAATCTCCAAAAACTCAAGAAAACAAAATGCATGGATCCCAAATTAAAAATTATTAAAATCCAGATGATATTATTCAATTCCACAGAACCATTTTCATCCCTCCCATATTGTAAAGACAAACCTTGGGATCCCCATGTTTTTGTTTTATTTGCAAACTTCATTTTTTCGGTTTTCCCAATGGCTTAAGTCAAATTCAGGTAGATCTCCATCTTTATGTGGATTTATAATTATGCTGATTTAATTTTGATTTACCATATTGATTTTAATATTTATTTAATTAAAAATACATTGTTTTGATTTTAACATATGTTTTAGAAAAATATGAGAAATTCTCAATTGACCTAGATAAATTTTATTTTATTTTATTTTATTTTAAAAGAAATTCGCTGATATAAAATGGATTTCCATGTTATTTGAGTTATAAGATTTGTGTTTATCTAAATCATTTTCCATAAATATGTAATTTCCTTGGTTCTAAATTCCGCATGACACTTTCTTGTGTCACAGATAATAGGAGGCATTAAGAAGCTATTGAATATTGTTAACAAACCATCCACACTTGCTCAGGTAATTTTGATTTTATCTTTTAACGGTCGAATATGTTTATTTCTTATGATGAGACTTAAAGAAAGCTTTAAACTTTTTTGAAAAGCAATAGAAGGAATTATTGTCATTGAATAGAAATATATATGAAAAATATATGTTTTTAGTGTAATCCATGGTTGATGAATATGTTGTTAAGAGAATATTACTGTTTTATAGTTATATTTTTAATTAGTTTATTTAAATTAAGTAGTTAGTTTTGGTTATATAAAAAAGAAAGAAAATGATATAAATGAATTTTTTTACACAAATATGAAGGCTCATCAAATGAGCTTATTCATTGCATTCAATTTATGACAATTTATACAGGAAGACAACAGTAAAAATTACAACGAATCATTAACTATCATTATTGTTTATCTAAATTTTGTTAGTATCATTAATAACATTTACTAAACTGAAATATGAACAAGAGTGATTATTATTCTAACACCTCCTCTTAATCACGACTTATACTTTAACTTGTGTGGTGGTCTAAGTCTTAGCTAGGAAAGAAAGAAATTATTTTAACGTCCACGAGGCTAAAGATAGCCTATGGGACAGATTGCTTCTTCATTTGCTTGATGTATTTGGCCCTTTTTCTGTGAAGCTTCAAAATAAATGCTCCCAGCTTCTCGACAAACCCCTCGCTAAATAGATTATCCCAAGAGCTAGCTGCCAGCATATCTACATAACTTTCCCTGTTGTCTTTGAAGGCCTCACATTCTAAAATGAAATGTTTTTCTGTTTCCACTTTTATGGAAGAACAAAAAATGCATACCCTTTCCTCCCACACTTCCTTTGGCCTTTTCCAGTGCCCTATTTCACAACGGAGTTGATGAGAATTAGTCCTTAACTGAGCAATAAGAATTTTGGCTCTCCAAGAGATATTGGCCTCTATGTATGCTTTTGGTTGATGACTATGAGTGGGATTAAACACTTCAATATAGTAATTTTTCTTTCTTCCTAGCTCCTTATCTCAAGTACGCTTGTGGAACTTTTCCATAACAAAAGCTTTTATCTCTTTGTTGTTTATGGGACACGCGTTCAAGCAAATACCCCATTTATTAAACCATTTGTTATTTTGTTGCATCCAAATTTTTTTGCTCTTGCACAATCTATCATTAAAGACAACCTTAGGCCATCTACCCTCTTCCATTTGCTCATTTTTTTTACATACCTTATGACTCGCACCATAGCAATTGCTTCAATAGGAGCAGTCCCTGTTTCACTTAACAAGATATCGTAAGGAACTACACTTATAATCTTAAATTTGTTTATAATCAAACGCTTCTGAATTTTCTCAATTTGTCTCCACTGCATGTCGGATGTACTTCTAGCCCATAGTTCACAACCATAGAGAATCATCGGAATCACTGGAAGCCCAAAAAGAGTTTGAGTCATTTTCCAGTCCCATAACTCTGCCTCTTTACACCTATTTTGAAAAGCATAAAATGCTTTCCAACTCCCCAAAGTTCTTTTCTTTCTACAACCATTCTAGCTTAGATTTTTGTTGAAGTCAATTCTGAGGTATTTGTAATCTGCAACTTCTTCCAAAATGTTTCCTTCAAAGTAGAACTTATGTTGGTTATGTTTTCTTTTCTTAGAGAAGACCGCTACTTTCATTTTGCTGATATTGACTTGCATCCCCACACTTCTACAAAAATGCTCAAGGGATAGTAAGTGCTCTTGCAAACCAAGAGTCGATTTAGCAATCAGAATAAGGTCATCTTCATACAAAAAAAGCCTTATAACAAACTTTCCCAAATAGATACCATCACCCCCTTGCGAATTTAACCACTCCTCAAGCTTATTGATATATAAACCAAAAAGGGTAGGAGATAGTGGGCAACCTTGATTGACCCCGATATCGCTTATAAAACTTTCAATATTGCCTGTTGAAGTTCTAATTTTGACTTTCACCTCTTCATACAGCCTATGCACAGCTGCTCTCAAATATTTAGGAACCCCAAGTTCCTCCATTCCATGCCAAAGCTTATCCCTATGAACCGAGTCAAACACTTTCTAAAATCAACAAAGCAACAAAAGACTTCTTCCTTTTTCTCCCAAACTTTTTCAATGATGTGCCTTAAAGTTATACAATAATCAATTATGGAATGTTTAGGTCTAAAACCTACTTGCCCTTTAGCACGCTTATCTCTTTCCTCTGCCCACTTGCTAATTTTGTTTTCTAGCATGCTTCCAAATAGCTTTGCAAACAAAGGGTTTATCATGATGGTCCTATAATTGAAGGGATTATTGATGTCACCACTCTTGAAAAGAGGTATTGCCAGACTAGTTGTCCAATCTGTGGGGAGCCCTTGTTGTATGATGTTGTTGAAGCTTTTTGTAATGTGAGGTGCAAGAATCTTTGAGCCCCACTTTAGATATTCTTCTTGGAGTTCAGCTATGTCTTTTTCTTTTCCAACACCCAACTTCTTGATACCCATCTCTACCTCTTGTAACATGAAGATTTCAGTATCAGTGTTGACCAAGGGGGGAGGGTCACCCTTGGGAATCTTCTCATAGCATTGTCTTGCATAGTCAAACCATTTAGAAGTTGTAATATTATTTCCAATTTGTATATGTTTCCATTGGAGTTCCTTCCAAAATAATTTGGGATTATTTTTCCCAAGGAAGATTAGTTCTTCCCTCCTTGAAACCATGAAATCGACCTTTTTCTTGCTTAATAACTACTTGTAAGATTTGAGCTTTATGTTATCCTTGTTTCACTCTTTCCACATTCTCCTTGCCTTTTTGCATTCCTCATCAAACCAAGTATTAACTGGAAAGCAATTTGTTTCAGACTTCTTAATTTTTTCTCTTTTGCACTTTGCAAGTGCGCATTGAATTAAATGTGCTAATTCATGACTATGAAGGTTGTGAATTGTTAATTCATGACTATGAAGGCTTACGACAAAACATTTCATTTTTTCCTTCTTGTTAAAGGGTCCATGCTTATTCATTTGTTGGTGCAATTTCATCTTCACCTTTCTTGTGATAAGATAGTGGTGGAGTTTATCAAGTGGTGGAGTTTATCAACTTTTTCAACCTCTTTAATCAACTTTGTTGCAAAACATGTTGTCTTGCATTTGATTTGTGTATGGAGGTAGGCATATCTTCTCACCAAACAACAACTCATCAATAAGATGTTTTTCATGCATCCCATTGAACCACTCTTCATAATTCTCATCAAATTTGACTTCATATGCCTCTGCATCACAGGGAGTTTCTTCAATATCACATGCTACTCTATTGTCAACTACAGACATACCATCAGTCTTGATCTTAGTTATGATGCTTTCAACAAAATCACCATTTTTAACAACACCTTCATCAAATTGAGTTTTCTCACTCCACTTCATGCTAAACTTCATTTCACTAATATCCCAAAACATTTTTGCATCACATATTTCATCGAATTCATACAAAATGTTTTCATCTAGAGTTGATATAATGAGAAGCAATGCTACTGCACCTCTACTCTTATCATGAGGATTTATAGAAGTTTCTTGAACAAATTTCCATAAATCCATTGAACCAAATAGTCCCTCCATTTTAATTGCCCAAAGTTTAAAACGTTTACCTTAGAAAATTGGCAAAACTAGCATTAATAGTTTAGTATTGCATCAGTATTTTCAAATTATTCCATTTGATTTAGTTCTACTTTTGGCTGAAACATTTCATATTCTTCTTGCCCTTTCATTCTTTCTCCTCACATGTTTCAATTCTCTATGAGACTATTTAAGTTTGCTTTGTCGACTCATTGTTGCAATGTAAGATTCACTTGTTTTCTACAACAAATGCACTTTGAATATCTAATCAAACTCCAACAACTTCATTCTCCTCCTCCAGGTGGCTCGATAGACCCTCTCCATGCAATATTAACCTCCATAAACCCCTCAACTAGCTAAGCACTCAGCGGCATCCACAACCCTTTAGCTTTAGCACTCCACAATTCTCCCAGTAGCGCCAAATGCATGACAAACTCAACTTCAAATGTAATAGGTTCAACTTACCGTAAATCTCCTCCACACTTCACTTCTTCACATAAGGCAACTCCTTAGCAGGTAGCACACCACCGCGGACACCAGTGTTTGCAGGACCACAGTTGATCCTCTATTGTGGATAATTGACACACACCATGATGTAAGGCAACTTGAAGTTATAGCCAGATCAATGGCTTCACACAATTGGCACTTAGCACACGACCTCACCATAGCCCCTTACATCCTTGGCCTCAAAGTGAGACGATCAACAAGACTGCACCTCACCGATTCAAATAGTCCTCACCAATTCACCAATTTTATCGAGTCGTACCTTGGATAGTAAAGTTTTGTTTGTCAGCCCAATCCCGCAGAACAAATTATCTAGGGCCGATTAGATCTTGTCAATTTCTGCGGTGCTTATTGGCAGTTTTCGAGGCGTTGAACAGCTTGATCTCACCAATATTTCACACTCTTAAATTTGCAGCTCCACAGGGCCTTCGACCTCCAACCCGGAATGGCCAAACCCTTAGATTCACCGCCTCCTCCAATTGTTGGAGGCTTTGATTATGGCACTATATCAGTACTTAGAAATTTTGTAGTAGCTTCTTCAAATGACAGTGGCAATGAAACCACACGCAATTCACTTACAAGCTCAATGTTGCTTCACTCGACGCAGATAGCCAACACAGGGACTGATGTGGATTTTAATGCAGGCCACAGTCTCATCAACACTTCATGATAGTGTGGCTCCTTGCAAAAACAACACTAATAGCACACGACTCCTGGCAGAATGCTCCTTCATCACTAATAGCACACGACTCCTTGCAGAATGCTCCTTCATTATGGCACATTTGCAAGTCACCTTACCATGCTTTCAAATAAACAGGGTGGCCTCTCCCAACAACTCACGTGAGCTCTAATACCATGACAGAAATATGAAGACTCATCAAATGAGTTTATTCATATTCCATGACAGAAATATGAAGACTCATCAAATGAGTTTATTCATTGCATTCAACCTATGACAATTTATACACGTTGTCATATTTACAAGTCAACTTAGCACACTTTCAAATGAACAAGCAGGCCTCTCCCAGCAGCTCACCTGAGCTCTGATACCATAACAGAAATATAAAGACTCATCAAATGAGCATATTCGTTGCATTCAACCTATGACAATTTATACAGACAGACATGTCTGCGTAGAAACTATCATTATTGTTTACCTAAATCTTTACCATTATTGTTTACCTAAACCTTGCCGACTCCTGCAGCTAGCCGACTAAGGAACAATCAACATTATTAATAACATGTACTAAGCTGAAATATGAATGAGAGTGATTATTATTCTAACATTTTTAATATTGAATAATTTTATTAAAAGATTTTGGTAGATTTTTAAATTCTATTTCAATATATTAAAACATATAATATGCAATATTCCCTTAGAATGTAGGGTGCATCTATTGAATCTTTGAAATGAGGAGAAGGAAAGGAATGTAAAGACTTAGGGATGCTCCTACTGAATTGATATGTTGATATGTTGAGAAGTTCATTGATTACCCACCACCTCCTCAAAACATACCAAAAAAATCCTCCCAAAGAGATGCAAGCCTTATGTTGAGAAGTTCATTGGTTCCCAACCACCTCCTCAAGACATACTAAGAAAACCTTCCCAAAAGGATGCAAGGCTTAGAATGTAGGGTGCATCTATTGAATCTTGGAAATAAGGAGATGGGAAAGGAATGTAAAAGATTTAGGATGCTCCTACTAAATTGATATTGATATGTTGAGAAGTTCATTGGTTCCCCACCACCTCCTCAAGACATACCAAAAAAATCTTCCCAAAACTCACTAAGTGCCACCACCTCCTCAAAACACACCAAAACAAATCCTCTCAAAACTCACTAAGTGCCACCACCTCCTCACAACACACCAAAACAAATCCTCTCAAAACTCACTAATTGCCATCTTATTCAATACTGACAAAGCAAACTTTCAAGCATATTTCTAATGGAACTTTGAACAATGTACTTTTTTTTAAGCCTAGCTGACCATTCTGGAGATGGAAGGCTGTAAACTATTCTTATGTTGCTAACTGCAAAATATTTAGAAACTAAGGACAGCATGGAGGGAAAGAACCTTTTACTTAAATATGTTAAGTGGGGTCAAATTGCGACTTTAACTTAAAAAACAATGTACAAAAAGAGCATCTGTGCATTGACTAGGAACCCTACCATGAAGAGGTTGATCAAAAATTGTTTAAGATTATGAAAGGATGGAGGTAAAGAACGGGAAACCTATGGATGGCTCCAAAGAAATAGACCAATTTTTGAAGTTTTAACCGCAGTCTCATCTTAGAAGAGTAGAGATAATATTTAGATAATTTTGCTTCAAAGTGAAGAGGTCACAAGATAACTTACTGCAATAAGCAATTTTATGTTTTATCATTAGTTGTCCTCATAATGTGTAAATCATTGTTATAGTATATTTTGTTGCATTTTTTGTTAGTTTTATGCTTTGTTAAAACATTTTATTTCCAATAGTTAGCTTTAATACCAACAACGATCAATTTGTAATTGATTTGTAGCTATCTTTTCAATCTCATAATGTGTCATAAGTTTGTCTTTTAATTTTATAAGATGAAATTTAGTTCTAATCAATGGTTTGTTTCTTTTTTAAGAAAGTCTACCACTGAAAATGGCCTTTAAAAATGTCATTCTTAGCCATTGTTTTGGAGACAATCTTCCCATCATATTGTTTAATCACCTTCCAGTTGTTGCATATTTCGCTATGAGGCTATATTTAGATGGTTTTTTTCTCAAAAGAAAACTGCATAAAAAGAAAGTACATATTACATGGAACTTCTTGATCAAGATCCTTGATCCACATTTTTTTATTATCAAACTACAATAACATCTTCTTGTTTCACAGTATTTTGTGTTTTTTTCCTGTTTCTCCCAACCAAAATATAACTATGGGTAACTCAGAAATATTCTACTCAATAAACGACATGTCTATCATCTTTTTCTCATAATCTATATCATCACAAAAATGAAGCTTGCTGATAACTAATTCCCCTTAATGAACCTAGAAAACAGATACACCGACATAATGTTAATACTATTTACATTTGATAAAATATCTTGTTCGAACAAGTACACCTACATAATGTTAATACTACCTACATTTGACAAAATATCCTATTCAAAAGCAACAAAATATATAGGACACCTGGATCTTTGGCAACACCTCTTTTGGATAACATGTTGGCAATGTGGTTCTGTTTCCTGTAAATGTGCTTGTAGAAAATTTGGTGAAACTCATCCAATTAGATAGCAAAAGTGGGTGAAAATGATTATGCCCATTAACCCTAGTGAATAATGCCCTTGGAGTCCCCAAAATATCATTTATTCCAAGCCATTGTGCACAGATGAGGATTCCCCTTAATAGTTATGAGCTTGTGTGCTCATCTTTCATGGTTCAATATGAGAGATATATGCTCGAAGATCTCAGGTATTAGCATCTACTCTTCAATGCACAATGTTTACATGTTGCAATCATCTTCATTCTTATACTTGGAATTGCGGTCTTCCAACTATCATTTTAGAATTGATTATCATAGTGAGGCCATTGTGGAGTAGACTAAGTTGAATTGGGTAAACTATTATACTACATTGAAGATGATTATGTGGTTGTCTCTGTGTTTGCCAAGTTTTTGTTGTTGTATTTTATCAATTCTCTTACATTCATTTTCCAATTTGAATACTCACTCGTGGATTCTAATAACTTGTTTTCATGTTTCAATGATTGCATTACTACCACATTGTAATGTCACTATATTGCATTGGAAATTATGGACACTTGATATATTTGACCAATATATGTTTATTGTGTTGAAATGATTTTGATATTTTTTATATAAGTTTTTCGGATTAATCATATTGATATGATTTGATCGATGTTTCAAACCAACTAATGTGGTCCATCTTCAGAACATGGTGGAAAATCAATTAATAACATAGTTACCGATCAAACGAGAAAATGAACTGGTACCTGTTTTTCTGAGGTAACAAAAAATCACCCGATTTTGAAAAGTAGTGATGCCAGAATACACTTTTTTTTTAACATATTTTTGGCACTTTAAATTTTCTTATGTATCGAGTATGAACATTTTTTTTGATGTTAGTGATTTTCATGCTGATTTTGAAAAGTGTTGATGTAGCATCAACACATTTTTTTAATTTTGAAAAGTGTTGATGTAATATCAACACATTTTTTTAGAGGACTTATTTTTGACACTTTAAATTTTTGTATGTATCGAGTGTGAACATTTTTTTTTGTTAATGATTTTCATCTTGATTTTGAAAAATGCTGATGAACATCAACCCTTTTTGTTTAAAGGGCTTAATTTTTACACTTTAAAATTTTTAATGAATTAAGTGTGGATAATTTTTTTTAAATGTTGGTGATTTTCATGTTAAAAAAAAAAAAAAATGATCGAAAAAATCAAATACAAAAAATATATATAAAAAACAAAAAAAAAACAAAACAGAAAACTTATAAAAATGTAAAAAAAAACATAAAACATAAAGCATAAAAAAAATAAAAAAAATAAAAAAAAATAAAACATAAGACATGTTAGTAATAAAACATAAAAAATAAAAATAAAGGAAAAACATGAAATTGGCCCCCTCACCCCCCTCCGTGAAATCGGCCTGCAGCCTCTTAGCCGCTGGCTGGGGGCCTGGGCGGGGAGGGGAGGGGAGGGGAGTGAGGGAGGGGGTGGAGGTGGGCGGGAAGGCCGCGGTGGGGATGGGGGGTGGAAAGGGCGAGAGAGGTGGGGCGAGCGTGGAGGATGGAGGGGGGAGTTAGGGGTGCGGGGTCAAGGGAACAAGAGGGAGGGAGAGGGGAGAGCCGGGGGTGGGGAGGACGGGGGGTGAGGGAGAGAGGAGTAGTGCGGTGGGCAGTGGAGGAGGATGGAGGGGTGCGAGGTCGGGGGGAGGCGAAGGGAGGTAGGTATGGCTGCGATGTGTTAATGTTTTATTTTTTGTTTAAATTGTTTTGTTTGTTTTTTTAAATTGTTTTTTATTTTTAATTGTTTTTTTAATATTTTTTATTTTTATTTTTATTTTTATTTGTTTTGAATTTCTTTTTTGTTTAATTTTTAAATTTAAATATTTTTTTATATATATTTTAAATTTTATAATATAGAATATTTTTAATTTTTTTTAATTGTTTTGATTTTTGTTTTTTTGGTAATTATTTAATATTTTTTTAAATGATGTTTTTATTTTTTATTTTTTTAACCTATATATATATATATATATATATATATATATATATATATATATATTATTTATTTTTTTAAGTTAAATTATATATATATTTTTAATTTTTTGCTTTTTTTTATATTTTTATTTTTACAAGTTAACTATGAATTTTTTTTTACATTTTATTTATTTATTATTATTATGAAATTTAATTTATTTTTTGTCATGAATCGTTCATTTGCCACCCCTGGCCAGTTGGGCCTCGAGTTGGGCAGGGAAGTTTAATCTTTTTTTTTTTTAGTTTTATTTTTTTTAATATTGTATTTTATTTTTAATTTGTTTTTTTAATTGGTTTTTATTTTATTTTACTTTTTTTTTTTTTTTTTGTTTACATGGTGTGGTTATTTTTTTTTACATTTTTTTGTCATTACTATATATTTTTTATATTTGATTTTTTTTGTCATGTTTTTTTTATCTTTTATTACTTGTTATTATTTTTTATTTTTATTTTTTTTCAATATGTGAATTTTTGTTTTCTTTTGTATTTTTTTGTTTTTCTTCAATATTTGAATTTTTGCATTTCTATAAAAAATTTATATTTAATTTTTTTATCATGTTTTTTTATGTTTTATATTATTTTCTATTTTTTATTTTCAATATTTGAATTTTTTTTCTTTTGTATTTTGTATTTTGTTTTATTGTTTTTTTTCAATATTCGAATTTTGTTTTCTTATGTATCTTTCATATATATATTTTTGTAGGGTCCATATCGATGCTTCTCTAGCAACCTGATCCCATTATGTGCAATTTGATAGTTGATTTTAAACTTTTCGTTATAATGAATAGAGTCTGCCCCACAATGTGTTAATTTCATGGTTGGTCTTTAAGTTTTCATTACAATTAGTTGAACTCACCTACACTGTGTGTCAATTCGATAGTTGATTTTTAATTTTTTTTTTTTGCAATGTACTAAGTTGTCTTAGGCTAAGATTTCAAAATCGTTATACATTTAGCATTTTTAAAAAATCTCTTGGTATAATAACTCTTTCATTCACATGTTCATTTTTTAAGTTTTTTTAGTCATAAAACTTTTCCATAATGTCATGTTTGAAATATTTTGAGAATTCAAGATTGTTTTGTAGTCATAATATTTGGTTTTAATTCCATAGTTGAAAAATTGTCAAGATTTTAATGTTTTTCTAAGTTGTGATATTTTATCTTTAATGTTATGGCTGAAAACAATTATAAATATTTTTTCTTAGCACCATACTTGAAAATTGTTGGAATTTTAAGAGTTTTAAAAGAAGTGATATTTTAAATTTAATGTCATGTTTAAAAATCATTGGAATTTTAAGGGTTATCAAAGACATGATATTTTATCATTAATGTCATGCTTGAAAATCACTGGAAATTCAAAGTTTTTCAAAGTCACGATATTTTTTTTAACATCATTACTAAAAAGTGTTGAAAATGTACCTTTCAAAAAAAATAAAAAACAACGAACACCGTTATTCCGGCATCAACGCTTTTCGATTTCAAGGTGTTTTTTGCACCAAACAAAATGCCTTTTAATGTTTTTTACTGTTATTTAAAAAAAAATGCGAAAAAAAAAAAAAAAATAAATAAATAAATAAAATAAATGATGTTTTCATGTTTTTTTTGGAATTTTGGGCTGGAGTACCCATTTTGAAGTAATAGTTCATGTTTGATCAATGACTGTATTTAATCTTAAAGAATAAATAAGCATTGATAAATTAGTTAATCAATGCTAATATTGTTATTATTTGAATAGGTTAATCCATTGAGATTTTTGGGGCTATTAACATGGTTATGCAGAACTTTAAAGGCAATAAACTGCATTTTCTTTTTATGATAGAATTGAGGCAACACCAAATTTGAACTACTTCAATCATGGAATTTAAAAAAAATAGTCATGGGCTTTATAATCTATGGGTGAAAACGGTTTAGTGCTTATCCAACTTCTATCCAAATTCAATGGTGTTTATGCTGGGCAGATGATTTCTGTGTCACTACGTAAAGCGAACAATGTCAGCCCATCACGTTTGGCATTGCACGCTGCATTTCTACAAATGATAGTCCACTTAGGTTCTAGAAAATTGAAATTGCAGTGGTTCTGCAGAATTGTAGATTTGGGTCGAGAATTGTATTTTACAAAGTTATTGGATTTGCCTTAGGGCACCCTGCACCTGCATCTGATACTGCTTAGAATAGGGGAATCTCGAATCCATTTAATTTCTAGAAATTTGAAATTGCAGTGGTTCTGCAGGAGTGCAGTTTTGGGTAGAAAATGGTATTTTACATATTTTATTGGACTTGCCTTAGGGCACCCCATACCTGTATCGGATTCTTCTCATAATAGGGGATCACAGATCTATATCATATTTTTTGGCAATTGTCTGTAATGCGACTTTTTGGAAGCTTTTCCGGTGGGTTTTTCCGGTCAAAATCCGGCAGCAATTTATGGAATCACAAGTTTGATAGCTAGTTTCTGCACAATCAAAGCGTCCCAGGGGTTTTTCAGGGTGCTGAATCCAAATATGCAGTTAAAAAACCATTTTAACTGCAACAAATCAACATTTAACCTCAATTTCTTCCGCCGGATTCCGTCACCGGAATCTCCAAAAAGTCGCATTATAAACAACTCCTATTTTTTGGGTTTGTGCGTTCGTTTTTTTTTTTAATATTGGATCAGATACATTTCCCAAGATAGGATTTTTTGGTTTCCTGTGACAGAATCATGGCAGATTTCAAAATTAATTCAGTTCAGCGTCGACAATCAACAATTTGTACAATCAAAATAACAAACCTCACCACAACTTTAATTGCAGTGGATTCTTGAGTAGTTTTTCTTTTAATCATATCCATTTCTTAAAATAGGAGTTTTTTCCTATGAGAATTGTTTTTTTTTTGGCTAATTTTAGACTTCCATGTGCTGGAATCCGATGGAAAAAATTGAGGTGAATTTTTGATTTGTGTTATTTATGTATATATGGATTCAATACCTTGAAAAAACCTAGAGCACTTCTATTGTGCATAGGTTACCCATTAAGTTCATGATTTCAATAAACTCGTACTAGATTTTAGAGAAATTAAACCAGAAAAACCCACCTGGAAAAATTCCAAAATATCTCACTAAAACAATTCATTTTCATACGTAAATGGACCTATTTCCATTGACAAAATTATGATAGATTTCAGAGTTAATTCAGTTTATCCTCAATAATCTGTACCATCAAGATAACCAGCCTCGTCAGAACGTTAATTGCAATGATTGCAATATCCTTAAGCTGCCATAGCAACAGTGGTCTAATTTTTTATGTTTTGGATTTTCAGTGATTCAATTTTTTATTAATTGGGTTAGAAATTTAGTAGAAAATTGTTAGAATAATAAGTTGGAACGTTAATGTTTTATGTTTTGGATTTTTAGTGATTTAATTTTTTATTAATTGGGTTAGAAAGTTAGTAGAAAATTGTTAGAATAATGATTTGGAACTTGGTTTTTCCTTAGTCAAATTGTTGGATTAATAAATTTGATAAATTTTAATTAAAAATATTTGACTGTTTTTTTTATTAAATTTATTTATATATTAAAAATTAAATTAAAAAAATCATAATCTTATTTTAAAAAATTATATAATCAAATTCCAAAATGAATACTAAAACATAAAATTAAATAGATAGTACATAATTAAACTATACTGTCAGATTCTAAAGAAAAAAAACCTAACAGACTCTCTCCATTACATTCTTTGCCTTGACAGCCTAGATATTCATAGTGTCAAATAATGAGTACTCCTGAAGTTTAGTCGAACATGGTGAGTCTATTAGACGGAACATTCAGGTTTAGTCGAACACAGTGAGCCTATTAGATAGCCAAGGCAGGGCTAAAGTAAGTTTGGTTGAACTGTGAGTACTAGGGTAGGATAAAAGGGAAAAAAATATTATATTAAAATCATTTTTCGTTCTCGTTGCTATTTTTAGAATTTACTATGAGTCAAATTTACAATTTTAATGATTTTTTTGTTAAAGATAAAATTGTTATATAAAAAATTAGTTAATTGTTATTAATAGTTTATTAGGCAAAGGGCATGATCTTTTACCAAGAAGCATCTAAGGTAGTATAAAGCTAAGTTCTCCCACAAATTGTATCATCATCTATTTATTTATTCATAATAAAATATGTTTTCATTGAATCGTTGAGTTTATCTATTTCATCTAGTATGACTCGGTTTAGTGTTGCACAGATCACAGTTTTCTCCGGTTGTTGTCCCTATTGATCGCTACCTCCTCGTTTCACTGTGTTCCTCCCTGTCCAGACCTCTCTTCACTTTCGCTCCATATTTTTTGAGTTCTGTTGTCGTCCACACAACCGTTTGTCTCACAAATCTTTTCCGCATTGTGTTCACTCTCTCCTCGATCGTGTCCCTCATCGTGCCTGCGTCTTCTGCTAAACCTGTTACGAGATATCTCTGCCATACTTTTCGTTGACCATCAAAACAGACTTCTGGTATCTTGCCTCCATTTCCGATAACTGTCCACTTCACCGCATCTCATCTACCTCTAGTCCTCGTGCATTCAAACCAAATTTCAATCACGTGATGGGGCATGTTTATTCGCATCTCGTGGTTAGTATATAACTAGCAATTGTCCCAAAAGGTACAAGGAGAGGCCGATAGGATTATTTAATTGGAATTTTTGAATTTTTCTAGAAGAGTTAATTGGTTTGTGGAAAAATTTGTTTTCTTGGACTGGATCATTGTGCAATTACTTTTCTTTAGATGTTTTGTTTATATCTATATTTCAAGGAACACATTGAATGTCTTATTTCATTTCTGCTATCCTTACTAATATCCTGTCCGTGCTTTTTCTTGATCAATTTGATGAAATATTCCATTATCCTTTGGTCAAAGTCCTCACCTGCATATTAGTGTACATCCTGGTAAGTTCAAAGCTAGAAAGCCAACCAAAAAAGTCAATCATAACCACCATGCACGTATTCAAATTCATAATGTAAAACTGTGCACGTATTCAAATTCATAATGTAAAACTGCCAGACAGAGTTCAGACAGAGTACCTCCAAGATAGGTATCACCGTTTGTAGCAAAAACCTCAAAAGCTTTGTTGCCAATAGTCAGAACACTGACATCAAACGTGCCACCGCCAAGATCAAAAACAACAATATTTTCCTCTCCACCCTTCTTGTCCAAGCCATAAGCTATTGCTAAGGAAAAATATTTACAAAGCTAATAGTAAAACTGTACTTGCAGAGTGATAGTTCTACGTGATACAGAATGAAAGTTCTACATCATAAAAATTATGAAAGGCAAACCAAACTGCAAAAGGCCTGAGACCCAGTACTCTGAAAACCAACCAGATCGATACAACCTGAAACCAAGTACTCTCAATACCAACCAGATCGATACAACCTTTTGTATGAGCTGAATATCCATGTATAAGCAATGAAACAATAAAGCAAGAACTGTCCAACAAGGCTGCAATTTTTCTAATAAAAATATCTCCCACTGCAACGAGTTCATAACAGAAATTTAATGGCACTCCCCTGCACACACAATTTACATATTAACACTCCATTGCATGCATGCCTGCTTCTAAATGGTGTCCAGTTCACACTCTTTGCTTAAATGCCAATATCTATTAAGAAAAAACTACTGCACTATTTGCTTAAATGCCAATATCTATTAAGAAAAAACTACTGCACTATTACCAATATGTTGTGTTAACAACATATGACCAGGCAATTGGGTATTTAGATATAGCTGTTGGTTCCGGTGAAAAATACATCCCCATCGATAACGCACAGGAAAATGCAAAAGACAGCTAAAATAAATATTTGAATGAAGGTTAGCAAGAAGATGAGAATGAGATACCATTCTTTTAAAACAATTTTATTATCAAGGCCCACATCTCCATAGTTGTCAATTACACTGTTTGATGATTGATTCATCCAAACAACAACATCCAGACCCCAGAAGATGAGCATGGCTTTGAATACAAGATGGATTTTAATAACAGTGATAATGATATACTTTGTTTGCTTGAATACCAAGAAGCTCCTAGAAGAAATCTACTACACTATATCATTTATTGGATTTTAATTGATACAGGCATTTAGGTCTTCAGAACTGGCTGCTGCTAGCATTTTTGCTTCTACCAACAATGTTCCAACACACAGGAAGATGCAACTGAAATAAGTAGTTGTTGCCACATAGTGCTCACACCTCAGACACTCCTGAGGTAGGACAACTGCAGAGCTATTCTGCTGCCAAAGTTTGTTAATTAAATTCTTAATTCCGAAAACTATGGAGTATAGCATGAAATCAGGACGCTGCAGAAAATGGACAATTGTTTGCTCTTGTAAAGCTTTTACTTGATAGTGAACTAAAAAATGTGGCACCAATTTGTCCCAGTGAAACCTGCATACCAACTATATTTAACCTCTCTTTCCTACAAAGTGAAAGAATTACCTGAACTGCACTGGTGTACCCATTTTCAAAGTCTCTCCTAGCGTTCCCCCCATTACATCAAAAAAAATGTTGGGACAAATGGGATCGAACTCTGGAGAGTTTTTCCTGTACATCCCCTAGCTCTCTGTCTACACTAGCTATTCCAACTAAAACATCTTGATGTTTCTCCTCGATTCACCCAATAGAGATCGATATCATCTAAAGCTGTTTTGCGACCATCATAGATACAATCAAAGAAAACAAAGCAAAGAAAACAGGAACACAGAAGAATATGGATGTTGCATCACCATTATTGCCCGATGTTGGTGGAATACTAGTACCACCCAAGCCACCAGATGCAGGTATGCTTGTATTAAGAAGTGATGAACTGCTACTGCTGCAAGTAATTTGGAAAAATCAGAATGCTACAAAACTATAAGCTGAGATATAACATAAAATATATCAAAAATCCAGTAAATCTTGATTCTCAATTCTGTATGAAAACTTGAAAAAGTACTTATTGTAGAACAGAAAAATGAACAAAAGATAGGAGGAGGAATGTGGTTCCTTAGTATATACCTTTGTGGAAATGTGCATGTCCCAGTACCTGTCATCACAAAATCCGTAAAGGAAGATTTGCATGAGTGCAATGCATTCTCCAGTCTCACACAATTTCAAGCCTCAATTTGTATATCATGTTAACCCATGAAGGGAAGATTTTCGAAAATGTATAATGTCAAGCATATTAATCACAGTCAAATATCTTGAATCTAGCAGAACCAAAACGGTGCACAAAAAACAAAAACGTCTTTTATATTCATATAAACTGGAACAGTAAAATTTGCAGAAGACAGAGTGGGTATAAAGGAAACTTAGTATGCATACCCTTAGCTTCTCATAACAAAATCAATAAAGAAAAAAAGTAATATGCAATATATCCAGGCATAAATGAAAGTTATGTTGTATGCAGAAGAGCAGATTGCCTACAAATATAACTCTCTCTTAATACATCACACAGTTCCATCATTAAACCAAAAGGAAATATCCTGAACAATACAAGTTATCCATAACGAGTGTTTACATTTGAAGGTTGCATGCAGTTTCAAGGCAGACAACAGGCAGGAAATGGGTCTATAATCATGTCACTTACTTATCATGGTGGAACCTACAATGGGAAAATGTATATCAGCGGAGGATGTCTTTGCATTCAGATGAGCTCAACCAGGCATGGAAGTGGGTAGATGAATCATAAGCATGCAACTCAACTATCATCTAACACAATGTAAAGATGAGACTCAGCGGAAGGTATCCAAGAAGTTGACGCAGTGAAACAAAACAAGCAGACAACAAACTATGTAAAAGTGGATAAAACGTTTATCGTCACCACAGGACCATAGGAATCCATATAAACTGAGAAATTCAATGAAAAGAAAAACAGGGGGCAAAAAACAAACTTCGCATAAGGGCATATAGCTTACTTGGATCTTGAGTAGTCACAATTGCATTGCCAGCAAAGTCACAAGTACCAGGGGCCATGCCATTCTTCTTGTAGTAGCTGTCAAAAGCATAGCAAGCATGAAAAAAAACAGTATCTGGGTTATAGCACGTGCCACTTTGTTGAATTGTTGTACAGTCTGCACCTCCAAGCCCGCAAGCATAGTCCAGAGCAACCTGCAAGCTTGAATCAGGGGTACCAGGCTTTGCTACACACCAACTTTGGCTTGAGCTGGTTGTCGGTGTTGTTGTGGTAGATGTTGAGGGAGGGGTGTAAGGGGTAACTGTTGGGGTGGTAGGGGTTGTTGGTGTGATTGTTGTTGGAGGAGGAGTTATTCCTATTGGTGTTGTGGGTGTGGTCGTGATCGGAGTTGGAGGAGTTGTTGTAATAGGTGTAGTTGGAAAAGTATCAAGCTGAGATCCCAACTCACTTGTCTTGTTCCTGGTAGAGTTAGCTTTATTGTCCAAAAGCTCCCTAGAGTTTGAGTGAAACAGTTCTTCCCCTTCTCTTCTCAACTCCTTCAGCATAGAAACGTCCAAAGAACTCATTTTCACTATTATTGTCCATATCCGAGCCCTATTCATGCTTTGCGCAAGAACTTGATCCCTGAGATTTTTGGTTATTAAAAAGGTCTTCATTGTTTTGGAAAGCAGACCTTGATCATTAATAACTATGGGAATATCAGGATAGTGAAGAAATGCCATAGCATTTCTGGCAGCAACGACTACAGAGTTAATGAGGTCTTCTTCACTATGTGCAAAATCTCTGTTAAAGTCAGTGTTCAGTATCAGAAAAGAACCTATCTTTGAGACAAACGCCAGCAGAGGGTGAAGAACCCACCTCAAATCCTTGGTGGAAGAGGATGGAGGCACACTAGATGCATCTTGAATCAAAGTGGATGAAAGTGTGGTTGTGACCTTGATACGCTTATCTAGATTTGCATCCACAAGAGCAAAATAAATGGCTTTCATAGTAGATACCAATGTCGATACTGCTTCTTCTGATATCCCTTGATGGTTAACAATGATACTGGTTATGAGGGTATCAGGCATGAAACCCATGACGTTTTTCTTCAGCCATAATGCTGCTCGTGACTTCGATTTTCCAATGTCCTTCGTTTGCTCATACTTCATACTCACAGCCACCTCAATCCCTGTCCCAGATAAAGCTTCCAAAACAATGGGATTGGCAACCAAGAGCCTAACATGGAGTAGATCATGTTTCATCAGCAGTTCTACAAGCTTCTTAGGAGATGGCAGGGTACTGTCCTTTGAATCATATGACACTCCAATTGATGTTCCTGACAACACATAAATAATATTATAGATCAAACCATAAGCTCAAAAGGAACACAGAACTGTCAAACGTTTCTAAACAATGCCTATCATCAGCTCCTACATGCTCGCTAACTGTAACACAGTTCTGGAAGATTGTGCATCGGATACCAAGACCACATTTTCCCATAGGACTGCAGTTTGATTTATGAACTATTGGGCCAAAGGGTCACAGACTCAGAGCCATTCAAATTCTAATCTCACAACGTGCCCTTCTCTGTCACAGTGGACGCCATTGAAGGCACTTGGAGAATCGCTGCTAACTTTAAACTGCCTTCTCAGTAATTTGTAACGTTTTGTTCAGGGATTACAGGAATTTGTAACAAATTTGGGGATATTTCTGCCGGCTTCATGTAGTGGGTGAAGATTCGAGACCGCCATCATTATGGAGAAAGGCGTTGGCATAACAGTGTTGCGTTGAGGTTTTGCGAGATCTCGGCAATAGAACTCGTGCGGCTGCAAAGATTCTCGGTTGAGACCACGACAAGTAATTGAAGGAGACGCTGAATGCCCGCTGAAAAATATTAAAAAGAAGCTTAATACGAAAATTGTTTGCCGCTGAATGTGAATGACACGTGTCAACCGTGGAGAGAAAAGGACGACGAAAGTCTCTTTCAAAGAAAGGCCTATCGGCCTAAATATTTCTAATAACATTCAATCTCCGGACGAACATGGGGGTGTTGGCCAATTTATCCCATTGCAGATCACCTTGACAAGAATGGAACATTCAGGATACCGAAACAAGGTGGATGAGGAGGCCTCAAGCCTCAAGGTATCTAGCCATCCAACTATTTTGAGATTAGAATGTTTGGGTGGTTCAATCTTCGTATGGGTTCAGCAGCAAAAGATAGACTATATAGCACTGACCTTACAAATGCACGTTGTGTAGTTTGCTGGGAGATGCATAACGGTTAGGCATGTTATGTGGATTTGCAAACTTGCCAAAACATTTTGGGTCTGGATTGCCGCTTAGTACAGGGGTGTCTTTTTCTCTCCTTCACATAGGAAAAGGATTTTTTTTTGGGGATCAAATGAATGATTTGACAAGTAGTAGTGGGTGAAACGTGATAAGATTGATTGGCATATTTTTCTTCTGAAAACCAAGAGAAACAATTGGTCCATTCAGCTTGAGAGAAGTTTTAGCTGTTCAATTTTCCCTCGTTTGAATTCAAAGCACTACAGGTCAGATATATCAACTTGAAGAGACTGGGTACTGTAAACTCAGTTATAAATCATTTCAGTATACATATATACTCTCCATTATTCATAAGGACGTTGATGATTTATTTGGTAAGAAAACATACTTGTTCTACATAAACGAATTTATGGTTCGGATCTTCTTGCAATGAGTAGACCAAAGAATCCAATATGTTCCTCACACAGGTAGGTTGCGCCGGCTGCAGATATGATTCAGAGTCTATGGTAAATACATTTCATTCAGATGCATTATAACAAACTGATTAATGTAGAATAAGGCTTGATATTTGAGTAGAGGAATTAATAAGACCTGAAGACTGTCATTGGAGCCTACGTAGTACTGATCAACGGTCTTAAGCCACCCCACGTCGTCGTGAGTATGCTGGACCAAATGCACATTAAGCTTGCCTTCCACAGGCCCAGCTGTTGTATTGTAGTGAATAAACACTTAACAATACTGAGCTTACCAGTAACAAAACCGGTGCCCTTAATGTAATAATCATTCTGCAGTGCACTAGTATATTGCAGAAGCTTGTAGTTGCCTGCAACAATGGATATGATCACAAATTTATATTGGGATTGACTGTAGCAAACTTGCAGTTGCCCTACAAGCAAAAGGAAGAGGGCATTTAACTCAAATTTAGAAGATAGGTTAATCTTCAGACGCAGAGACATCCGGTGCGAGTAAAAATTTAAGCAACCTATGTTTCCATAGATTTATTTAAAAGAAAGAAAAAATAATTTCAAAAGACTATAGCAGAAGAAGAATTTAAGGTTTGACGACAGTGAATCAAACTGGAGGGATTCCATTCATTTCCAGCAACCGCCAGAGTTTAGACGGACTCAGTAGCAAAAAAATACAGAGTTCGTGGAAGGGTCAACACCCTTAATCATCAAAATATACAGAAGTAACCCCAGAGGGAAAATCCAAGCATCAACTTAGGAACTCCGCCAAACCCTACCAAACAACGACGGATTTCTGGAAAGAACAGAGCCGAGGATATATCCGTCATTCTGTCGCTGTTGGGAGAAGATAATAATACTGATAATGATAACAATTTGGGGCAGCATATATGTGCAAGGAAAGCCGAGCACCTGCTCCCCCAATTCTTGTCCACGGTCGCTCCCGTCACCGCAAGCTTCTTCCTTGTCCTTCAAGGACACCGATGAAGATAACAACAGCACCAAAACTCATTTTCTCTTTCAAAAGCGCGGTATTTATGAAGATCACGTGGACGAATCAAACCCTGGCCTCCGTTAAAAGGATCACGCGGATGAATCAAACCCTGACTTCGGCTATTGACTGCATAACCAGAAATTAAAAATATTAAGTAATAAATATAAAACCGCGTCGAAGACCGCTAGAAGTCGGAGGATAAAGCCCTAGCTGCGCAGAATACGAACAAATTAGCGGATGTTAGTTCCTCAACGCTGCCCCCCTCTGGCCTTCCATGATACCAAGTGCCTGTTCCTCGTCCAATTATTAAATAAAAATCACTCCAGTCCAGGCATTTCACCTACTCTGTCATATTGTGAGAAATAAAAGAAGGTGGTGTCTTGAAACCCCCATCGCTGCTAACTCTAAACTACCTTCTCAGTAATTTGAAACGTTTTGTTCACGGATTACAGGAATCTGTAACAAATTTGCAGATATTTCTGTCGGCTTCATGTAGCGGGTGAAGATTCGAGACCGCCATCGTTATGGACAAAGGCATTGGAATAACAGTGTTCCGTTGAGGTTTTGCGGGAAGTTCTAGGATATTGCTGAGACTAAACAGGAATTGCACGACACATTAACAATTTGCCCGATTTGCCCACTGTATGTACGCTTAATGTGGACGCCAGGTGCCAGCTTTAGAATGAAAAGGACGACGAAAGTCTCACTCAAAGGAAGGCCTATCGGCCTAACTATAGTTCATATTACTATCAACTATATAACTATATTAGAATTAAATAATATATAAGGAAAAAGATTAAGCCGGATAAGTATACTCCACTTCATACCCGTTCAATGTCGTCGATGACAATGGCTGATTTCAGCAAAAATTGGTTGATCTTGAGAATAGGATTACTAGTCATTCTGATAATTTTAACCAAAAATTAGTCGATCTCGAGAAAAAGGTTATCGGACATTCCGACGATATTAAGAAGCTCCAGGACAAGACAAATTGAATAGAAAGACAGCTCGAGCATAACCATATGGAATCCAAAAGGGACCATAATCAGACAATGTTGATACTTACCTCTATTTGTGACAAGATGAATATTACACCCAATCAAATCTTCTAGAATGATGAAGGTAATCAACAACACAATTCACCAGAATCAACAAATTCAGCAGATCCTCATGGAAAAATTGAGTCTCCAAAAACATCATCCACACACCATCAAGAAAATAGTAACGCAAAATTTCAAAAGAAGCAGCTCTAAAATCCATTTACTAATCAATACTCTTTTTTCACTCCACTGTTAGCGACGTATCAACGAAGAGCAAAAATTGAGCTACCCAAGTTCAACGGTAATGAAAAAAGCAGTGTTGTGTGGCTCAATAAAACAAAATAATATTTTGAGATTTACGATATTGACAATGATGATAAAAAGATTAAGCATGCTTCTATGAAAATGGAAGGCAAAGCATATAATTGGTATATGTGGTGGAAGAAGACGACACTTGCTATCAGTTGGAGAAAATTTAAGGATGTGTTCTTTAAAAAGTTTCAAGATGTCAAGGAAGAAGAATTATTTTGTGTTTGTGGACACTACTTTTATCCGGAAAAATTAACCTATATGCAAATTCGTTGATCTTTTTGTTGATCTAACATGGTCCATAAAACTTTGGTGCCAATTTATTTTTCCTTTTTGTTAAAAGAAGATTGTTTGTTTGTATGACTGTAGCTTGGTTATGTAAAATTCTAATATTTTATCTGGGCTTTCTAGCCTAGAGTTGTTTTTCGAAGTCTTTATTTGTTTCTATATAAATACTTTTGTATTCCTTGTGCATATATTTTAACACTAGTTTTCAACTATCTAAAAGTATGTATATGGTTGTAGGCCTATTAAAAATCAATGTCTATTTTGAAAATATACATCGAGTCGGAGCTTCATGTATATTAGTCTAATGGTACAATGGAAAAACTCTTTTCAAATCTTAATAGATGGAGACTAAAACTATTATCACGTTAATAATTATTTATTGAAGGAACTTTTTACATATAAGTTTTAATTTTTTTCCTTTTCTCTTAAATAAGAGATTGACATTGAAAGGAAATTAACTCTTTGAATAGTATAAATAATAGTATATGTTTTAGGTTTTTGGTCAATATACTGCCCACTAAGGTTAAATTTTAATTTTTTATTATTCAAAATGTATTTTTCACTACATATATTTTGTTATTTAAAGTATATTTTTTATTGTATTTATGGATTCAATATAGTGAAAAATTCTTGTAGCTAATGGATTTTGGAGAGTTCACAATTCAAAGACTTCAACAAATTCCTATGAGATTTTGGGCAAAATTCCACCAAAAACAACTTCAAAACCTATAATAAATAGACTATAGGTAGCCTAGTATGGGATGTTGTAATGTCATGTCATGTAAATATAAGTTAGTAAGATTACATAAAAATAAAAGTTCGAGGGTAGACCAGTATGAGATGTTTTAATGTTTTGTCATGTACACAGTTAAATCACATAAAAATAAAAGTCAAGGGTAGACCAAGTGGTTAAGAGGAGTCCTTAACTCCCTCTGCACCCTGAAAATGACACCCATAGCCCGTCATAGTAAAGCTAATCCAAACTTTAGTTTCCTCGTTTGCTATATATATATAGCATCAATCCATAATAAGCATAACTACCTTCAAAATAAATTTCAGTTTTTGAATAAATATGAGGTTAAATCACTATTTTACACCTAATAATTATTGATAATTAAATTAAATGAATAGGGTTCAAATTTATCTAAATGTAGTTATGATCTTTTTGTTTCTTAATTTAATTAATTTTCATTTGGTTTTTATTTATGGTATTAAACTCTTATTATGCTTTTCTTTTATATATATATATATATATATATATATATATATATATATATATATATATATATATATATATATAAATATGTAAATAATATATTATTTTTTATTATTTTTTTTCCCGTAAGAAAAAAGTCGTAATTTTATTCATATTGATAAAATTACATTTTGTAGATGCCATAGGCATATGCAGATGGCTGATCCTGTAATGACAGGCAGCAAACAGAGAAAATAACACTAAATAGCAGATGACTATTCCTGTATTGACAGGAACCAACATAGATAGAAAAACAGAAAAATAATATGTTCCAGCAAGCCTAAACTTTTCTTCCCTTCTTCTTCTCCACCCGACGCCAACCTCCAGAGTCAGCTGTGGCAAGCCTAAACTTTTCTTCCCTTCTTCTTCTCCACCCGACGCCAACCTCCAGAGTCAGCTGTGGGTGTGATAATAGCTAGCTGGTTTTCCATTGGGATCAATTGTAGTTCTTTGTCTGATTCCGAGCCCTCTGAGCCATGGGTTCGCTTGATGCCACTTACTTCCATTTGTAACTCTTGATGCAGATCTGAAATGATCGGCCCCGTATGAGTAGATGGGTTAATCACTTCCTGTGTTTGTTTCTGTCCCATTTGAGACTCTGGTTCCGTCTGGTTCTCTGTGGGCTCCACATTTATGTCCTCTTCTTCCAATGGGTCGGTGTGCTGCCAGCCTTTGGGTTTTTTTTGTTGTTTCTTAGTTTTCCTGGGGTCCTTTCGAGCAAATGGGCAGTCATATTGAAGGTGCCCTGTCTGCATGCAGCTCCTGCACCGGAACGCTGTGTTCTCGTAGTCAAGCTGCTGTATCCATTGAGTATTATTGAAGTTCAGCGTGATGTGGTCAGGTAGCCCCTGACTCAAGTCCACTTCTACACATATTCTGGCAAATGTAAATATTCCCCTAATAGCTCTGTCTTCATCCGTTTTTAGGAATTTCCCTAGAGAATTCCCAATGGCGATTAATACTTTTTGATGCCAGAAGTGTAGTGGGAGCCCATGTAGCCTTACCCATACAGGCATTGTTGAGACTATCATTGTATTAGCATCGAAATCCGAGAACCAGGGGGTGGTGAAGAGGCCAGCACTGCCCCAGAACCAAGGCCCCTGATTGATAATGCTGTCTCTTTCCTGTTTTGTATCAAATCTAACTATGAAAAACCCCTTGGGGCATAGATAAATTTCACAGTTAGGTGTCCATGTTGAGAAGATCCATTGATGCAGGGCATCTGATTTAGGCCAGAAGCCGTTGAATCTACAAATAACTGCAGTATTAGATAAATCAGTGTGTAGGCTAGTTACCTCTAGCATAGATACTTGTAGAGTTGGTGATTCTGGCTTTTGTTCAACAATGTAGGGTCCTGGCAACTCTGATGGTGGTGCTGCTTTATTTTTCATTTTTTCCTTTCCTTTTACTGCATCCCGAAAGGAACCTGTGTTTTTAGAGCTGGTTCCAGAGCTTCCGCCACGCAGTCGGAGAGTTAGGATAATGGTTGAGTCGTTGGCGATGCCATAGTGCTGGAGGGTTTTGTTGTCCTGCATACTGTACCCTGAGTATATGAGGTTTTGTAGTCGTGCTGGGGTTCCATGGCGACCCTGTATTTCCTTTTTTAGCTCATGGATGCTCATTTCCTTGCTGAGCCGCATGCAGTAGTGTTTGCCCTCAATCAATTTGATGAAAATCTGAATCAGATCTGCATCTGTGTGGATTAGATCGGTCTTGTGGAGCCCTTGCTGAGCCAGATCTGCGTCCCTGCGAAGTGGATCGCTCTTGTGGAACCCTAGCTTTGCTGGATCTGGCTGACTGGGGGGCGCGTCGTTCTGTTCAGCCTTTATTTGAGTGGCCATTCCCAACCTGGGCGTTTCCTCGTTGTCTTTAAGCGCAACCGAAACAAGGTAGGCTTGCAGATCTGATCGGATAAGGTCTGTATCCCCCACGCCATGTCGAAAGACTCCGGGCGGTGGTGGAAAAATAAGAGGGCATTTATCGAAATAAAACTTTGTAATCTCCTCTGCAGTAAACAGCGGGCGCGGCTCTGTGCCGTCGTCTGGAGCCGCTAACATAGCAGTTATCAATCCTCCAGTGCTAGTTCCAGCGATGACATCGAAATAATCAGCGATTCTCTTATCTTTGCCGTCAAGTTTTTGCAGCTCTCTCTCGAGGGACTCCAGGATCGTTGCTGGAATGATCCCACGGACGCCTCCTCCATCGATGCTCAGAATTGTAATCATATGGTTGTCCACAGCCATATCTGCAACAATCTGCGCACACACGTAACGAAACGAAACCCTAGCTCCGAGTCCGGTCTCCCATATATTAATTATTTTTATAATTAACAACATTACTATTTTAAAATAAAAATCATTATTAGTTAATATTTATATTTTTTATATGTTTATTATAGATTGACTTAATTTCCATTGAGTTTTTATTTATGGCATTGAACTCTTACAATGTTTTTCTTGTTATATATATATATATATATAATAAAGTTATTATTAGTTAATCTTTATATATATTTTTATATGCCTAATATAAATTAATGTCTATGGACTTTTACTAGTCATTTAATTTATGTACTCCGCTATTTGGCTAATTCATCTTTGTTTAACTTGTTTACTCCAATAGGCATGTTTATTTTAAAATGGGGATTCCGTAATTTTAATTTAACTATCTATAATTGATAGGTGGATGGTAGGGATTTAACCTCCATGGAATATTTTTAATTATACTCTGGAATAGAGAGTTGAGATTTATCTTAAACGTAATATGGTAGTTGCACTCTTTTTGTTTTTCAATTTAATAAAAAATATGTCATGTAGTAGTGAGGGATAGACGGTTGAGATTTATCTTAAAGTTACTAAGGTAGTTATACTCTCTTTACTTTTCAATTTAATAAAAAAGTGTGAGATTCAGTTACTATTGGTTTTTGTTTATGACATTGAACTCTTGTTTATTGTTGTTTTCCTATGATTTTCTTTTTTAATGTTTTTAAAAAGTAAATAAGTATAACTTATATATTAATTATTTTTATAATGATAATAATCATTTAAAATAAAATTATAATTGAGTAATTTTTATGATTTTTTTTAATCTTGGCGATGTGAGATGTGTATCATGAGGTAAGTTATTTTATGCATCCTATTATTGATTCCAATGGATGTCATTTTCCAATGGATAGGGGTGTCTATTTCAAAATAAATGACTTAGTTATCAATAATTATTAGGTGGATGGTTGGGATTTAACCTCCATGGAAAATCCACAAAATATTTTTAGTAGTTAGGGATAGAGGGTTGAAATTTATCTTAAATGCAATTATGCTCTTTTTGCTTTTCAATTTAATTAAAAAATGTCATGTCCTTCCATTTGGTTTTTATTTGCGGTATTTAACTCTTATGGTTTATTGTCACCTACTATAAATTTCTTATTACATGTTTTTTTAAATGTCTATATATTTAACTCATAATTCTTGTTATAATAATAATAATAATAATAATAATAAAAAGTTATAATTTAGTTAGCCCCCATTAGAGAAATTCGATTCATGATTGTCATGTTATGAAGTCTTTGTGAAGTTTGAGGTTCCAAGGTCAAACCCCCCCTAATTAACCATATGGACAATGCGTGGGGACACGTATGGGTTTACCTAGAGATTATAGTCGTAGTGTTTGGAATTGACCCTATGTCACGTGTGTGTGAACCCATCCTAGTGGTCAATTACTCTAGATATTAAATAAAAGGAAAGAAAACAAAAAATAAGATACTTTAGTTAATTATGATTGGTCCTAACTTGGCAAATTGAGGTTTTAAGCCTTTGAGAGGTAGACTGGGGCATTTCTTAAAGTTTTTGAGGTCCAAAAATTGTCCCTTCCTTGAGATCCCCTAGCATCATTCTACATTCATATGATGCAAGAAAGACTAAGAGCAATCTCCAAAGTAATGTTTATATTATGAAAGTAGGAAAATCCCATGCACGAACTGTCGGTCACACATGGAAAACTCAACTTCCTTCTATATCATAATACGCTAACTCTCAATATCCAAAGTGAATCAAGGCCATTTCAAAATCCCCTAAATTATATAGTATTCATTTAATAAAACTTTTTACACCATTCATCCTTTGTGGCGGAGGTGGGTTGTTGCAGAGGTGTAGAGGGGTGGGATGTGATGATGTGGGATAACCTAACCAAGCCATCAAGTACGCACATGCCTTCCTCACCTAGGTACACATCTATCTCAACCCATTAGACAAGTAAGAAAGAAAGCACAAATGAGTGTTATCTTCAGCCCTTGTTTCAGCGTCACTACTTGCCTGTTAATCTCCATCATCATATTCATTGTCCTTATCAGTTTTCAAATGGATTCTGTATGCAAAAGTTATGCCACCCATAAGTTGAGGTTCCTATTCTGACCACCACAATATGAGAGGATGCCACGTTGGCCGTGTGATACCCCTATGCTTTTCTTTTTAAAGACATGAGTATTATTAGACTATTGTGATTATTGTTTGAACTTAATGGCTATGGAGGTCGGGATTTGAATTGATTGATTATGTAATTAAATTTTATAGTATGAATAAATGTTTTTATTTTTATTTTGGAAAACTATGGGAAAGAGAACATGAGTAATAGAGACTTATTGCTATTCTAAAAAGTTGTTAATTGGTTAAGTCCACATGGTGGACCTTCCCAAATATTCTCCTAAAAATACTAGGAGAAAACTATCATTTCAAGAATTGCATAATGGGAGAGAAATATTATGTTAAGTGGAAATTAAAATTTAGCTGGAGAGAAATGCTAAGTTGGGTGAAAAGCATGAGAAAAACATAGCGGGAGAAAAGGAATGCTTTAAAGGGAAAAGGAAATGCCTTTTTTAGTTAAAAAAGAAAATCCCAGGTAATTAAAGGGGTGCAGACCCTAAAAGTAGGACGTTGATAGGAAAAATCTACTAGGAAGAAATTATAAAAATACCACTAAGGAATAAAAAAGAGGTTGTTATTCTTGAAGGGGAAAATTCTGAGCTCAAGGGGAGTTGTTGGTGGCAACTCATTGTTTGGGAGGAATGTGCCCTCTCCCATAGTTTTCCCAGCATGTTATACTAGTCAAATAATTTTTTTGTGGTATTTAATATCTATAAGTTTATGTAAGATCTTCTATTTATGCATTATGGTGATTTATAGATATATTCTCCAACTAAAAGAAAAATAAAAAATATTTTTCATCTTAAGTAAGAGGTTAACGATATACAAATTTATGTATATATGTATGTTTGATTAGCTGTTGAATGGAGGAATTATATTATAGAAAACATCCAAAAATTTATATATTATATTGATGCATTGCAATGGTTTGGTAACGAGTAGAGTAGGGGTTGGCACTGGAATTAAGCAAGGCAGTCATGTTAATTGAAGAATTGAATTGTATTGAAATGTTCTAATACAGAGACCTGAAAGAAAAGGGTGAGGCATTGATCTATTGAAAATAAATTGGAATGTAATTCCAATTAGATTAAGTTTATATAATGATGAATTAATAGAAACAATTAAAAAATGGAAAAATGGAATAAAACATGGTAAGAGCTTCAGGCGCGCCTAGTGATAATAGTTAAATGCAATATCAGATCTAATTATAGCTAGATGCAAACTACTATTCAATAATTGAGTAGGGAAACATGGAATAGAAAAAAGAATGTGTTTAAATTTATTAACAGTTGCATACAAATGGGATTGAGGGATAGCTCCCTGTAATATCCTATACTTTAATGACATTACCTATGTTATGGTCAAACAGGAATCTTCACTGTAAAATAAACAGGAATCTTCACTGTAAAATAGAGTGCCAAAATGGGTATTGTTTATGCTGGGAGAATGAAATCCGCGGCTATGTAAAATCTTGTGACAATATATCCAATGGATGTTCATATCTGGTTCGGATTTGAACCATTTGGCTATTCAAAAGAGTAGACTACTTAAATGATTTGGCTATCCATTCGCCGTGAGAAAAGAAAGAAAAATATTTATTCTGGTAGCATAACATAGTTATGGTCATAAAGTTCAAACAAGTTACAGTAATGACTAATTTTTATAAGGGTTTACCCCCGCATCCTTAACGACAGTGAAAATAATAGTAACAAGAAAAGATATAGGAGAAATACGAGTTATGTGACCGAGTATTGATGTTATTATAACTACACATAATGTAACCAATAATATAATATATAACAATCATTTATCCATTTAAAATAATCATACAAATAGTTATTTCTATTATTACATATTTCAACTATAGATTGAGAATTCTACGAATACTATTTTCAAGTTCCATTTTGGTTGGTTGACCAAACAAAGGAACAATTATAACAAAGGAAGGTAAGAACTAATAGTATGATCAAGATTTTGAGAATGCAAAGAAAAATAATTTTCAATTACAAAACGTATGTAACAATTCAGTACAAAAAGCAAGGGCTTATTAACCCACTTGGTAGTTAGTTTAGGACCATGATGGTCCATTTAGGAAAATCTTAATATTGAAATACTTGAGCTATGTCAGGCATGGCGATAGTGGCTTAAACACTAGAAAATGTCAATTTCACAAAAGGGGATAATAGTCATAGAGTTAAAGGAGAAACTCGACCAAACGCGTCAGATCCAACCTATATATCAAAGTTGTCAGGATTCAAGCCTCGTGCGACCAATATGGAAAATTATTTTCAATGAAAAAGAGGTAGGGTGCAAGTATCCTATACCTACACCAAAATAAACCAAACATGTTCATAAATGAACCAAAAGAACTCAAAGAGTACACTGGTGATACCATATAAATAAAAAAAGAGTGATTTGAGTTGTTTATACCTGAGAAGGAAGGCTTCCAGGGAATCCCCCTAGACCATCTGCAATTTATAACATTTCTACATTATATTTTCTCAATAAGGATAAGAAAATAAAATATATCAAACAAAAAAAGGAGAAGTTATATATTAATATCTCGTAAATGTTAAAACCATGAGAATGAAATATCATGGTAAGCTTGGAAACCTTGGCGAGGGGTTAAAACCATAATAACAATATTAAAGGAAATGACCCAAATTTTGGTCAGACGCTAAGAGAAGCTACCAATATAAAAATCAAAATAAACTTCTAAAAAAAATCTTGGAAGGGTTTGAATTTGAAACCATGTTACAGAGAAGGGAAATCTGTATTACGCAGAAAGGGAATTATCTCCCTAAGAAGATATAGTAAAAGTAAACAAAATGTATAGAGCAGAAAAGAAGAGTAGCTTGGAATATTCATGGTGAACCACAAGAAGGAAATTTGTCCATTTTCCTCTCTAGAACCTGATTACAAAGACAATAAGAGTGAGAATCATAACCCTGTCCATAGATAGAAGGAATAAAATCATTTAAATTGCAATATTCTGACATTGTTTGAGGGATAACGCTTGATGGAAATACAAAAGGAGAAAATGCCCATGTAAAACCCTCGAATTCCATCAAGATATAGAGGCATTCACTAAGAAAAATACATAGAAACTGTGAAAAGGGCTTACATTGGTGTAGATATTGTTAACCCTCTCATAGCCTGCAAGGGAAAAACATTGGAACAAGTTATAACGATACAATAGTGGTCAAGAAAATCGTAAATTAAACCCTTACAAAATAGAGATGATTGGCATGCATCTTACCTCTGGTTCTCATTGCATTCAGTCATGTGGAGGAAGAAACCATGAACCACCCTTGAACAAATGGAAACTACAAAAGGCCACAATTGTCTAGTAATTGGAAAGAACGCCTGTATAGGAGAAAAGGTTGAGGTTCAAAACCTCATCTAGTTCTCCACAAAGAAAAACCCTAGAGGTGGCGAAAAATAGCAACAAATGAAAATTAATAGAGAAAAGGGTAGGCAACCCTAGTTGTATGGCCATCAATTAACCATGACCGTTGGATTTCCTCAAGTAATCATCGCCATATAATGTGAATGACATGTTAATCAAGTGAGTTGGCTCATGGTTAAAATGTTAAGTGGTAAAAGTCACATGGGTGTCGAGATCCAAAGACCTTAGGCTCCATGCGATCATACATATATGAATTCCATGTGTATAATGTTCAATACAAATATTTAACCTATTTATAAGTAGTCACTTCCACCATAAGTTGAATTAGGGTGCGCACAAATATATCCTTCAAATAGGATTAAGGGGAGAAGATCCCTTTAATATATAATATATATATAAATAAATCCTACTTCCTATAAAATGTGGAAGGCACAAAGAAACATGGCAAACCTTATTTGTAAGCAAGCATGTAGAGTTAGGAAGTATGGTGAGTAAAAAGTACCCATAGTAGTCTTAGGGGAATTATATGTTAATATTTCTCAAACTCAAATCATAGACATGGATTAAATATGCATAGGATAAAAGCAGTGGAACTCTAAGTGCTCATCATAGACTCGGAGTTCATTTTAAAGGGGCTAAGTATAATAATTGTATTTGTGAATTCAAAGGAGAAATGTGGTCAATGTTCAAATCATATCATAAAGATATGTTTCATGATGATGAAGTAATATTGTGGAACTATAATCGTGCCAGCAAAAAAAAAAAAATAGTCTGCAATTGAGGTACATTACATGTGATATCAAAGTTGTAGGTTCAAATATTGAGGCCTAATGACCAAACCTCAACTTAAAATTAATACAATGATTGTTTTGTTTCTAAAAACTAATAATTTATTGTTTTGGTGCTACACGAAAGTAAGAAGAAAAGAGTACAGTAATGGCATAACCTTCTACCAAATATATGTTGACCTAGGTTGTCATTGATGTCAATATGGAAATATTCTAGATACTAGACGATGATATGAAGCCAAGGGGAAGTAGAGTAGATCCATGAAGAGATAGGAGCAAGGCCATCAGGATAGCCAAGTCATGAGCAAGAGTATGTTAATGGAGGAGTTAACAAAGGAGGCATATCAAAGCTATCACTTATGCTTAAGAGTATTGGAAAATATCAGAGCAAGAGAGGCATATCGGAAAGGCAGAAGCCATCAAGGTATGAAGGTATCAAGAGGAGGTCATTGAAAGACATTGCAACGCCAAAGGAAGACATTGGAGCAAGAGGAGCCACATTGAAGAAGAATTGCATATTGCAAAGCCAAAGGAAGACATTGGAGCAGCATTGCATGTAATACATGCCCAAGAAGAACCGAGAGGAAGAAGTCATCAAAAAGAGGATTTGACATAACAGAGGAGAAAACAGAGCTATCTAAGAAGCAAAGAGCAAAACAAAGCTATCAGAGAGCATATATGGATGCATTTACACTATCGGGAGCTATCGGGAGTAATATAGTGTATATGCATGCAAATACACTATTGGAGCAAAGTATGGCAAAGTATGCCAAGGAATACACTATCGGGGAATATATGCCAAAGAGCCAAAGCAAAGCGGAATACATTCATATATATGCGAAAGAGTTAAAGGAGCAGAGATAAAGAAGAGGTAGAAGAGTTAAAAAAGGCGCAAACACATATATATAGGCATCTACACTATCGGAGGCGGGGTATATAGATATATCGGCGATATGATAATCGGCGGTTCGGTTATGTGCCACTACTCGAAACCCCTAACAGCGACATATATGTGTGGACCTGACAGAACATATAAGTTTGGGTGCATAAACATTGAAGTCCGCCAAAAGTGTTCCGAAGCATGTTTTTAGTGTATTTCATATTTGTAGGCTCTAAGCCTTGGCACAATAAAACATGCAAATTTGTAATATATATAAATGTCGTATAACTGCGATACATGCAGACCTGCTGAAACATTGAAATATGATTTAATATCATATCGCATCCACCATATCGGTAATTTCATATCTCAATACCCAAAGGGCTGTCCTCCTGCAAGCGCCGATTGGGATGAATGTTGCAGACCTGATGCAACATTACTAGTTGGCTTAATATAATATCACATCCGCTGGTGAATTAGCCATCGGCCATCGGGAAGTTGCAACTGCCGATTATGATATATGTAGCGGACTCGATAAAGTTATAAATGTGGGCGTAATTAATTTGAAGTCCGCCCTTTAGAGTTTCGGTCGGATTTTCATAATTTTCCTGTGTATTTCAGTATTTTCATTGCCCGGGGTTTTTTAGGCCAAAAGGCTTATGATAACGGTTTTGATAGTTCTGGAGGCCTGAACAGAGCCGATTGCGATTGCGATTGTGACGTGACATGTGGGTCTGCCCTAATTGGTATAGTCTCTCTGTTAAACTATAAAGTCCTGTGTATGTCTATGATTAGTGAAAAAAGGAGTGTTGTTAGAGTTTTTGACATTGAACATGTTATCTCTGTGTATTATGCGGTCCTTTCCATTGAATCAACGTGTCCTAGGAGTGTTGGTGAGCATGAAGAGGACAAGCTAGTGTAGAGGAAACCAAAGCACCAAAGAGGACAATCCAGCGTAGAGGAAATATGAAGCGAGCATTGAGGAAGCCGAAGAGGAAGCTGAAGAGGCAGCAGAAAGAGGAAACCGACTATCAGAGGCATCAGGAAGATACAAAAATAGAGAACAAGCGGTGTTTAACGTTGTTGAAACAGTTGGAGGAAACAGAGGCAACAGTAGGGTCCAACAGAACAGAAAATGGCCGAAGGACCAACAGGACAAAAGGCATTCGAAGGGTGAGCTTCTCAGCGAATCGTGTTACCTTGTGAAAGAATTAATTAGGTATACAATGCAGCTTAAAGAATAATTCTGTGATGTAACGAATAGAGTTTTATCTAACATTGTTTGAAGGGAGAAGTAGTCAGCAAAGAAGCAGTTATACTGAAGCATTTACTGTGATAGTAAGAACAGATTCTTGAACAAAAAGTTGGTTCTTATGCAGAGCTTAGTGCAACTATGAGTAGACTCACTAAAGCTGTGTGGAGACATTATCAGAGGTCATCTATTGGAGACTCTGTGTGGACAGTATGAAGAATTGTAAAGACTCCTTCATGAGAAGACTGGCTGTCATTGATGTTGTAGCATGGAGACTACAGTGAAGCTGTAAATAGATAGAACTCAGTAATGAAGAGTTCTAAGAGCAGAACATTACTATCAAACATGCCTTGACAAGATTGGGTCAGAACCCTTCAGGTTGGTGCCTCAGAAGCAAGAAGGATTGGAGTCCTTGGGGCTGGTGCCTCAGAAGTAAGAAGGATTGGAGTCCTTGGGGTTGATGCCTCAAAAGTAGGAAGGATAGGTGTCTTTGGGATAGGTGTCTCAGGAACTGGAAAGGATTGAAGTCCTTGGGGGTTGGTGCTCCTACGTCCAAGATTGTTGCCTTGGCGAAACAGAGTTGGAGCTCTGAAGGTTGGAGCATCACAAAAGTCCAAGTTGGTGCTTGGAAACTGATTGCAACCACTTATATATTGTATCTTATTTATTCCAAAGATTATATTAATAAAAGCATTGATACTTGTTGTTCATCTTATGTTCTAAATATAAATGTTTCAACTGGTAAAATAATAGTTGAAAAAAAGAAATATTGATTCACCCCCCTCTCAATATTTCCAACAATTGGTATCAGAGCCAATACCTTCATTCAAAGCCTAATAGCTTAAAGGTTGATCTTCAGAACACAAATGGCGAAGTCAAGAAAGAAAGTCTCCAATCCTCCCAAGGATGTGTCTCCCTCTACTACTAAGATAGAAGACAATCAATTTGAGGAGGCTCCAAGGTTCAATGGGAACTTTAATATATAGGAAGAAAGAATGAGGAATTTCTTACAGACTCAAGGCATTGAAATCTGGAAATCAATGATTGATGATAGTAGGATGGATAGAGAATTCAAGGACTACAATTCAAAAGTAATAAAGGCAATCTTGAATGGGCTACCTAATTCTATAAAGAACAATCTAGGAAAATATTCATCAGCAAAGGGTATATGGGACAAACTTCATGACCTTCACTCAAAAGGAGCATTGACCATGACCATCAGTCAAGAAGATGATGGAAATCAAGAAGGAAATCCAGAACCCATCATAGAAGTTGAAAATGAGAATGATGATTTCAAGGCTAAAGCAGTCCTAGAAGATGAAGAGAATGAATTTTTTTTTGTAAAAGATCTCCTCGCTCAACTTATGGCTGCCATGGAAGATATTAACAATTTGAAAAAGGAAAATAAGGAACTTAAGAAGATAGCACTAGCTGGTGACCAAGATCAAACAAGAGATACAGCTGACCTTGTCAAGCTTCAAGTACAAGAAAGGGATGAAGAGCTTGTTAAGCTTAAGAAGAAATTTCATCAAAGCAAAAGAAAGCATCATAAAGAAGTCATATCCATGACAAATCAATTTGATAAAGCAAAGAAATGGAAGATACCTTGTCAAGTCAACTTGAACAAAGGCACAAGATCTTGAACAAACTTTATGAAGAGATTGGTCAGTACAAGGTAGAGGTCTCCTCTCTCAAATCACAACTACAAGAATCAAAGGATGAAGAAATCTTCAAAATGAAGTCAGATATCATCTCCCTTAAAATAGAAGCAGATGAAGCTACTCGTATCAAGGAAGAAACTGAGAAACAACTTGCTAAGAAGAATAATGAGTGTGAAAGATTGGAAGAAGAGATTGTCTTCCTCAGAAAAAATATTGAAGGGATGAACAAAATCTTGAAGAGCTCTCAGGCCTTGGATGACATGCTCAGCTATCACAGATGTCCATTTGATAAATCAGGTCTCGGGTATGCAGGTGAATCCTCAAACAAGAATGAAAATGCTTCAAACAAAAGGGATGTGAAGAAGCCAGAAAGAAATGGTGATGCTCCCAATTCCAGCAAAGGCAAGGAGAAAAGTCAAGGCTACAATAGAAGAAATATTGCTCCAAGAAGAAATGTAGATGATGTCAAAGATACGAGAGGCAATGGTTATCATCAAAGGATCTCAAGGCAGAAAGGCTTCATAACTACATCAAGGAAATCTCCATCTCCCAGGTACCAAAGTTCATTTTTTGGTTATTGTTATTCTTGTACAGACTTTGGTCACATGGCAAAATACTGTAAATCATATCATAAAGATAGATGCTATGGTCCCCAACCATCTCATAGAGATAGATATTATGGTCCCCAATAATCTCCAAGGAATAATTTTGCAAGAAGAAATCATGAATTTTTATTCATGAACAACGTAGAATGCTTCAAGTGTCATAACATTGGTCATATGGCACATGATTGTAACTTAACTTCGGCTCTTACACAAGCTAGAACCATGAAGAAGAAGAAAGTTACACAAGTATGGAGAAGGAAGCAAATACAATCTGAAAGTCCCTTGAACTCTCTAGCCAACAGCATATGTCACTGGCCTGAATTTTGACAATCAAAGCATTTGATGGGAAGACTCTGCCAAAAGAGATGATGCATACAGTTAGGGGGAGCCTGTGATTCTTTATCATTATTGTAGAAGCTATTAGTGAAAGGGCCCCTATGAAATCCTTGTTGAGCTATATTAACAGTCATTCCTTGATAAAGATCATTTCTCAGGGGTACTCCATTGAAGAACATGATCCTGTAACAATTCTTTGGACTGTTGTTAAAGATGCTTTCCACTCAATCACTAAGTAGTATTTGGAGTAACAGAGAAAGTCATCTAATGCTAGAGAAATAGGGAAAATAACTATGGTGTTGACATTACAGATGCTAAATGTCTTGACTCAGGGATTCAATGTGAGAACAGATAAATTATGGACACTAATAGAGGCAATCTTCAAACAAACAGATACATCTAGAATGGAGCTTGAAGTAAGAGCAGATGGTAGCATATAACAAAATTGAAGCATTGCAAGAAGATGCAAATCAGCAAAATGAATTTAAAAGACAGTCATAGATTGGATATCTAAATCTGCTAGGGAAATAACTTGTTGAGATATGTACAAGAACACAAGGAAAAGATGGCTCATTGTTGGCTTATATGGGCCTGACCCAGGTTCGGAAGAATTGTTTAGCCAAATAAATCCCGCAGCTACTCAGCCCTTTCGGCAATAGCCCGTGAAGCGTGGACTGAGGTTTCACCCGAGGTAGCAGGGGAGGGTGCTGGAACCAGGTTTCCGCACCCTTGGGATGTCTTGATGTGGTCTAGAGCTTTTGCACACCATTTCATAGCCTTACACCACTCTGCTTCGTGGAGATCCAATCCCAAAATACTCCTTGATACTCATTAATGCGTTGTTTATAGATTCACCCTACTTTCATGGTCTTTAAGCAAACATTTAATAGAACTAACCAGTTCGTGCTCTTAGATAGATACATATTCACATAAATTCATAACATAGCATTCGCGCATAGATCAAATAGTTATATTAAATATACATTAACCAGATCCGCGACAGTTCAGATTTAACACAGAATTTCAGAAGCAACTTATCTTTATTCACTTTCTTCACTAATACATCCAGATCCGTCCTGCGCACTCAGCTACAGAGGTCCGTGCACACAGCTGCGGACTCTTCCAGGCCTCTATGCACACAGCTGCAGAGCCTTTATCTACTACCCAACACCCTCAACTCGGACTTACAAACGCTTCAAAAATTCTTCTCAACAACCCATTACATAACAAATCCAAGATTACATACCTCAAAGCTAATTTCTACCCATAGAGCCTTGCTCTATTTATATCTTCCTATGGTTCACGGACTGACTTACTTCCTATTATTTTATATTATTTCTTGGGCGGACAACCCTTTGAATCGACCGTTTACATTTCGCACTCCGTATTTTTTGGAGTTTTACAATATTTTTATCCTACTTAGAGACTGTCATCCCCAAAACTGTTACGTGGGACCTCCGCTACCGAAGAGTCCCCCAACACAATCATCGGGACTTGTTCCGAGTCACTCGTTGGTGCGGCGAGACGCACTGCCTTGGCTTCGCAGTTCACCTTCCTTTGAGTGATAGTCGTCGTCCTGTTGCTCCTTCATTGTCTCCTCCAACACTTCATCTGGCTCCTGCTTCGTTGTTTCTACCACTTCTTGCGACTGATAATGCTCATTCTGCTCTGCTCGGTTAACACAGAACACCCCCTCATAGGATTTTAGCTCTAGCAGGGGAGTCACATATGGGACCTCCTTGTACCACTACAGCCCCTTCCGACCTTCGTATCGGCTCTTTGTATTGTCTACTGCAGCTTCTGTTGCAATTTTGCAAGACCTTCCCTGTTGTCCACGCGATCCCAATCCTCAGGGTTTATCAGGGGCGAGATATTAACTGCATTGCTACCAGTGGTCGCCATCTTTCCATCCTTTCGCATTTCTATTGTATTACATCAGCCTTCCCCTGGTCGAGGTGGTGGCATCCAGACCAATTCTGCTTCGTGTCTCCCATTTTCCGGTACATCCCCTATTGTTGATGTTGAACTCTATGTGGCACCCGCAGTTGTCAACACCATGTTCCTCAGAGAGCCCTACCTTTCCATCGGCCAAATCACCACCCTCAGGCTTACTCCTTTTGCAGAGATAATGAAAAGTTCCATCTTGGTAACCAGCTTGTGTTTTCCAGAAGTGTAGGTCGCCCGGTGGATGCCCCTCTATGATTTATAAGCAGTTCGAATTTCAAATTCACTAGCTCCCACCTGTTCTAGTGTCCTCATGTTAAATCTGTGGCAGCTCGTTCCATATTTGGCTCGTACCCCTTCTCTTAATTTCCCGCTGCCTTCTCCCTTTTGCCATAATGCAGACATCTTGTCATGAATAGTGACAGTAACGGTCACCTCTTTTCTTAGCAACGCATCCACGCACTCCTTTCTGCGCAACTGCGACCTTTGTGATTGGCCAAATTTACGTGTATCCTGGCAATTGCGCCTCTTTCCTCTAGACTGCTTTATCGTCCTACGCTCTCTTTCAACTGGTTGGAGCAGTGAGACTATCCCTCAAGCGGTTAGTCAGGTGGTTGGCCCACCTGTGTAGAGCTTCAGGCAACTGCCATTCACTCTTCCCAGGAAGGGGTCTCCATTGAGTTTGGCAAGATGAACCGCGCCCCCATCGGTAAATTCCTTGACGAAATAGGGTCCCAACCAATGCATTCGGAGTCTACTAGGGAATTTTTCAAACTTGTTGTCATATAGTAATACCAAATCATTTTCCTTGAAGATGCGCACCTTGATATGGCGATCATGCGATGCTTTCTCTCATTGTTTTTGTACTTGCTGATGGAATCCAACCAAAAACCGTTCCTCCTCCAGTTCCTTGAGCTGCGCGAGCCGTTCCTCCAAAGCCTCATGATCTGCCATACCTTTTATGGCCGCGATCCACAAACTAGGCACAATATATTCCATAGGCATAATGGCCTCCTTTCCATAGACTAACCGAAAAGGTGTCTGGCCCATCAACGTTTTGCACGTGGTTCGGTATGCCCATAGCACAGCAGGGATGCACAAGTCCCAGTCATTTCATTGTGCATTACAGACCTTGGTTAACGCAGTCTCCAAGAATTTTTTTGAATGCCTCAACGGTCCCATTTGCTTGCGGGTGGTATGGCGTACTCTATTGGTGATATATCTGGAATTCCTCAGTGAGTATGCTGATCATTTCATTCAAAAATATGTTCCCCAATGGCTCATGAGAATTTTGGGACATCCAACCTTGTTAGTACATTCTCGAACAAAAACTTCACAGTTGTCGTAGCCATGCAGTCCTTAAGCGGATATGCCTCTGCCCATCGAGTCAAATATTCTGTCACGATGACGATGTAGCGCACGCCCATCTTCCCTTGCATCTCAATAGGTCTGACGAAGTCGATAGCCCACTTTTCAAATGGCTGTAGCATCATCTGTGGCTGGAGCGGCATTTCATCTCTCCGCAATGGTTTCCCTGTCTGTTGACATATCTCGTAGGCTTGACAGTATGCTTTCGAATCTTGATGCAGAGTGGGCCACCATAATCCTACACAAAGGATCTTTTGGGCTGTGGCGCGACCCACATAATGTCCGCTAGCAACCCCCCCATGTGCTTTGGCCAGGATCTGTCCTCGCTCGAACTCCGAGACATACCTACGTAATATTTCGTCGTTGCCCATTTTGTAGAGGTGTCCTGCAATCACGGTGAAGTCTGCTGCGCGTATCACCAATTCCTTCTTCTGCTGAATAGAATATCCCTACAGTGTGGTTCCTATAGTTAAGAAATGGATTATATCCTCAAAATGGCCATCCGTGACGCGCACCGCATATAGTTGTGCATCCGGGAGTCCGTCCTCTAAATTTGTGGGCTCTTCGCCAGTCTCAATTCAGGACAGGTGATCGGGGCCTGCGTTTAGACGTCCTAGCTTTACAATGACCTCAAAGTCATATTCCTGGAATAACAACAACCATCTACAAATGCGCCCCCCCAACACAGGCTTATTCACTAGGTATTTTAACGCAGAGTGATCGGTATACATCTTAAAGTGGCCTCCGAGCAGATAGTGGTAGAATTTTTGAAGCGCGTATACCATTGCTAATCCCTCTCGCTCGGTAGTGGAGTAATTCTTCTCAACTTTTGATAACCGGTGACTTGCGAATGCAATTGGATGGTCAATTCCCTCCGCTCCTGGTTGAGTAAGTACTGCCCCCAATGCGATACATGACACGTCGACATGCACATGAAATTCGATGTCCCATTTCAGAAAGACCAAGATAGGGGCAGATGCCATATTTTCCTTAAGCGTCTCCAGACTTTTGTTGCATTCCTCATTCCAGCAATAAGTAGCATCCTTCTTCAGCAACTATTCCATTGGAGCCATGATCTGGGTGTAGCTTTTGATGAACTTCCGATAGTAGCCCGTGTGTCCCAGTGTGGCGCGTAGTTGTTTGACACTTCGTGGCACTTGCAGATTGAGTATGACAACGATCTTTGCTGGATCCACCATCAAGCCTTGCTTATAGACCACATGGCCCAGTAGGTTCCCGAATGGGACAAGGAAAGTACACTTCTTTAGGTTTAGCGCAATCTGGTGTCGACGGTAAGTATCCAACATTAACCGTAAGCTTGCTACATGTTTCTTAACCAGTCCGAACATGGTCTAGTCATCAAGATAGACCTCTAAGAACTTGTGTATAAATTCCTTGAATGTCGCTACCACTATTCGTGAAAATATCATTGGCATGTTCTTCAGTCCAAAGGGCATCACTGTGTACTGAAAGCAACCCCATTCGGTGGCAAACATTGTTTTACTCCTATCCTCTGGTGTGATCTTGATCTGGTGGTATCCTAAGAACCCATCCGTGAAGGAGTAGGCTTCCTGCCCCCCCACATTTTCTAGTACCTCATCTGTAAATGGAGTTGGAAACGGATCGTTAACGCAGGCATCATTGAGCTTCCTGAGATCCACGCAGATGTGAATCTCACCCTTCTGTTTCTTCTCCTGCACAACCATCAGACTTACCCAGTCAGACTCCTCGACTGGTTCAATGATTCCTACTGCTAGCATCTTGTCCAGTTCTTCGTGGACCTTTGCTTTATATTTTGGGTTCAATCGGTAGGGTCACTGCTTAACTAGTTTCGCGTCTGGCTTCAACGTTATCTTCATCATTCCCAGGTCTCCTAGGATCCCTTTTAGCTCTGTGATTTTTGTTGGGAATAAATCTTGATATTCACAAAGCAATTCGACGACCTTCTCCACTGTGGTGTCATCCCAATAGTCCCCAAGCATTGCATACTTCGGCTCCTCTTCTATTCTGATATTGACTTGTCTCATTTTCAATGGCGCTGTGATATCTGAATCTTCGATTTCGGGTCTGCGCACCTCACCGCACCCCTCTGATTCTGAAATATTAAAATTTCATGGATTGTCCTCATCCTCTTCTATCTGGACATTACAGCATTCAAGAGCCTAGCTCAGCTGTCGCGACTAGTCGGGCTACACAGTTTCTTTTGGTTCCAGTGGCATCTTGAAAATGGTGGCTTTTACCAACTGTAACACGTTGTCCATGGGATCCATCCATTGATATTCAAAGAGGAATGTTGACAAAAACCATTCGCGTAAGATATCCCAATCGCTTGTGTCATGCCGGAGCTCTACTTCAGTATACTAGTTTCTGGGAATGATGTCCAAGGTATGATAAAATAAGTGCACCCATTTTGGTTGAGGTTCCTCTCCGTAGGCTTTGATCCATCTGGTAAGGTGCATGTGCAGGTCATCGCGTCCATTGTATTTCTCCGTTATGTGTAGTTCTGGCTTCCCAAATCTGATCTTCATCATGCGCCTGCAACTGCGCCAATATTCGAAAATCCCTTCATGTGTGCCCCACCATCGCGCATGCATCGTGCGCAATGCCCATCTCAACGCATCAAACCGTTGGTGCTCTGGTACTGCAATTTCAAATTTGGTCAGGAATTCATCTATTATTTTCAGCCCATCATATGTCGGTAATTCACGATCCTGGGCCTTTACGCAATACAGAGATTTAGTCACCATATTGCAGTGTAGCGTAGTCACTTCGTTCAACCTACTACGCCACCGCTCGTCTTCTTCATCTGAATCGGTGATGCAAGACTCTGCATAGCCCCATGTTATTCTTCTATCCTCTGTTGTCTTGACCCATTCTTGCCTTTGTGCAACCATTCTGTAGATACCGTCTGATTCGTCATCGCTCTCTTTGTTGCACACAGGTTCAATATAGCGCAGTTCTTCAGCCAGATCTAACGGAATGACTACGCGGAGCGACTTTGTTTCAAATATCATTGTTTGCTTCTTTAAATTAATAACCCCATTCATGTCGGTGGCGTAGTGTATTCCTAACAATGCAGGATAAGGTGTACTTTCATCCATGATTTCAATCACTTCAAAGTCCATCCAAGTACTTGCACCGTCAATATCTACCATGATTCTTTGCAGCCTTCCCATGGGTAGGACCTTCTGCTGGTTTGCCATCCGCAGTTGGATAGGGGACCATTGTAGTGTAGGTTTACCCATGCACTCCCAACTTTTTAGGTAGTACGTTGGCATCTGAGCCTAGATCCAGAATGGCCTGCTCCATCTCATAATCACCAATCTGTGCTGTTAGTCGCATTTCCCTCCCAGTCCGCGACGCATGTCTTTCCAACTATCAAACTATGTGAGGTTCACTCCATCCTGTACATCTATTTATCCATTCTTGTAATCCTTTAACTGCCCTATTGTCACAAAGCAATTTTATACATGTCTCTAAAAAGGTAGTTATCATCAAGGGATCCCTATCCAGCTTAGGTTGATCCCTGCTACCTAGAGTAGAGACCTCCGCGAAGCTCTCCCTAGCTTCCAGATATGTCTCCTTGCCAACCCTTGCGTCTTCCTTACTTAAATTCCTTTTATCCTCTCTTGTGGCCATGCCACTTCTTAGTACCATGTTTACCTGGGGGTCTTCGTCGCGGGGTTCGGACCTCATCATCTACACGTTCTGAGTCGTCGTAGGTTGCGGTGCCCTTTTTTCACGAATTTGTGCTATCAATGTGGGGCAATCTATTAGCTCATGATTGAATTGCTCACAGTATGTGCATGATATTCTAGTTGGGTTGGTACAATCCCGCACGTAATGTCCTGGTCCTCCACAGTTATAACAAATTAGCTGCCTGTGACCCCTTCCTGGCCCCATTCCACTCCGTCCTCATCCACGTCCGTGGAACCCACCGCGCGTTATCGTCACAACCGGATCCTAACCTCGCACTTCAGTCTACATTCTATAGGCAGGTGACAGGTCTATCAATAGTTGATAACTACAGTAGTCTCGTTCTTCGTGGCCCACCGATTTGCAAAAGTTGCAAAATAGCCGCTAGGGGGGGTGGGGGGGGGGCAGTTGTCTCATGTTCTGTAATAGATGACAATTTTTCGTGGCATTCTTTCCTCCTTGCTAACATATCGAACACTAGAGTGTGGGCGCTATGCTCAGCCCTGCCTATGCCTCTAGTCGCAATGGCGTTGGCCCCCCCGCTACCATATAGTTTGCGAAAACCGGATAATGATCTTTATCATGACCCTGGTTCCGACACTTTATACACCATACTTCCTCCCGAGCTCCTGGGCGAGGTGCCTGTTCTTGTTTTAACTGTTGCATCTCTAAAAACAGGTTTTATATCTGTGCGTGGATTTGTTGAACTCCCAACCTCGGATCCTGTATTGGGGTTTCATGCAATCTCATCGTGGTTTCTAATGCTTCAACTTGGGTTGAGATCTTTTGTTGTGATAGCGCTGTCCTCAGGTGTGGTGTCAATGATGCCATAAACCACGCGCAGTGTTGCGCATTCGTTAATGTCATGTTAGCCTCGCGAATTGTTCTTTTTAACCTCTAATCTAGATCCCACGGGGTTTCACCCGGGAGCATTGCTATCTCTTTGAACCCAATGACTGAATGTGTTTCTGACTTCGGCCAACTAAACTCTTTCTTTAGTTCGGTCTAGATATCCATTGTCCCCACATTCAGGTTAGCGCTTGAGTACTTTATATACCATGTCAGCGCTTGGTCCTGCAGTGCGCTAACTAAGGTAGTCTTTTTTATATTCTCATCCGCAATTGTATGTGCATTCCATATTGATGTTAACACGAACCAAAATTGTTCTGGATCTTTGCTTCCTGCTCCTTTGAATACCGATAGCTAGATCACACTCGTCATTGTCAACCTTGTCAATGTACTTTGAACTGCTACTACTCCTAGTCCCTTCGATCCTTCAATTATTTCTCTATTGAATCCCTGCATTCCACATCAAACACCCCTTAGGTAGATCCTGGTCCCGACAACGGAACCTTTTGTTGGCTTATATGGGCCTGACCCAGGTTCGGAAGAATTGTTTAGCCAAACAAATCCCGCAGCTACCGGCCCTTTCGGCAACAGCCCACGGAGCGCGGACTGAGGTCTCACCTGAGGTAGCAGGGGAGGGTGCTGGAACTAGGTTTCCGCACCCTTGGGATGTCTTGATGTGGTCTGGAGGTTTTTCACACTGTTCTGTGGCCTTCCACCACTCTGCTTCGCGCAGATCCAATCCAAGAATACTCCTTGATACTTATTAATGCGTTGTTTATAGATTCACCCTACTTTCATGGTCTTTAAGCAAACATTTAACAGAACTAACCAATTCGCGCTCTTAGATAGATACAGATTCACATAAATTCATAACATGAGCATATGCGCCTAGATCAAATAGTTATATTAAATATACATTAACCAGATCCCTGACAGTTCAGATTTAACACAGAATTTCAGAAGCAACTTATCTTTATTCACTTTCTTCACTAATACATCCAGGCCTCTACGCACACAACTGCAGAGCCTCTATATACTACCCAACACCCTCGACTCGGACTTACAGACACTTCAAAATTTCTTCTCAACAACCCATTACATAACAGATCCAAGATTACATACCTCAAAGCTACCTTCTACCCATAGAGCTTCGCTCTATTTATATCTTCCTATGGTCCACAGACCAACTTACTTCCTATTATTTTATATTATTTCTTGGGCGGACAACCCTTTGACTCGACCGTTTACATTTTTCACTTCGCATTTTTTGGAGTTTTACAATATTTTTATCCTACTTAGAGGCTCTCAGCCCCAAAACTGTTACGCGGGACCTCTGCTACCTAACACTCACAGAAAGGAGAGTGTCATGCAATCAAATATAACTTAAGCTGATACTGGTCACTTAGAAAATACAACAATGGCGAGGCACAAACTCTCACCATTTCATCCAAATGCAATGATGCTGAATACTGGATGGCAGTGACTTAAGGAGAAGCACAGAAACACAAAGGAACTCGGATCTGAAGAAAGATGGCAAGAAAGAAAATTTCAGTGGAATTTTTCTCTTGATTTGGACTATGAAGGCCTCTCAATTCTAACTATGGAGATAACAACATGGATTGAAGCATAAAAACCTGGACTTGGACACTTGGTGTATGGCTATTTGCAATCTGATTGAAAGCTTTAAAGTACAACATCTTTAAGCATTGTTGAAGCCATGATAAGTACTTCTGAGACATGAAGAGGGAATAATGTGCTAATTGATGATAAATCATCAATCCTCCTATCTTGAGTAAAAAGAAGAGCACTATGACAGGGGGAGTCACAGACCCATGAAAATATACCATTCATGAAGAAAAGAAGCAGTTTGATAGGGGGAGTCCCAGAGCACTCCTTTGCCATTGATGTCAAAGGGGGAGAGAAGAAGAGTATTGCCATCAATTACAAAGGGGGAGATTGTTGACCTAGGTTGTCATTGATGTCAATATGGCAATATTCTAGATACCGGATGATGATATGAAGCTAAGGGGAAGCAGAGCATATCCATGAAGAGATAGGAGCAAGGCCATCAGGATAGCCAAGTCATGGGCAAGAGTTTGTTAACGGAGGAATTAAAAAAGGAGGCATATCAAAGCTATCGCTTATGCTTAAGAGTATTGCAGAATATCAGAACAAGAGAGGCATATCGGGGAAGGCAGAAGCCATCAAGGTATGAAGGTATCAAGAGGAGGTCATTGAAAGACGTTGCAACGCCAAAGGAAGACATTGGAGCAAGAGGAGCCATATCAGAGAAGCATTGCATATTGCAAAGCCAAAGGAAGACATTGGAGCAGCATTACATGTAATACATGCCCAAGAAGAATTGAGAGGAAGAAGTCATAAAAAGAGGAGTTAACATAATAGAGGAGCAAACAGAGCTATCGGAGGAGCAAAGAGCAAAACAGAGCTATCAAAGAGCATATATGGATGCATTTACCCTATCGGGAGCTATCAGGAGTAATATAGTGTATATTCATGCAAATACACTATCGGAGCAAAGTATGGAAAAGTATGCCAAGGAATACACTATTGGGGAATATATGCCCAAGATCCAAAGAAGAGAGGAATACATACATATATATGCAGAAGAGTTAAAGGAGCAAAGCTAAAGAAGAGGCGTAAGAGTTAAAATAGGCACAAACACATATATATAGGCATCTACACTATCGGAGGTGGGGTATATAGATATATCAGCAATATGATAATCGGCGGTTCAGTTATGTGCCACTACCCGAAACCCCCAATAGCGACATATATATGCGGACCTGATGGAACATATAAGTTCGGGTGCATAAACAATGAAGTCTGCCAAAAGTGTTCCGAAGCATGTTTTTAGTGTATTTCATATTTTCAGGCTCTAAGCCTTGGCGCAGTAAAACATAAAAATTTGCAATATATATATATATATATATATATATATATATATATATATATATAGATATCTGTATATATATATATATATATATATATATATATATATATATATATATATATATATATATATATATATATATATATATATATAGATATAGATATAGATATAGATATATATAGATATAGATATAGATATATATATATATATATATATATATATATAAACTACGATACATGCAGACCCGCTGAAACATTGAAATATGATTTAATATCATATCGCATCCACCGTATCAATAATCGCATATCGCAATACCCAAAGGGCTGTCCTCCTGCAAGCGTCGATTGCGATGAATGTTGCGGACCTGATGCAACATTACTAGTTGGCTTAATATAATATCGCATCCGTAGGTGAATCGGTCATCGGGAAGCTATGACTACCAATTGCGATATATGTAGTAGATATGATAAAGTTATAAATGCGGGCGTAATAAATTTGAAGTCCGCCCTTTAGAGTTTCGGTCAGATTTTCAAATTTTCCTATGTATTTCAGTATTTGCGTTGCCCGGGTTTTTCAGGCCAAAAGGCTTATGATAACGGTTCCGATAGTTCAGGAGGCCTGAACAGAGCCGATTGCGATTGCGATTGTGATGTGGCATGTGGGTCTACCCTGATTGGTATAGTCTCTCCTTTAAACTGTAAAGTCCTGTGAATGTCTATGATTAGTGAAAAAAGGAGCGATGTTATAGTTTTTTACATGGAACATGTTCTCTCTGTGTATTATTCAGTCCTCATTGTTGAATCAACGTGTCCCAGGAGTGTTGGTGAGCACGAAGAGGACAAGCCAACGCAGAGGAAACCAAAGCGCTGAAGAGGACAAGCCAGCGCAGAGGAAACCAAAGCACCGAAGAGGATAAGCCAGCGCAGAGGAAAGTTGAAGCGAGTGTTAAGGAAGTTGAAGAGGCAGCGGAAAGAGGAAACCGATTGTCAGAGGAATCATGAAGATACAAAAATAGAGAACAAGCAGTGTTGAACATTGTTGAAACAGTTGGAAGAAACAGAGGCAGCAGTAGCGTCCAGCAAAACAGAAAAGGGCCAAAGGACCAACAGGACAGAAGGCATTTGAAGGGTGAGCTTCTCAGCTAATCGTGTTACCCTGTGAAAGAATTAATCAGGTATACAATGCAGCCTGAAGAATAATTCTGTGATGTAATGAATAGAGTTTTATCTAACATTGTTTGAAGGGAGAAGTAGTCAGCAGAGAAGCAGTTATACTGAAGCATTTACTGTGACAGTAAGAACAGATGCTTGAACAGAAAGTTGGTTCTTATGCAGAGCTTAGTGTAGCTATGAGTAGACTCACTAAGGCTATGTGGAGACATTATCAGAGGTCATCTATTGGAGACTCTGTGTGGACAATATGAAGAATTGTAAAGACTCCATGAGAAGACTGGCTGTCATTGATGTTGTAGCATGGAGACTATAGTGAAGCTGTAAATAGATAGAACTCAGTAATGAAGAGTTTTGAGAGAAGAACATTACTATCAAACGTGCCTTGACAAGATTGGGTCAAAACCCTTGGGGCTGGTACCTCAAAAGAAAGAAGGATTGGAGTCCTTGGGGCTGGTGCCTCAGAAGTAAGAAGGATTGGAGTCCTTGGGGTTGATGCCTCAGAAGTAGGAAGGATAGGTGTCTTTGGTACTGGTGTCTCAGGAACTGGAAAGGATTGAAGTCCTTGGGGATTGGTGCTCCTAAGTCCAAGATTATTGCCTTGGCGAAACAAAGTTGGAGCTCCAGAGGTTGGAGCCTCACAAAAGTCCAAGTTGGTGCTTGGAAATTGATTGTAACCGCTTATATATTGTATCTATTTTATTGCAAAGATTATATTAATAAAAGCATTGATACTTGTTGTTCATCTTGTGTTTTGAATATAAATGTTTCAACTGGTAAAATAATAGCTGAAAAAAAGAAATACTAATTCACCCCCCCTCTCAGTATTTCCAACAATATCTTGGTGAAGGAGAGCATATTTAGGTGTAGTTAGGAGATGAAACTTCACCTCCAACAACCCAATTGTTGGAAATGGTAAAGGACATGAAACAAGAGTTGGCCAGCATTAGGGCCAGTAATGAGCATTTGTTGAAGGAAAGTGTAGAGCAAGAGAAGCTCATTAAGGATTTGACTAAAAATTCAAATCATAGACCTCTAGATACAAAGGTAGAGGAGGGTCGAGAAGAACCCTTAGAGTAGAAAAATGCAAATGGTAATGTTGAAGGTGAGAATGATAAATCTTAAAGTGAGAATGAAAAACCTGAAAGTGAGGAACATGTACATAAAACATATCCAAAAGTGAATAAACAAAGGAATAAAAAGAAAACAAAACTCCAAGAAGAGTTCAAAAAGAATAGACCACCTACATTTGATGGTGAAAAGAAGAGGTAGCAGAATCCTGACTACTAAACATGACCAAATATTTCCAACTATATGAATATTCTAGCAACCTGACAGCTACACTAGCATTCTACCAATTGCATGGAAAAGCTTCACTATCATGGGAAGAAGCGAAAATAGTTTACAATATAGAAGAAAAAACAATAAGTTGGGAAGAAGTCCAAAAGATATTTTAAGGAAAAATACATAACTAAAAGATATTATAACGACAAGGAAAAAGAATTTAATGATATGAAGTTGGACCAAATTGGATTGGATGATTTTGTGGCCAAATTTACAAACATGTTGAGGTATTTCCATTATATCCATGAAGAAAAAGTGAAGGTGTAGAAATTTCTAAATTGTCTCCTTCTTCCATATAAGGAAAGAATTTAGTTTGATAATCCAAAAATAATGGATGAATTTGTGGAAACCTGGAATTTGTTATCATGTTAGGTCCCTATACTACTAGTGTAACCCCTTATTGTTATTAGTACAACGCCCTTATTATATTATTGTTCCCATGTAGTCCCCATATTTTTATTATTGTGCCCCATAGAAGTCCACTATTGTTATTATTGTGCCCTTACATTATTATTGTTATGTTGGCTGTGATTATATTATGACCCCTTAGAATCCTATATATAGAAAGGAGGTCTTGTCATTTGTATCATCGAAGAGTTGTTCATTTGTGTAATGTAAAGGAGGTTTCCCCCTTGAAGAGGCTTATTTCTAAGGCATTGATCTATCTTTTCTATCTTTTTGTGAGTTGGTTCCACAACATTTGGTATCAGAGCTTTGGATTCTAGGGTTTCGCTGCTCCAAACAGGTCATCGTGGAATTTTAGCTATAACTTTTTTTCTATGATGTTTCCGAAGCTAAAACAAAAACCCATTTTATATGCAATCTCTTTGAACCTCGTGTTCGAATTTTAGATCATTTCTCTCTATATTTTTGGAGATATGATCTGAGGAAGTTAGGGTTTTTGCAACCTCCCGAATTTCATCTAAAACAAGTCATCGTGGAATTTTCGCTATAACGTTTTCGCTACGAAGTTTAAGAAGCTAAAAAAAAAAACCCATTTGAAATAAATCGATTTGAACCTCAGATCTAAATTTAAAATCTTGGATCTCTATATTTTCAGATATATTATTTGAGGAAGTTAGGGTTTTAGCAGACTCCTGAATTACATCCTAAACAGGTGACCTTGGGAAAATCATCATAACTTTCTCTCTGAGCATCAGATTGAAATTTCGTAAGAAGTCACAGAAAGAGGACAGACTTTATTTTGTTTGGGTATAATTTTCAGAACCTAAGGTTGAAAAAGTGACATGTGTCACATCGTACAATTTCACTCTACTGAAATTGATTATAATTAGGTCATCACGAGAGATTGGAAATAAATATTTCTTCGAGAATCCAATTGCGCTCAGACTTGTAGTGGTAGAAATAGGACTTAGAGGGATATTACAAGCTGAAGTTTCAGAACTTAAATATCCAAAATTACAGAGTTATAGTCATTTCAAGATCGAGATCCTAAAATCAAGAAAAAACGAGATGAGGAAGTTTGATGGCAAGGATCCGGTAAATTGGATACTACAGATGGAGAAATATTTTGATCTACATGAGGTTCAACTGTTACAAAAGGTACATATTGCATCTTTATATTTAGAACCAAATCAATTTTTATGGTATAAAGGGCTTTGTTCTCGTAAAGCACTTGTCACTTGGTCAATTTTCACAGAAGAAATGATAGCACATTATGAGGATACAAAGAGTAGCACCTTCTTTAGCCAATTGATAAATCTCAAACAAAAGGATTCAATGGCAAAGTGTCGGCTGGATAAATCATTCTTGCGGACAAGACCGATCTCCCTAGTATCAACAGATATCTACGGACAAGCAGGACAAGTAAATCTACCTTTCTCTAAATATATTGCGATTTATTAAGAAAAAACTAAGAGGTGTTTTAGACCCTACCTTAAGTCCAACGCTAGTTTGTGGCAGCCACGCTTCGACCATCCGAACGAGTTTCCTTTTGAGAACCTGCAATCAAAAATAATCACACATCATATAACACCTGCATGGCTAATATAATAAATCATATTCATCATGGTGATCAAGGAATCCATGAAATAAACCATAAAACACAGCTTATTGAGAAAAATAAACTTGATTGTATTAACTTTGAAAATAGAAGAATTTTACAACCTTTGGTGCTTTGATGTTGTACAAGCTCCTCCCAAGGTCCAAACAGGAATCTCCTCTACTTTGACAAGCCTCACACTCTTCCCAGTGAGATCAAAAAGGTATGTAATCTATGCCCTCAAGCTCAATTAGGAAGACTAAATTCCAACAACATTTCACCTCAAAAATATTCAGCTTTCAACCTCCTCAGTAACCAACCCAATGCTTCATTTTATAGTGAAAAGGAAGGAGGTTACAGGTCCACCTATGAAGGGATAGAGTCCTACTTCAAAGGGATAAGCTCCTCACATCAAGGGGTTAGCTCCTTAAGGTATGGGATGCATGAACCTTAAAGGAGCGAACTTGCCACCTCAAGATTCCTTCTAGAAGCTTCCAGAAATGACTCAAAGTGAGTTTTTAAGAATGTACTTGCGCCTTTTTTACTTTTACAGGGGTCCGCACCCATTACATAGAGACAGAGTAGTCAGGTACGTAGGGGACATGACCAGTAGGTGCAGGACCATAGGTAATGGTAAGAGAAAGTGCGGAACCAGAGTTTTAGAGACTTTTAAGGGCTTTCTCCTATTTTTCAAGGCTTGAAATGAAGAACTGAGGTTTAAGACTTGCAAAGGAGGAAAGTATGAGTGGTGATAGACTCACACCGATTGCAGAATGTCATGGTGACAATATTTTGTGCAACAGATTGCCCCCTAAAGTGCGAAGTCTGTAATAGATGAGGATAGCATTTGTCATCTAAGAAGAGTGAAGTACTTTATCATTTCAAGGATCATCCTGTGGATACCCTAGTTGGAACCTGTAAAAACATTCAATACAAAATATATATATGTGAACATATCATCGCTGAGGTAGGCATTCCCAGACTCAGATCAAAACTGACTAGAAATCTAATTAAACTGCTCTGATATAGGAATGATTTTGTGATACATCACAAGTATAGACATATGTAGACACAGTATGGGTGCAGCCATCTATTTATGAATAGTCCACTGTATAATGAATAACAAAATTCCTCGTAGCCTAGATGGTGGAAACTAGATCCAGGATCTTGATTTCTGCTTCCCGAACTAGTACGATTCTATCCATGTGAATGAATGTGTCGAAGTCGAACATGGTAGAAACCACTTAATTACCAGTCAATGATGTGAACTCTTAACAAGTGTGAGAGAAACCACCAGTAATGTCAATGGCTCTCAAAGTACTCAGTACAATCTATGAAATGTGAATAGATGAGCTGATGTCGAACATGTCATAGAATCCTTTGATCGAAGGTCAATGATGCAACCTATCGTCGAAGGTGAGAAACCTGCCATTGAGGCATGTAGATTCCAAGGTACTGACGATTTCTAGATCATCTTTCTAGATAATGAGCTGAAGTCGATAGAAATTGATCCGTCGTAGGCAAGCCCACAACACAAAATCATAGATCAAGTTTTGAAGAAATATAGTAGCAAGGACTAACTCAGGGATGGTCAAAATGAATGACAGATATTTTGCAAATGAATGGTTTATTTGAACTGACCTCTTGAACACATAACGACATTGCAAATGGTTTGGTGACAATTGACCCAAAGCTAATAGCCAGAAACCAGCTAAAGACTTTCAATATGGTTTGATTAACTGTTAGGCAAAGGATTTCCCAACCCAGGTGAACAAAAAGTGTCGTGTTCAAGAGTGGTTAAATTCTTTCTAAAACACAAAGTATAACAAACAGATTCATTTTTCTCTCTTTTCCCCCACCATTTCTGGCAAGTACCTCTTTATTTTTGACAAGCTTGAGGAGGATAACATTTTCTTGGTTATAAGCTCATCCTTCGGATGAGTCCAACTTAGTTTAAAATTCGAACCCTAAGAAGGAGTGGTTCGTTCCTGTTTAAAATTGAATAGGTCCTTTACTGTTAAATTTTAACGAGTCTAGTATAGGAGAAACTCGGCGTTTTTCAATTTTATGGAGTCAGAAGAAAAACTTAAGAAAACTCCATGGTTGTCCTTTTTCGTAAATTTGTTTCTCCCAAGCCTGAAAAAGTATAAAATAATACTTGAGAGAACCGCTTGACCATTACGATCAAGGAGTACTTTTCATAATTAGTGTCTCTGATCCGAAAAAGTAAAAAAGCGATCAATGACACATCGTTTTATAACCAATATCGAACTTGAAACGACAAAATCCCGGCAATCTTTTCATGTTTATAGGGTTAGAAAAGAGCTGTAAGTGGACTGTCCTTTTAATTCTGTTTTAATGAGCTTAAAAAGAAAAAATCGATAATCTTTTCATATTTTATGAGTCAGAAAAGAGCTTAAAGAGGACTCCAATGTTTTTTGTTGAAAATGATCAATTTTCCCTGAAAAATCCAATATTCTGCACAAAAACTCAAACATTACTCATACCTGTTTAAAATAAATAAAAATGCATCAAAAATTTACCTTTTTAAAGTGAAAAATAAACAAATTAAAAATTCATTTATTCAAAAAAGCTTATAAAAAGGGCTTTTGTAAATTCATTTTTACCGTTTGACTTCAGAGTGAGAAGAGAGAGCTTTTGGGTAAGAAACTTCCTGTGAAGATTGCAGAAAATCCATCCGTTGGAATCAAAAACCATTAGCTCCAGGTAATCCAAATCCCTTTAATCTTGCATTTTAACCATTTGCATTTCATTTTTAGGCTTCCATTTTGATTTTTTAGGGAAAAATTAGTTTAAAAAACCGCTCGCGGGGGTCCGCAGGCGCAACATGCGAAACCTGCGGACCCCGACTTTTTTCTACAAAGGAAAGAGCCAGAGTCCCGCACCTGTTGCTTAGGAAGAGTGTGGACCTACGCACTATCCCTAACTGGCGGGTGCAGACCCCGCGAAATAGGTTTTAAAACTGTAATTTTTCCATTTCCGCCCAAAATTTTTTGAACTAAAATGTTCTAATCCGCCGTTTTTGCAATGTAGGATATACAAAATGCTCATTTGGCAGGAACGGGAGCACGAAGATGTGGACCTTGCCGCAATAAATCATCAACCCTCATTGGATGCATTGAGAGCATGCGAGCTATTTAAATTCTGGGCCATACCTGGCATGAGGGCCCAAGTAGACTTTTTGCAATGGCTGGTAGACAGGTGGAATATACAGGACCAGTGTTTCATTATTGGTGGCCACTAGCTCGAAATCAAGCTAGAGGACATTTATTTCCTGACTGGTTTGCCCAAGAGAGGTGAACGATTATCTCTATTTGGGACTAGGCTAGGTGGCCAGTCTGTCGATAGTCTCCGACTAGAGTTTTGTAATGACCAAACAAAGGACAAAGGGATCGATATCAAAACTATCTCCCATCCTGAACTTAAAGTGATTGCATTTACTATCACCAGACTCTGCGGAAGCGCAGCACTGCATGTAGCTATCGGATCCCAAATGCGAATGGCAGTAGACTGTTATCGAGGCACCATCTTCAACTGGTGCGAAGCTGTGTTGGCGAATGTAAAAGGCCAACTAACTAGAGCAAAGAACAAACAACTAAAAAACTTTGGATATGGTTTCCTAGTTGTGAGCTTTGGTCTAGAGAGGGTTCCGATGTTGGTCCCACAGCAGCTTTCCATTGGAGTTGGACTTCCCCGAGAACCTAAGCTAATGCGTTGGGTTGCAGTTATGGCCCGTCATCCTGAGGAGGGTTCAGAGGTTGTTCGATTTCCGCCTGAGTATTTTCGTTGGTTGGAGAACCAACTTTTCGTGATTCAGGATTTTCCATATGCTGGGATGGATTATCATGGTGACCCAGACATGACTCTTCCACCAGGAGAGCAGTGGGATGATTCAGGTAAAATCATTCTCAACATTTTCTAAGTTTTAACTAATTTTTTTTTTTTAAATCGTCCAAAACTGGTAATACAAGTTGCAAATGAAGAATTGGGTCCACGGCGACCAGCCACTCTCTGGCCTTATGAGAGGAGACACCCAGCTACAGCAGTACCGGCCTCACGGGACGAATCTACAGAGACCCTGACCGAATTGGAAAATCATCTAGAGCATTTGACAACAGATATTCCAGAGACTAGCATAGATGATATTCCACTTAGGTTACAACGCTATGTGATTGGAGTCCGAGGACCTTTCAGGAGGTTCCTTTGTAGGGTGGCCCGAGCAGTGGTTTCTTATCATGATCATCACCAGTGATAAGATGATTGCCTTTGTAGACTCATACGACATTTTTGCTTTTTTTACTATCATTTTTTCCGATCATAAGTTGTTTTTCAACCTATGATCGAAGACGATGTATATTTGACACACTTCTATGCTATGGTGTATCACTATTACTGGCTATTTTGTATAACATGTTATGGAATGTTTTTAAATTTACTATTCGATTATTTCAAATGTCTATTTAACATTCGAGAAGCAATTGCATCTGCTAATGTATTTAAATATCTTGGAATATGCTGATATTCAATATAGTAAAATTCACGTTCCAAGAGACAAACTCTCAAAAATAATCTTAATAACACTGGATTTCTAATGGCATAAACTCTATTAAGCTGCAATACAATGAGTTCAGAATCTAACCTAACAATCAAACTCTGAATCCTGAATGAGATGGATTCAGATAATAACTCAATCACTGCACTATACTCTGCAATGTTGTTCGTTGTTTGACCGAGGCTTACCCCATGCATAGATACCAACTCCTCAGAGGGTGAATAGATAACCCAAGCTATGGAAGAAATGTTCTGTGTATTACGACAAGCACCATCAACGAAACCAATGTATGTTTGAAGAGATGTCGACATCTACAATATCAAGAGTAAAATCAAGATAAGCAGGAATAATGATAAAAACACTCTCTAAACTAGGCACACTTTTTTAATCTAAAACACACCAGATAGAAATAAACTAATCTAACTAAAATCTCCACACCTAGATTTAAGCATAATATCTCTTCAGATAAAGACCATCTCTGGGTTTACCCAAAGAGACACGGTCAAAATATACCAATTCATAGGCCCCTTTTGCCAGCTTTCGCTTAACAACATAAGGACCATGCCACATAGGTATAAATTTTCCAGCCCCTAGCTTATCGTTTGCTTGATCATATAGTAAGACTAGGTGTCCTTCCAAAAAATTACGAGGTGTAACATTTCGATCGTACTGAGCTTTAATTCGTTTGGCATGAGTTTCGATTGCTAATGCAACATCACATCGATTCTCATCTAGCTGAGCTAAGTACAAGAAATGTTTCTCCTCTTCAGAAGTGGCTGAGAGTAATTTTATGGCTATTTGCAATGACGGAATTTCACATTCAATGGGTAACACAGCTTCCAAACCGTAAACCAGTTGAAAAGGAGTGAAACCAGTTGATGTTTTTACTAAGGTTTGATACGCCCAAAGTGCTGAAAATAACATGTTATGCCAATTCGACCTATGAATGCCAATGATTCGTCGGATCATAATGACTAGAACTTTGTTGATAGCTTCAACCAAACCATTAGCCTGTGGGTAATATGGAGTAGAACTATCGTGACGCAGGCCAAGTTGATCTGTTAGTTCAGTCATCATGATGTTTTGAAAATGACTCCCATGATCGATAATAATTGCTTGAGGAACACCGAATCTAGTAATTATATGATTGAAAATGAAAATTGCAGTAGTTTTGCCGTCTGCCGAAAATGTAGGCATCGCCTCGGCCCACTTAGTAAAATAATCTACCGCAAGGATGATATACGCATGGCCCCCGGCCGAGTGAGGGTTACATGTAATAAAGTCAATACCCCACTTTGCAAAAGGACCAACGGCAATTATAGGGAGGAGAGGAGCAGGTGGAGCATGCATCTTACGATCAAAAATTTGACAATTGTGGCATTTTCGGACCGCATAGATACAATCTTTAAATAAAGACGGTCAGAAATAACCAGCTCACAATATCTTTTGGGCTGTGGCATACCCAGACATATGATCGCCACATGCTCCAGAGTGATAGTCATTTAGGACTTTTTCAGCTTCTTCATGAGTTAAACAACGTTGGAAAACAGAATCTACCCCACGACGATAGAGTGTATCTCCAAGGATTTTGTATTGTTGGGATTGGAAACGTGTTTTCCGTCACTGAGATTGTGAAATTTCAGGCCGAAAAGATTGGGTTTGGAGATAAACAATGATATCTCCATACCATGGATCAAGAGTACTGATAAGAAACAAGAATTTGTCCGCAATGGGCTCTTTCGCCACAGTTTCAGTATCAGCACGCGAGAAATCACACATCAATTCCGCAAAAACCAAAGATTTATTTGCCTTGGATTTTTCAAATTCCAAGTCAAATTCCTGCAGGATAACTATCCATTTGGAATACTTGCCCCCTAGTAATTGTTTGGTCAGAATATAGATCATAGGGTTACAGTCAGAAATTACTGTAGTTTTGCGTAGTAAGATGTAATGACGAAATCTTTGGACAGCTTGAACATCTGCCAAGGCCAATTTCTCCACATGCGAATATTTAAGCTCAGTCGGATTCAAGTTTGACTAAGATAGTAGATCACATGTTCACTACTTCCTGAACTAAAACCATCCCAATTGTGGAATGAGAATCGGCGAGGTACAAGAAGTAATCCTGGTTGTAGTTGGGAGGATGCAATAACGTGCATGGGTCAACGCGTGTTTAAGTGCATCAAAAGATTTGTCAGCTATCTCATCCCAAAAGAATGGAGTATTCTGTTTCAACAACCTGGTAAAAACCTTTGTTATCTCGGCGTAATTAGGAATGAAACGACGTAAAAAGTTTGCTTTCCCTTGCAAACTTTGGAGTTGGCGAAGAGTCGAAGGAGGAGGCAATTTGACAATAGCTTCAACCTTCAAGGGATCGACACGAATGCCAGCTTTTGAAACAACAAATCCTAGTAAACGACCCGTTTCTATATAGAAAACACATTTGTGTGGATTCAGCCTAATTTGATAATGCCTACATCTCATAAAGATTGCTCGAAAATGAGTGAGATGATCGACTTTACGTAATGAATGGGCAGGTAAATCATCGAGATAAGGCTGTACAATGTGCTTGATGTCATGAAACGTGTAAGACATAGCTCTTTGAAAAGTTGCTCCAGCGTTCTTCAATCCAAAAGGTAATTTGCAATAAGAAAATTTCCCCCATGGACAAATGAAAGCCATTTTTGGTTGACCAGCAGGGAGTATATTGATTTGATTGTAACCGGAAAAACCATCCATAAAGGAGAAAATTTCACTGCCGGCACAATCATCAATGATTTGATCGATATAGGGGGTTGGATAATTGTCTTTAGGACAAGCTCGATTAATATCCCTATAATCGATACATATTCTTATCGTTCCTTGCTTTTTGTTAACAGGAAAAATATTTGATACCCAATCCGTTAAGGGAATTGGATAAATGAAACCTGCTCGAAGTAATTTCTCAACTTCTGCTTTAATAGAAGCAGCTTTTCACGGATGTATCTGACGCAAACATTTCCGAACAGGTTTAGCATTCGGGTAAGTTTTAATTTCATGAACAACAATTGTTGGATCGATTCCTGGCATTTCTTCATATGACCAGGCAAACACGTCATGGAATTATTGAAATAGGGCTTTATAAGTTTGGAGTTCATTGTCCGTACAAGAAGCACCTATATGAATGTTTTCAATAATTCCAGGTTTAACTGAAATGTCAATAGGAACCGTTCGAGAAATATTTCCCAAATTTAACTCAGAATCAGGATGTTGCAATGGATTCTGTGGTTCTTTGACATAATCAGTAGTAAAAATAGATGAAAAATCATTTTCAAAATGATCAAGCTCAGGTAAAAACAAAGATCGATGATGAAGATCTTCCCATGGTAAATCATCAACAGACAAAAGTTCACGAATCTGCTCATCAGTATGAACAAGCTCGGAAAAAGTTGTTGAATCTGAGGTTGATATTGAAAGTGATTCTCCATGGACCACATTCATTAGATCAATTTTGGTTGAACAAGGGTTAGAAAATGACTGTATAGCCTGATATGAAATTTCATAGGGACTCAAAGGCATCGCATCACCAAATGAATCCACCTCAGACTCGGAAGGTACGATCCAAGGATCATCAAAATCAATAGTGTTTGATGAAATCATATGAATAGTTGCAGTAGAAGGCGATACGTTAGGAGGAGGAAAGGAAAAAGTTCCTAGTAAACCAGAATCTTTAACCAATCCTACCCCAACATCCTTGTAAGGGATAGTTGTTTTACCGACATGTTGGATACTTTCAGAAGAGGTTGGGTCGGATGAAAAATAAGTCAGCTAGTCTATGGTTACGATCTTTCCATTATGAGGAAACTTGATAAGCCGAAAGACCGATGAAACAACAGCAGTCATAGCGTAAGACCAGCTGTGACCCAAAAGAAGGTTGTAATCTAGAGGGGCATCAACCACTTCCACATCTAGATTAACAGTTTTGCCTTCAACCCCTATAGGTAAATCCTGTAGAATGCCAAAAGGATGGAACCCACGGCCATCAAAAGCCTTTAGAATCGTTGGGGATTGATTGAGTGTAGGAAAACCAAGCGATCTCCAACACTGGATCGACATAATACACGTAGAAGCTCCCTCCTCAATTACAATCCTAAAGTAAGGTCTATTTTTGACTAACACTGGAATCTGGAAAGCCATTTGACGAGGTAGGTGAGGTGTACTATTCTCTAAATCGAAGATTATAAGTTTGAATCCTGAATATCAACAGCTCCTATAGCCGAAAAAAGTAATTTACGCTGTGCTGGGCATGATTGCAGCACTTCCAAAGCCGACATTGCTGGAGAGGAAATAGCTAAGTCTTCAACAATGTTATAATTCTGAGCAGCTCTTGCATGCGGATTGAAAGTTGACTTCCGAAGTATACCTTTAGCAGGCGGTTTGATTACTAAGTCTGGGTTAGGTTTCTCGATCTGTAGTGGATCAGAACCAGAAGGAGTTGAAGTTTATGGGTTTGAATTAGAAGATTCTACTTCCTTACCACAAATAGGACTTTTAGTACCATAATCTTGCGATCGCATCGCAATCCTGACATGAGACATCATCATTATGGGTTCTTCTGAGGCATTAGAGGAAGAACCAATCATCTTACTATCTTGACTAGGAAAAGGATCCTTCAAGACAATAGGCGTTTGAGAACCTTTGACGATTTTCGCAACCTTAGCTCGATGTGGGCAATCTCTTGTAAAATGCTCCTCATCACAAATGAGACAAGGATAGCGAGGTTTACATTTCTCGTCAGTAGATTCAGTTTTATCTGATTTCTCTTTTGAGTTTTGTTTATTTTTCTTCTTCCCTTTCTTTTTACCACCGGATTTTGATTTGGCCGTAGATGATTCTACGACATGAATATCGGCAGGAATTTCAGCGGAAGAGTCTCCTGTCGGGGAATCTGGTAAAGTTATAATAGGAGAAGAATTCTTTGAAGATTTCTTCTTGCTTTTGGTGCTAACTGAACCAATCATACCATCAGCGGCATGAGACCCTGAAGGAGCTGCAGTTATTTGATTTTGTTTCGGAAGGTCGGGGATTTTTTCGTGTAAAGTACCTGACTGCATATAAACGAGGTCAAGGTACTGAGCTTGAGCAATTACTTGCTCTTCAGTAACAACTCCTGCCTTAGCTACATCCTTAGTGATTTTAGGTAATAATGATTTAACGAACCATTCTGCTAAAATTTGATCCGGAATAAAAATTTTCACTAAACGTCGTCTACGTCGCCATTCGTGAATATGATCTGAACTATATGTGGACGTTGACTTTTTTAATGAAGTTAATAATTTTGTGCCATTTTCATATCTGACAGGAAACTAAAAATGAGTTAAGAATGAAGTGGCTAACTGACTAAAATTATAAAAAGAGGCTCGCGGTAACTCAATGTACCACTTGGCTGCAAGACCAATCAGAGTGCGTTGAAAAAGACATAAGCGAATTGAATCATCAATAATGGAATTAGATGCACACTAGAGGTGATAAGACATCACATGGTTTGACAGATCCTCTCCTTATTTACCTTCAAACTTTGGGATATCACTAGGCAACTTATTCGGCATTGGCGGCCAAAACGGAAGATAATTAATCGGATCATTCGTAAGGCGCGACAAATCAGGCAAGTCCAAAGTTGCAATAAATGGTAACTGATGGTTAGGGTCACGAAAACCTTGGGTCATAAGACCAGCCCCAGGAGGAGGATATCCAGGATAACTTGGAATTGGAATTGCATTTGGAATATTGTATCCTCCCAAAAAACCAGGATTAACCAGACCAAACTGGGGTTGTTGAGGTTGCTGATAAGTATATCCAGGGTATGGTTGATACTGGTAAACTGGGCTTTACACAGCAAGACCGAATTGGTACTGTCCCTGGTACGGTTGATAAGTGAATTGCGGTTGACTTGTGACAACCGTACTTGGACCAGGTTTCCCTACAAGCATCTGAACCGAAGTCTGAATTGTAGGTCCCGACTGAGGTAAAGATGCTTGAGGAGTTGGTGCAGGAACAGTAGAAACCGGAGCTATCTATACTACAGAAGTAGGTGGGGTAGATTGAATAGAAGCTGCAGTAGTTGCAACAGTCGTTTGAGGCGTAGTTTGAGGCGAACTAGGCCCAGACTGATGAGCTACACTAGGTGCAGAAGTCTGAACAGTAGGCTGGACAGGTTGCTGGGTTGAACTAGAAACCAAATGTTGTCCAAATTGAGATGACAACTGCACATTAGGTTGCAAAATCTGTTGAGATTGAGATGGATCCCACACCATGTTCATTCCGGGGTATGGACCCATAGAAGGTTGAGCATATTCAGGACCATAACCGGGTTGAGCATAGGGGTGATAATTAAAAGGTACATTTCCAGCTCCTTGTACAAATGATTGACCAGAAGGTGGTTGGAAACCTTGGGTTGAGTACTGACCTTGAGGTTGATAACCTTGAGGCACGTACTGAAACTGGGGTTGACCTTGAGGTATATATTGATACTGGGGTTGACCTTGAGGTATGTACTGAGTCTGGGGTTGACCTTGAGGTATGTACTGTCCCGAAGGTATGTACTGTCCTTGAGGTTGCCCCCCAGGCGGTAACTAATTACCTTGAGGTTGCCCCCCAGGCTGTAATTGAGTACCCTAAGGTTGCCCCCCAGGCGATAACTGACTACCTTGAGGTTGCAGAGTTGGAATAGTACCAGACGTCATAATAATTTCTTCTACGCTCAATGGTTGAGTTCCGTTATTACCAGTTGATATCCCATGTTCAATGGGTTGAGGAGATGCTCCTGAAAAAGTACCAGTGAGTGACTGATACCTAGAAGGAATAGAAGGACTGCCATATAAAAATGTTTCCGGTGATTGGGAAAACATGGATGACTGTCTCGACATATTCAAAGGAGTATAATAACCTCTAGGCGTTGGATGTAAAGGAATTCGAGGTGGTGAAAAACTAAGACCCAGATTTTCTAAAAAGTTGGTCAATGAGACGTACTAAGCATCCCTCCTAGGTGGACTGTAGAAAATTGATTCACGCTCCCTAAGTTCTAAAGTTGGTTGATTTTTAGGGAGAGTTATATCTTCTTCTGGACTAACAAGTTCTTCAATAGAAATGAGTCCAGAAGGAATATTTTGGGTAATTATCCTTCCTACCCTGGGTGAACTAGGACCACTAGAAGCTGGAGAAGCAAATTCTGAGGATGGAGTAGCAGCAGGTTCAGTTTCAGGCTCAGAAATTTCAGGTTCTTCAACTAATTCACTAGTAGAAGAAATACTACCAGTAACTTCGGAAAATGAAATTGGTTCAGAAATATACTCTGTTGCTTGAACTTGATAATTAGGATGAACAATTAAAGAAGATTCTCTATCTTCCGGTGACCCAACTCTACTGTCACTAGGTTTTACAAGAGCTCGTAGCCCTTCAAGCTGGCTTGGTGTATACTCGGGAGGTTGCCCTCGAAGTCTACAGGATTGTCTCGGTAATTTAGCCACGATTAAATATTTTAATTACTTCACACGCAAACAAAGAAAATCTCAATAAAACCACCTAAAGTCTCTAAAGAACCAAATAATTGAATCACATGCCTAAAAAATCTAAGAGTTCAAACCACACACAAACAGTAACTTTCCATACCAAAAACACTAGTTGGTGATGAAATCCAACGTCGTAGAATTCAATACAGAAAGGGCGATTGGAACAGTTACCCCGACAACCTGCTTAATGAAACAGACTGGCACAAGTTTCTTCACAAAACCATCTCGAGTGAAGAGAACCCCCCAGAGAGTCCAAGTGAGTCTAGTCGACGTCTGCTCCAGGTACAGTGGGATCTTCCCTCCACCGTCACCTTAGGAAAGAATCCTATAGATTATGGCCACTAAGGTTACCAACAGAAACAAATATACCTGGGGAACAGTCTATGATCCGATACACACGCAAGGGCGAAGTAACAAAGCTCAATCCCCTTGAAGTCTCCTTGACATAATCCAAGGTTTACCAACAAGTGACCCCAGGCTCCTCGACAATGGTCAATCTGAGGTTTACCGTTTTTAATACGTGTTTATGTGCTATCATTCCCAATGAGGAAGGATTGATTACCTCACTGGTTCAGATATGATCTCGTTCTTGACTCCTTTAAGAGGAGCTTCCCAGAGCATACATGCAACAATTGGAATTTTTCCTACTGCAAGATATGGCTACTTGTTTTTTTTAACTATCTTGGAGAGTTAATTACTCCCTACTCCAAGATACTAGCCTAAGCTATATTGGTGATAAGAGCCCTAGAAATAAAAAGATTGCTAGATCAATTTTAATTTAAGCGTTATTTTTATGGGTTGTTTCTTAAGTCAATAGGAATGGAGATGAAACTTTATGGTGTGAAGACTCGACTCCAAAAACACTAAAAATGCACCTAAGATGATAAACAATTCTTTTTCTTCAATGAATTTCTAGCTAAAAGAAAGAGTTGAGAATGCAATTCTTTGAAAAACAAATCTTTCCTTCAACATATAAATGAAAAGAAAATATTTTTTGTCTTTTTCAATAAACTCAAAACGAGACTACTAATTATGCTCACAAAAAATCCCTTTCTTTTTCAACACTCAAAAACTACAGAAAACAATTTCTTTCAAAAGAGATTCTACAATTTCTAGAAAACACTCAAAACTATAAAAAACTATGCTTGAGATCTAAAAATTTCTAAAAACCTAATGGAAACAAAAGCTTCAAATATTTTGAGGACGTTTTACGTAGTTATTCAATAAACTAAGGATTAATTCATTCAAAAAAGCAAATTAATCAAAAAACACCCAGCTATGTTTTCTTTTATAAAAATGAAATTCAAAACTTACAAGCAAGTTCGTTCAAAGCTTTGCAAAGAGAAAACAAGATCTATTTCTCAGCAAGGGCAGATTTCACAAATCAGTCAGACTCATCAAGAAGACCAAAAAGACCAGGGTAATCTAAGGTTTCTTAGGCTTCTAATCTCTGAGTCACTACAAAGACCAAGCGAAAATCAATCCAGGCACGCAAAACTTCTAGAAAATCACCTAAAACCAAAATGCCAATGGAACTTACTTACAAGAAATTTTTGACAGAACACATGTAGATCTAGGTAGACACTAAAAGCTAAAAATAAAAAACTAAACTTAACTGGACGAAAACAATTTAGGTTTTTCAAAAATTTTGACAGGGTCCGCAGGCTTCCAGTAGAACCAGATGCGGTACCACTCTGTGCACTAAAGGAACAGTGCGGGGATGTCCGCACTGTCTTGTAAAAGAAAGTGTAGTCCTCTTCAAAATTTCGAAAAAAAACAAAATATATTCCAGATCCTAAAAACTACCCAATCCCACACACATCAAGCAAAAACCAGAAACAAGAAAAAGTTTCTCAAGTCAAAGAAAAAGGAAAAGCAAAAACCAAATTCCAGTCCCCAGTGGGGTCGCCAATTTGTCGGCCGGATAAATCGTTCTTGCAGACAAGACTGATCTCCCTAGTATCAATAGATATCTAGCGACAAGCAGGACAAGCAAATCTACCTTTCTCTAAATATATTGCGATTTATTAATAAAAAACTAAGAGGTGTTTTAGACCCTACCTTAAGTCCAATGCTAGTTTGTGGCAGCCATGCTTCGACCGTCCGAACGAGTTTCCTTTTGAGAACCTGCAATCACAAACAAGCGCACATCAAATAACACCTGCATAGCTAATATAATAAATCATATTCATCATGGTGATCAACGAATCCATGAAATAAACCATAAAACACAGCTTATTGAGAAAAATAAACTTGATTGTATTAACTTTGAAAATAGAAGAATTTTACAACCTTTGGTGCCTTGATGTTGTACAAGCTCCTCCCAGGGTCCAAACAGGAATCTCCTCTACTTTGACAAGCCTCACACTCTTCCCAATGAGATCAAAAATATATGTAATCTCTCCCCTCAAGCTCAATTAGGAAAAATAAATTCCAACAACATTTCACCTCAAAAATATTCAGCTTTCAACCTCCTCAGTAACCAGCCCAATGCTTCATTTTATAGTGCAAAGGAAGGAGGTTACAGGTCCACCTATGAAGGGATAGAGTTCTCCTTCAAAGGGATAAGCTCCTCACATCAAGGGGTTAGCGCCTTAAGGTATGGGATTCGTGAACCTTAAAGGAGCGAACTTGCCACCTCAAGATTCCTTCTAGAGGCTTCCAGAAATGACTCAAAGTGAGTTTTTAAGAATGTACTTGCACCTTTTTTACTTTACAGGGGTCCGTACCCATTACACAGAGACAAAGCGGTCAGGTACGCAGGGGGCATGACCAGTAGGTGCAGGACCGTAGGTAATGCTAAGAGAAAGTGCAGAACCAAATTTTTAGAGACTTTTAAGGGCTTTCTCTTATTTTTCAAGGCTTGACATGAAGAACTGAGGTTTAAGACTTGCAAAGGAGGAAAGTATGAGTGGTGATAGACTCACACCAATTGCAGAAAGTCATGGTGACAATATTTTGTGCAACAAAAAGCACATTGAGGAATTTCAAAAGTTAAGGGTAAGTGATATTCCAGAGAAGCAAAGGATTGATGTCTTCATAGGGACTTTAAACGATAAAATTCAACATGAGGTTCGTCTTTGGGAACCTGATTCATTGGAGAAGGCATTCAGGTTGGCAAGAAAAATTGAAAGAGAAATTTTGGAAACAAGGAATCCCACCACTCACAACTATAATTATGGAAGTGTTTTTTCTCCTAGCCTTCCACAACCTACAAGGTTTACATGACAACAATGGGAAGAAAAAAGTGGAAAAGGGATTTGTTACAATTGTGATAGCAAATACACTAAAGGTCATAAGTGTGCTGAGGAGAAATTATTTTACATAGATTATGAAGAGGAGGAAGAAAAGGATCAAGAAACGTCAAAAGAAGAGGATATACACTAGGAACCAACCCTAAAGAAAGAATAAATGAATCCGACCATATCTTGTAAAGCATTGGCAAGAATTACCAATCCTCAAACTCGCAAGATAGAAGGACATATCAAGAAGAAAAAGGTTCAAGAAGTGAAAGATCACATCGAGAAAGAAGAAATGAATCCGACGATATCTTGTAATGCATTGGTCGGAATTACCACTCCTCAAACTATCAAGATAGAAGGACATATCAAGAAGAAAAATGTTCAAGAAATGAAAGATCACATTGAGCATCAAGAAATGAATCCAACCATATCTTGTAATGCATTGGAAGAAATTATGACTCCTCAAACTCTCAAGATAGAAGGACATATCAAGAAGAAGAAGGTTCAAGAATTGAAATATCAGGAAGAAAAGTATCAAGAAACATTAAAAGAAAAGGATACTCACCAAGAACCAACCCCAGAGAAAGAAGAAATGAATCTAACCATATCGTGTAATGCATTGGTCGGAATTACCACTCCTCAAACTATAAAGATAAAAGGACATATCAAGAAGAAAAAGGTAATAGTGTTGATTGATTCAGGTAGTACCCATAATTGTATTCATTGTAAGATAGCCAAGGAATTGAATTTCTTCCTATATCCAGCACCAGAGTGTCAAGTGACGGTTGTAAGTGGAGGAACCATAAATTGCTCTGGAAAGTGCCATAATATCAAGCTATCCATGGGAGAATATGTATTGAATAGCCCAATGATATCCATTCCAATGGGTGGTGTTGATGTTGTACTAGGAGTCCAATGGCTACAATCCTTGGGTACAATAGTTTTTAATTTTCAAGAACTTTTCATGAAATTTTCTTCAGAAGGAAAGGAAGTTGAATTAAGAGGTATCACAGGGAAACCAGGAAAGATAATCAAATCTAATGGAATGAAAAATCTTCTAAAGAAAGAACAACGAGGCGTAATTGCACAATTATGTTCGCTAATGGTTCCCACATCGAAATCATCTATTTCTCCAGATCTCCAAAAAGTCTTGGACAATAATTCCAAGGTATTTGAGACTCCAAAAGGTCTCCCATGTATATGTTATCATGATCTTGCTATTCATTTGATTCCAGGAAGTGTTCCTCCAAACATCGGGCCTTATAGATATCCATATGCCCAAAGGAGTGAAATTGAACATATGTTGCAGAAATGGTAGAGGTTAGTATAATTATCCAACCAAATTTGATAAACAAAGCAAGGGATGAATGGAAGAATGGCGAAGCAGGGTGGGAACTCATTCGAAAGTTGCCAAAGATCCCAGTTCCAACAATATTGCGAGAACTTGACAAGGAAGGAAGAATCATATTGGAACCTGGAGCATTCACAGAATCAAGAAGTTGAAAGCTACAAAATCGATCAATTTCAGAGTATCTCATCAAGTGGAAGAACTTACCTGCTGAAGATTCCACATGGAAGGATGATAATTTTATACATAAGCATCAAGAACTACACAAGCATTGAGGACAACACTTTTTGAAGTAGAGGGGCATGTTAGGTCCCTATACTACTAGTGTAACCCCTTATTGTTATTAGTACAACCCCCTTATTATATTGTTGTGTCCATATAGTCCCCATATTGTTATTATTGTGCCCCATAGAAGCCCACTATTGTTATTATTGTGCCCTTACATTATTATTGTTATGCCGGCTCTGATTATATTATGACCCCTTAGACTCCTATATATAGAAAGGAGGTTTTGTCATTTGTATCATCCAAGAATTGTTCATTTGTGTAATGTAAAGGAGGTTGCCCCCTTGAAGAGGCTTATTTCTAAGGCATTGATCTATCTTTTCTATCTTTTTGTGAGCCGGTTTCGTAACATATCAACAGTTTAAATAGAAAAATGAGGGCTCAAAATCATGGTCCAATAAGGAAAAAAGCAAATTTGGAACTAGAATTAAAAATTAAAAATCCTCCATTCTAAAAGAATTTGGGAAAAATCATCAACCCAAAAAATTTAACAGAAATATTCATTCACATCCTACATAGTCCCAAACAAATTATAAAATAATTAACCTGAATATCAAATGAATAAATGGTGGAAAGGATAGAGAACCATTGAAGTGATGGGTTGTGGAGAACCCCATTTACTCATAAATTTCCCATTCAATATCATATCAGTTCAAGCCTTGCAAGTAGTACAGGAGGAATCTATAGTAAATGATGTAGCCAAAAATATACCAAGGTTTAATGTGGCATTAGAGGGCCGCCAGGTAGAACATCAATAAAAAATGATCAAAATTGAAGATATGATTCTAGACTAGCCTATGTCTACTTTAGTAGATCCATGAGCCAATCTCAGTTTTTCTAGTCCACGAGTTGTGGATAAATGCAAGTTGAGTACATAACAATTCAAAAATTCATGGATGGTTCAATTGGCTAAGGGTACTAAAAGAAAAGTGACAAATTGGGTTAAAATTGTGTTGTCAATTTAAATGGATGCCCAACATAATTAAATTTGGATGTATTACCTCTAGTTTCATATGATTTGCTAATAGGAATGGATTGGTTGGAGAAACATAAGTCCATAGTCATTGATTTGGAGAAAATTGTTACATGTGCCATAGGAGGGAAATGTACAACATATAAGAGGAATATCAAGGCTTATATCCACTAGAAAATTTCAGATTTATAATTGAAACGATGTGCTCAAAAAGGTTGCAAATTGTTTGTGGTGCAAATAGAAGAATTTACTCAAAAAACAAAAAATAAAAACTATAAATGACCTTGAAGTGATAAGATAATTTAAATACGTACTTCCACATGAGATTTTGGGACTACCTCCAAAGGAGACATAGATGTCACAATTGAATTAGTGACAAGAGCCACACCTATGTCCAAATCCCCTTATAGAATGAGTTTTCCATATCTCATGGAGTTAAAAATGCAATTACAAGAGTTGCTAGAAAAAGGGTACATCAAACCAAGTGTTTCCCCTTGTGGAGCCTCGGTGTTGTTTATAATAAAAAAAGATGGAACCTTCCATATGTGCATAGATTACATACCGCTAAACAAATTGACCATTAAAAATAAATATCCCTTTGTTATATGGAATTTGCATCTACGGATAAACACATTTTCCCTAGGTGGGTAGCTACACCTAGAACAACAGATTGAAAGTAGTTTAACCTTTTCCTATAGTAGATAGATGAGATGAAGGAACTTACTTGTAGTCTTTTGCTTCCTTGATCCCCTTTGAATTGCCTCCATCGCTTCGACTTCATCGCTTCGACTTGAACTAAATCCGCTCAATAGGAACCTGTGTCAACAAAAATAGAAACAACAACGCTCAAAGAATACATGATCTATCTACTATAAACTAATGGAATTGAAGACAATGAAACACATAATCATCATAGATATGAACAAGAATATGAGAAAAGGAATAAATACTTTGTTAATGTAGAAGGAAGAGTTTCACCCAATAAAGTTTGATCCTGTGCCACTCATACAGCTTCAGTCCAACCCTCGCCACATCAAAAGCACACCAATCTAGCAGCATAACATTGCTTGACATGAACTCAAATCTCAAACCAACAGAATTTCTCTACAATATTCATATTCTAACCCCTTTATCACTATGATGAGTGCTCAATTTTTAGGGAAATGGAGGTGGTTGTGTCATAAATGAGGGTATTGAATGGCCTTCCAAACTTGGAGTTAGTTTCCATGGAGCAAGGGATGAGAGGGTAGGAGGTTAATTGATCGTTATCCTATCCAAATTTGAGCTCATAAGAGGAGATAAGATATGGAATCCTTCTAGAATGATCTATAATCAAGGAATATTCTCATAATCCAATGTGAATTTTGCTCAATCTCCCCCAGCGCAGGCCAAAGAGGGCCTAAGTGCACTACAGTGCAGGCCTAAATGGGCCTGCCTGCTCTGTAGAATAGTTACCCCTTACCAAGGCTGCGCTGGTATTCCAAGGAGGCATTTCAGCAAGGCTTCAAGCTAGGAAACTTTCATGGATGGAAGCATTCAATGAGATGACTTGTCTAGGGCATGTAACAACTGAATTAGGATTTGATGAGCCCTAGTTGTACTGATTTGAATGTTAGGAGTGATGTGCCCAAATAGACCTGTAAAATTTCCCCCCTAAAGCATGAAGTAGAAAATGATAATGTTGAGTGATATGATTTATGATGTGGTGAGGAGGATTTGAGGTGGACGGTGACCTACATCAATTACAATACATAATATCATGATATTTTTTAATTTTTCATGAATTGCTGAGGGAAGACATACCCATAATCAACATATAAACTTTTCATTACATGTACATAAATCAGATAGTCGTCTACAGATATAGACCCTTGATAGGATGACTATCTGTGTAAAGCCATCGTACAGATGATTTAGTATTCTTCTGAAATCACAACCCGAATGGATGAAACTAGATCCGGGGTCTTCTATCTCATCTAATCGTTCGCTCAAGTATGATTCTAACCATGTGAAAATGTGATCTAAAGTCGAACATGGGAAGACACCGTCTGATTACCGGCCAATGATGTAAGTTGTTAACAGACGCGAGAGAAATCATCGATAATGATAATGATTCTCAAGCTACTATAATACATTCTGCATGGTGTGAATAGATTTTTTGATGTCGAACACCATACAAAGTCTTTCGGTCGAAGACCAGTGATGTCAACTTGTCACCGAAAGTGAGAAACTTGCCATTGATGTATGCAAGCCTCAAGGTATTGGAAGGGTGTTTCTAAGTCAACTTCCTGGATAATGTGCTGATGTCGACAAGAAGTGACTCATCACAGGAGGGCCTTGATGTATCCCCCATCAACGACACAAAATGAGTGTAATGATTTTGAAGACAGAATGTGACTGACGACACAATGTTCAGGAATGACGGTCATGAAAATGAAGGTTTATGAGTATTGCAAAGGATGAAGTTTACTGAGTGACTTCTCTTGAACATGTCGACGACACTGAATGAATTGGCAGCATTGACCCAAAACCAAAGTGATGGATGGTGTGATAGACCATAGGTATGATAACCATCAAGTAGATAACCCAACCCAAATAGTCACAAAGATGAAGTGAAAGTGTCATGTTCAAGAGCAACTTGCTACCATAAAGTGATTTATCCCTTTTCCCATTTTCCCCAGTCATTGTTGACCAATACCTCTTTATTTTTTAACAAGCTTGAGGAGGATAACATATGCTTGTATTATAATTCCCCCTTCGGGTCAATCCATCGCTATGTGATGTTTTAACGAATCTAGCAAAGGTTAAACTTAGTCTTGTCATGATGGACAAGTTTGTAGCTATTTGATGTTTTAATGAGTTTAACGACAACGAGAACTCGGTCCTTTTCATGTTTAGAGAGTTTGAAAAGGGATAAAAAGAAAACTACACAAGTTCTTTTTCATAATTTTGTCTCTCAAGTCTGAAAAAGCATAAAATAATACAAGAGAGAACCTATTGACCATGTTTGATCAACGTATTCCTTTTTCGTAAGTAATATATCTCAATCTGGAAAAGTGTTAAAATTATTCTGAGTAGATGTCGTTTCCAATCTACTTACGAGCTGAAAAGGAAAAGCGCTCAGCAATCTTTTTGTGTTTAAAGAGTCAGGAAAGAGATTGAAAGCAGACCCCCTATTTTTATTTTCTTTTAACGAGTCAAAAAAGGAAAATACTCGGCAATCTTTTCATATTTTGAGAGTCTGAAAATAGCTTAAAGAGGACTCCACTTAAAGGAACAAGTGGTATCTAGGATAGCAACTAGTTCTGGTGATGTTGGAACATTTCAAAACATGTTGATTTATGTGAAGAGGCTGGATAATAAGACCACTCATTGCAACTGTTCCTCAAAAAGGGTAAAAAAACCAAGTGAAAGCATATGATTGGCCAAGCAAATAGTGACGATGGAAGGAGAAAAACCAAGGCTCATCTGATGGAAGAGGTTGACAGAATGAAAATCACGAGGGTTAAAATGGAGATGGGTTCATTTTTGCACAAGCTTGAACCATAGGGAACTATGCTTGGATTCAGTTTCATGTTTACACAAGCTTGAAACGAAAAACTATGCTTGGATTCAGTTTCATTTTTACACAAGCTTGAAATGAAAAGTTATGCTTGGATTGGTTTACATGCCCCCAACATGATGACTCCATTCTAGGTGCATGTCCCAAGCTTCATGACATTCACCTAAGTAGACTACTCGTGGATATCAGGTGGATGGAATGAAGGTTCATTTGCGAGATCAAGTGAAAGACTCAACTGGGATTTTATGAGATCTAATCAAAGACTCAAATTGGAACTTTTCTCTAGGGAACCTTGTTTCATTTTTTAACGAGCTTGACACAAGACAAGGAACTATGCTCAGATTCCTTGTTTCATTTTTTAACGAGCTTGACACAAGACAAGGAACTATGTTCTAGGCCTTGTTTCATTTTTTAATGAGGTTGACACAGTAAAATAACTATCCTCATATTCCTTGTTTCATTTTTTAATGAGCTTGACACAAGACAAGGAACTATGCTCATATTCCTTGTTTCATTTTTTAATGAGCTTGACACAAGACAATGAACTATGCTCATATTCCTTGTTTCATTTTTTAACGAGCTCAAGACAAGGAACTATGCTCTGGGACCTATTTCATTTTTTAATGAGGTGGACACGGTAAAAGAACTATCCTCATATTCCTTGTTTCATTTTTTAATGAGCTTGACACAAGACAAAGAACTATGCTCATATTCCTTGTTTCATTTTTTAACGAGATTGACACAAGGCAAGGAACTATGCTCATGATTCCTTGATCATGACCCATAAGAGGTCATGACTTCCATGAGGTTCTCATCAGATGGGAGAACAATGTTCTGGAAGGGATACGTAGCAAGGAATCCATTAGAGAGATCTGGTTCCAATGCCCCCAGTACATAATGCACAACATCACGGAATTGATCGTCTGTTGATGTAGGCATGGAACAGATTGCCACATAATTGACTCGTGGTGGGGAAGATACCATTGGGACATTTAGGGAATATGGTTGACTGGAAGCCATATTTGGACCAGGAAATGAAAGTTGGTCAATAGTGACAATTCTGCCTTCATGAGGGAAACACATCACTCGAAAGAGTGTTGAAACAATAGCTTCCATGTCATACACATAGTCGCGCCCAAAAAGTAAATTGTAATTTAAAGGGCCTAGGACTACCATCACATTGATATAAACATTTCTTCCTCCCAAAGTAATAGGAAACTGAGGAAGGATCCCTAATGGTTGATTGGTTCCTCTGTTAAAAGCCAAAAAATTCTGGGTAAAAGGCACAAGTGGCGGCAAACCAAGCGCTTGCCAAACATTGGAGGAAAGGATACTCACTAATGCACCTTCATCTATAATATTGCCAAGTACAACCATATTACAAACCTTTACTATAATCTGGAAAGGCACATAAGAAGGAAGATGAAATCCTGCCAGTCGACTCCAATCAAAGGAACTGACCAGACTACTTGGAGGGGGTACTGTAGAAACGGGAGTATTACCCCCTTGAGTTATGAGAATGGGAGGATTTTCCTCCTATCTTAATGGAACAGGAGGGTTGCCTCCAAGCTCATTGGAATCTGAAGAAATGAAAAGAACCTGAGTGGTATCATATTCACTCTCTTTAGGAAAGGTACGATTAACTGAAGGTGAAATCGGGTCAACTGTTTCCTCAACCTGTGATTGGTCAGGTATAGACTCATTGGATTCACATTAAGAGAGTGGGTTTGACCGATGGTTGATTTGGGTCAGTCACTTTATTAATTAGTGAAGGATTAAGGGAGGGTCTCCTGTAACCAGATGGAAGTCACTACAGAGAAGCACGATGGTTATCCAACACTTTTTTGGCTTCATCCAGATAGGGACAAAGGTGAATCGGGTGATTCCCTTCACATAATCTACAGGGAAACTTAACTTTACACTTATTTCCATGAACTTTACTACCACTAGTTGATGGTGTGTCACTAGCATGATCTCCAGAAGTTGATGACACAGGACAATGTGAACGAGAAGACCATTATTCTAAGATCTAAGGAATACCAGAACAATTTCGAAGAAGATGGTCTCCTGTACAAAGTTTTCAAGGATATCAAAGTTTGTGAGGCTTATCAGACGGTTTCTCATCATAAGTTTCATTCGAAGCAATGGTTGCTTGGTTGCCCCCCTGCTGAATTTTCTTCTTCTTCTTCTTCCCTTCCTTCTTTTGCTTATCCACCTTGTTACTAGTGTCAATACTTTCACCAGGTGAAGAGGAAGAAGGGGAGGAAGAAACAATCGATGAAGAAGGTAAAGGGTCAACTTTAGGATCAACTGGAGGTTGATTTTGTCCAGGTGGAGGAGTACTCGATTGCAGAGAAATTGCAACATTTTGAACCAAGGAGGTTGAAAACAACCATACTAGCAAGCCAATCATAAATCCCAGAAGGGAAAATGTAGCCATATAAGGAGCACCAATATTTCTGAAAGGAGGAAAAGGACTAGGATTCCCATCAAAAGGAATTCCTTGATTGGTGGACTCCGGAGTTGTTTCCATATGTCTAAACCTAATATCAACTAAGGAGTGAGCATGAAGGATGTTATTCGCAGTCAATTAATTTTATTTTAATCAAAATAACATAACAAAACAAAATATGGATAATCTAGGCAAAAGGATTACCAAGAAACTGTGAACTACAATATACTGCCTCAGTAAACCAAGGACTTAACATACGTGCAGGAAATCTCCCTGAATGTTGTGTTCGGTGTATCACAGTGTACAAGGTGGCCAACTCGGTTACTTGAGGATGGATAGAAACCTAATGTATTCCTCCCATATATACCTGAAAGTACGTGGAGGCCCAATCCGTGTTAGCGCTGTCTAATGCGAAACCGCACAGTGAGAGCATTCCTCTATACTTTACGCACTGTAACACCGCCCTATATACCCGAAGGTACGTGGACAAGATACGATATACCTACATACATGGAATGAGGTATCACACTCGGAATGTATCGTAGACAATTTAGCAAAAATTGTTATGTTTAACGATGCTGGAACACGTCTCTGGCCTAGACCTCTAAATGTTATGCATTAAGTTACAATGCTCCATTAGGTTAATTGAGATAAATTTTAAGTTGATCTTCTTAAGAATTTGCCTTTCAAGGTTCACCATGCGATGTATGTTTTCAATTCCTAGAATGCAACTAACATGAGAAACATTCTTTTCATTCAATTAACAATGAAAATCGTAGCTAGTAAGGGATAGAGTAATCAGATCTTTGACAAAGAGAAAAGAGCACACCTAATGCAATTTTCCTAACTATTCCTATCAAGCATTCACAAACTACAATATGCATAATGAAAGTTTTTTATTTTCAATCCCTTTAGTGTTTAGATGAACAAAAAGGAACTAGATGCACATACAATCAATCAATCTTTTTGCAAGAATGAAGACTTTACGATAGTTCGTTTTCAAAGGAAATGAATACTTTTATGACACTTTATTTTCAGCAAAGGTTAATCGACTATAAGCTAACTTTGACAACGAATTGACAATGATAAAGAAATCATTTAAGAAACACTAAACAATCAAGGCCAAAGTCAGGCTAGGAAGATAAATACAAGTTTATTTCAGAGACACAACAATCATTGATCTTTCATCAAGCAAAAACAGAAGGAAATTTGGAAAAAACCAAGCCCAAAGTGGGATTTTTTACCTAAGGAGGATCAACACAGCCCTGAATGGGAGACAGAGCACTTCAGAGCACTGTCATCAAGCCAAGGGTGCTCTGTAATACTCTTTGTCTTGACCAAGCCTGCACTGGTGACAGAGAGGCCATTCAAGGGACTTTCAAGCACAAATTTTGACCAAAAAACACTTCTACAAGGCTGAAATAAGATCAATGGAGGCAAGTAAATTCTACTAGGGTGCACTAGGATGAAGATAAACTACCCAGAATGATGATCGTTCCCTAGTATCGTCACCAATTTATTATGTGGAATTTTTCATCTACGGATAAACACATTTTCCCTAGGTGGGTAGCTATACCTAGAACAACAAAAAGAAAGTAGTTTAACCTTTTCCTATAGTAGATAGATGAGATGAAGGAACTTACTTCTAGTCTTTCACTTCCTTGATCCCCTTTGAATTGCCTCTGTCACTTCCACTTGAACTAAATCCGCTCAATAGGTACCTGTGTCAACAAAAATAGAAACAACAATGATCAAAGCATACATGATCTATCTACTATAAACCAATGGAATCGAAGACATTGAAACACATAATCATCATAGATATGAACAAGAATATGAGAAAAGGAATAAGCACTTTATTAATGTAGAAGGAAGAGTTTCACCCAATACAGTTCGATCATGTGCCACTCATCCAGCTTCAGTCCAACCCTCGCCACATCAAAAGCACACCAATCCAGTAGCATAACATTGCTTGACATGAACTCAAATCTCAAACCAACAAAATTTCTCTACAATCTTCAGATTCTAGCCCCTTGATCACTATGATGAGTGCTCAATTTATAGGGAAATGGAGGTGGTTTTGTCATAAATGAGGGTATTGAATGGCCTTCCAAACTTGGATTTAGTTTCCATGGAGCAAGGGATGAGAGGATAGGAGGTTAATTGATCCTTAGCCTATCCAAATTCGAGCTCATATGAGGAGATAAGATATGGGATCCTTCTAGAATGATCTAGAATCAAGGAATATTCTTAGAATCCAATGTGAATTTCACTCAATCTCGCCCAGCGCAAGTCAAAGAGGGCCTAAGTGCACTACAGTGCAGGCTTGAATGGGCCTACCTGCTCTGCAGCGTAGTTACCCCTGACCAAGGCTACGTTGGTGTCCCAAGGAGGCATTTCAGCAAGGCTTCAGGCTAGGAAACTTTCATGGATGGAAGCATTCAATGAGATGACTTGTCTAGGGCATGTAACAACTAAATTAGGGTTTGATGAGCCCTAATTGTATTGATCTAAATGTCGGGAGTGATGTGCCCAAATAGACCTCTAACACCCTTACCCAGGATAGATGATTTGTTTGACCAAGTTAGAGGGGAACAATATTTTCAAAAATAGACCTCTCGTCTGGTTACCATCAATTAAGAATCAATATGAAGACATACACAAGAATGCTTTCAGATCCCCATATGAGCACAATGAATTTGTTGTACTACCATTCCGTCTTACAAATGCTTATGTTATCTTTATGTGCTTGATGAATAGTGTGTTCAACAAGTATCTAAATAAGTTTGTATTAATTTTTATTGATGATATTCTGATATATTCAAAAACTCAAGAAGAACATGAAGAGAATTTGATGATAGTCCTACAAACTCTTAGGGAACACTAGATGTATGCAAAGTTGAGAAAATGTGAGTTTTATCAAAACAAAATCAAGTACTTGGGACATGTGATCTCTAAGGGATATTTGTTGACCCTAAAAAGGTCAAGGCCATTTTAAATTGGTCAGTACCTAAGGACATGGAAGATAGTAGGTCCTTCATAGGTATCACTAGGTACTATTTAATATTTATTGAAGGATTCTCTAAACTAGCTTACCCTATCACTTCATTGAAGAAAAAAGGAGTGAAGTTCAATTGGACACAAAAATGTCAAGAGAGATTTGATAGGCTAAAACATTTATTAATAGTAGCTCCAATATTAAAAATTGTTGATATTAGTAAAGATTTTATTGTTTGCACAGATGCATGTCTTGAAGGGTTGGGTGGTGTATTGATGCAAGTGAATCATGTAATTGCATACAAATCAAGAAAGTTAAAAGACCATCAGGAAAAATTATGTTGTTTATGATATTGATTTAGTTGCAGTTATACATGTGCTAAAGATGTGGAGAAATTATCTCTTAGGGAAAAAGTTTACTCTTGTTACCAATCATATTAGGTCGAATTATTTTTTCATCCAACCATATTTGAATGCCAAGAAGGCAAGGTGGATGACATTCTTCAGTGAATTTGAGTATGAAATTAAACACATCAAAGGGAAGGAGAATAAAGTAGTAGATGCATTGAGCAGGAATGGAAATCATATTGTTGAAATCATTATCAATAGTGCAAAAATAGACTTTGTAGAATAAATCATTGCAACAACCTTAAAGGATGAATTTTATGGATAGTTACAACAAAAATTAAATGTTGTAGAGTAGTCTAGTTATGTAGAAAACCAAGATGGGCTTCTAACATTTAGAAATAGAATATACATTCCAGATGAACTGCTTTGAAATAGTTAATTCTGAAAAAACATCACAGGAAATCGTTTTCATCCCACCTAGGGTATGCGAAAATGATTACATATTTAAGAAAATAGTTTTGTTGGTCAAGTATGAAAGGGGAAGTGGTTGAGTATTTTCTAAGTGGCTATGCTACACCAACACCCTGCTATACTGCTAAATCCTTTACCTATTCTAGAATGGAAGTGGGAAGTCATTTCTTTGGATTCATTACTAGTCTACCTAGAACCTAGAAGTAGCATGATGCAATCATGGTGGTGGTGGAAAAGTTAATAAAGTTAACTCTCTTTATACCTTTCCACTCCACATAAATCTGTACAAATTGCAGACATTTTTATGAATGAAAATTTTTCGGTTACATGGAATACTGAAAATAGTTATATCAAATCAGGACGTTAAGTTTACTTTTAATTTCTAGAAGACACTATTTGCAGGAATGGCTATGCAATTGAACTTCAATACAACCTACCACCCTCAAACACATGGTCCAGTAGAATGGATAAATCAAGTACTTGAGGATATTTTGTGTATGTATGTAATGGAATAGCCCACAAAGTGGGAGGACTATTTGCAATTAGGGAATTTTCTTACAACAAAAGCTATCAAGAATCCATTAAAGTGAGTGCATTTGAAGCCGTATATGGGCAAAAGTGCCATACTCCTTTCAGTTGGAGTCAGCTAGAAGATAGACTGATTTTAGGTTGATCTTCTGCAAGAAATGGAACAATTTGTAAAGAAGATAAGGCAGAACTTGAAAACCGCCCAAGATAGGAAAAATAGTTATGCAAACCAAAAGAGACTACATAAAGAGTACAGTGTGGGAGAGCATGTCAACATCAAAGCTAAGTCAAAGAAAAGAACTCTAAAATTGGGAACCTGTGCTAAACTAGAACCTAGGTTTTGTGGATCGTTCAAGATATTAGCTAGAGTAGGGTCAGTGGCATACCAGCTAGCATTGTTAGGTTATATAAAAGTGCATAATGTTTTTCATGTTTCCTTATTGAAGAAGTATGTTCATGACCCTACTCAAGTAATTGATTGGAATGTGGTTCAGGTCGAACCGAAAGGAGAGATCCATGTCGAACCTTTGCAAATATTAGATCGGAGGGAAACTTTACTTTGGAATTGGGTCATCACCTAGTTTAAAGTGGAATGGAAGAACTTTAGCTTGAAGGAAGATACCTAGGAGATGGATGATAAAATGCATGAAGCATTTTTTTCTTTGTTCAAGAAGTAATAGGAACTAGAGACATCTAGGACGATGTTTATTTTGAGATGGGAAAGATGTAATACTTTCGCGCTTTTATTTTTAAAGACGCAACTATTTTTAGACTATTTTGATTATTGTTTGAACTTAATGGTTGTGGCGGTGAAGATTTGAATTGATTGATTATGTAATTAAATTTTATACTATGAAGAAATGTTGTTACTTTTGGGAAACTATGGGAAAGATCACATGAGTAATGAGAATTACTCCTATTCTAGAAAGTTGTTAAGTGATCAAGTCCACATGGTGGACCTTCCCAAATCTTCTCCTAAAAATCCCAAGAGAAAATTATTATTATATATACTGAGAAGGGGTGGGGGTGGCAGGGGGATGAATTAGTATTTCACACCAGGTCAATTTTTACCTAACTGATACTTTTATTTAGTTATTTGAACCATTATTTCTTTAATAGTGCATTATATAGTAAATTTAGGCCATTTTTGTAAACCATGAGCAACATTAAACATAAGAACATGTAAACCATAAGAATGTAACACATCAACACATAGGGAATTCGGATTTTTTTTAGGTGCAAACCCAATTGGGTGAAAACCTCCATTGTTGGTGTCTTTTTATTCTTCTTATTATTAAGAAAATATTCTTACATGTTTCACTGGGGCAGACTCTTACCAATGTGTAACCTCCTACCTACTAGAGGCTACCACCTCCTCTTGTTTCTCTAGCTCTCATTGGAAGGAAGCTACTACTCCCCCATCAAATTTACTAGCCACCACCATAAGGACGCTACAACTCCCTTACTCAAGGGTCCAGCCCGCAATACTTTTGTGGACCACGTTTCAGAATCTTTTACATTGGATCCACCTAACTTAAACAAAACTCTTGCAGGTGATGTTTCATCCAATTTTCAAAGTGGACCGACATACAAAAATATGCTCATCTGAATAACTGAATATTAGTAACCTCTCTAAAATAAACCTCTAATCAATAAATCATCAAACCCAAAACCTCTCCAATAAAGCTTTGATCAACAAGATGTATCATCAAACTCTAGTTCAACAAATGCCAAAAACCAACCCATACTCTCTGTTCAAAAATCATCTCATGTGAATCAGCCATATCTATGCATGCACTGAAAACTCATTGTCATAACCACAATACCACACATAATCAAAATTTTTCCATATTTAAATCAGAATATATTCACAACTGTTATTAAAGGGATATGCTTGTATACTTACTTCTCATGCATAACAATAGCGTATAGATCTTAGATCATTATTATCCAACTTAGCATTATTCTCCACTTCTTTGTTTCTTCAGTACAAATACTCTAAGTAATATAAAATTGTCCCAAAGTCTAGCAACAATTCATCAATACTCATGCTTTTCATCAAACCCTGGCAGCATACAATTTTTGTCTTTCTTAGCATCAACATACCATGCATCACAATGACTTTCAAGCTCTAAAAAATGTCAATCAACAAGTAGCAATGACCATATTTATACGAACAAACAACAAGTTGCCATATTAAGAAAGTTCATTTACTCATATAGTATACGTGATTGTTCTGAAGAATATACGTGTATGTATGCATTATTTAGTAACAAAAACAACATATGCAGCTCAGAAATATTAATTATTCGACACATCAGCCCTACATTCATCTCTCTGATCAAGCATATAACTATAATTAGAACACACATATCTTGAACCATTACCTTAAATTCTAAGTAGCATCATATTTTGAATACAAAGAACATATTCTGACTCATACTAACCAATTCATTCAGAAATATAAAATTGTCGCAAACTATGTCAACAACCAACTTTAGCAGCATAACCAAAATTTTCTAAATAATGCAGAGCTTTGTAATAAACACATGACTTGTATTAAACTTCCCTGTAGTTCAGAAACATGAAAACATACTCATTTCTAACATATAACCCTTGCAGCAAGGTTATTCAAATGACCCAGTGGAAGATTATTCAGCCATTATCCTTGATTTCATGAGCTAAAACAAAACAAATAGGTAAAAAAAAAAAAATCCATATCTCCACGGGGTGAGCATTGGTGCCAAATCAAGTGAGAAAACCATATGATCACTCTTTTGATCTCTCCAAGTGCACATAGACAACCTTAGATTTCCTTGTGTATATATATTTTTTGTGGCGTGACTAGGTCACATCATCCCATTGATTATTGTGGGAACAATCCATGGAAAGATCCCGCAGTCTTTTATTTTGCGCACATAGGGTCATGTGCACAACTCTTATTCTTGAAATCTAGCGTATGTATCAAAAACTTTAAATTCCTCAATCTACTTCAAGTTAAACCTATAACTAAGTTATCAACACTTGTGTATTCATTATTCCTTCAGGAAACTTTTTCCATCTATGTAATAAGACAACAAGGTTGACATCCAAGGTGAAATCAAGGCCAACACGCTAGCTATAATTCCAACAACTGTTATTTCAAGAATAACATAATGGGAGAGAAATATTATGCTAAGTGGAAACTAGAACTCAGTTGGAGAGTAATGCTAAGTTGGGTGAAAAGCATGAGAAAATCATAGTGGGAGAGAAATGTGTGCTTTAAAGGAAGAAGGAAAGTATTTTTCCTAATCAAAAAAGAAAAATCCTAGGTAATTAAAGGGGTGCGGGATGCTACTAGGAAAAATATGCCAGGAAGAAATTATAAAAATACCACTAAGGAATATAAGAAGAGGTTGTTATTCCTAGAGGTAAGATGTTTGAGCTCAAGGGGAATCTGCTAGTGGTAGCTCATTGGTTGGGAGGAAAGTGCCCTCTCTCATAATATTCCCATCAAGTTATACCAGTCAGATAATATTTTTTTGGTACTTAATATATGTAAGTTTATGTGGGATCTTCTATTGATTATTTATGGTGATTTTTAGATATATTTTTCAACTAAAAGTATATGCAAATATATTATATACGCATGTTTGATTAGTTGTTGAATGAAGGAATTGTGTTATAGAAAGCATGCAGAATTTTATATATTATACCTACGCATTGTAATGATTTGGTAATAAGTAGAGTAGGGGTTGGAAGTAGAATTAAGTAGGGGGGTTGTGTAAATTGAAGGATTGAATTGTATTGAAGTGTTCTAATATAGAGACCTGAAAGAAAAGGATGTTATAAGTCATTGACCTACTGGAAATAAACTCGAATGTATTCCAAATTAGACTGATTATATATCAATGACGAATTAATATATAGAATTAAAAAACATAAGAAAACATGGTAGGAGCTTCATGTAGGCCTACTAATAATAGTTAAATGCAATACCATAGCTAATTATAGTGAAAGCCAAATAAATATTCAATAACTGAGTAAGGAAACATGGAATAGGAAAGAGACTATGTTTAAATTTATTAACAGTTGCATACAAACTCAATTGAGGGTTATTTCCCTTTAATATCCTATACTTTAATGTCATTATATATGTTATGTTCATCCAAGAATCTGGGAAATCCATAATTATTTTATGTTTTTTTCAAAGCCTTAATTGTAAAATAGGGTGCCAAAATGGGTATTGTTTATGCTAGGAAAGAACATATCCTTGGTTATGTAAAAGTTAGTGACAATATATCCAAGGGATGTTCACATCTAGTTTGGATCTGAACTATTGGAAAAAAATTATTCATATTAATCAAAATAGTGGATGATTTAAATTATTTGGCTATCTGTTGTCCATGAAAAAGAAAGAAAATGGTTGCTTCTGTTATGGCCATAAAGTTCAGAAAAGTTAGAGTAAATGCTAATTAATATAAGGGTTTTCCCCTCATGTCCTTAAGGATGGTGAAAATAAAAATAACAGTAAAAAACATAGGAGAAATATGAGTTTTGTGAATAAGTATTGATGCTACTATAACTACATAGAATGTAACCAACAATATTGTATACAACAATCATTGATGCATCTAAAATAATAATACAAATATACATTTCTATTATTACATAGTTGAAATACACACTCAGAATTCTATGAATACTATATTTCAAGTTTGATTTTGGTAAGTTGACCAAACAAGGGAACAATTATAATAAATAAAGGTAAGAACTACTAGTACACTCAAGATTCTCAGAATGGGAACACAAATAATTTTCCATTAGAAAACTTGTTTAACAGTTCAGTATAAAAAGTGACAATCTATTAACCTAGTTAGAAGTTAATTCAAAACAAAAGGACCATGGTGGTCCATTCAAAAAAATATTTATATTGAAATACATGAGTTATGTTAGGCATGGTGATAGCAGCTTAAATGCTAGAAAATGCCCATTTCACAAATGGGGCTAACAGTGAAAGTTAATGGAGAAGCTCGACTAGATGCTTTAGTTCCAACCTGTATAACGAAGTTTCCAGGATTTAAGCCTTGCATGACTAATATGGAAAATTAAATTCAATGAACAAGAGGCAGGGGGAAAACAACCTATACATGTACGGAAATAAACTAGGCGTGTTCATAAATGAACCAGAAGAGCTTAAAAAGTATAATAGAGATATTGTGTAAAGACTAAAAGAGTGATTTAAGTTTTTTATACTAAATAATGAAGGTTTTCGAGGAATCCACCCAATCCATCTACATTTTATAACATTTCTACATTATATTTTCTAAATAAGGATAAGAGAATAAAATATATCAAACAAGAAAAAGGAGAAGTTGTATGTTAATATATCATAAAGGTTAAAACCATGAGAATGAAATATCAGGGTAATCTTGGAAACCATGGCAAGGGCTTAAAACCCCAATTATAGTATTAAAGGAAATGACCCAAATTATGGCTAGGTGTTAAGCCAAGATACCAATCTAAAAATCAAAATAAACTTCTAACAAAAAACCCATGAAGGATTTAAATTCAAAACCATGTTACAGAGAAGGGAAATCTCTGTTACACTGAGAGGGAATTATCCCCCTAAGAATGTAGTAAAAATAAAAAATATGTATAGATAAGGAAAGAAGAGTAACCTAAAATATTCATGGTGAACCATAAGAGGGAACTATGGCCATTTTCCTCCCTGGAACATGATTACACAGACAATAAGAGTGAGAACCATAACCTTGTCCATAGATAGAACGAATAAATCATTTAAATTGCAAGGTTTTGACATTGTTGAAGGGATAACACTCGATGGAAATACCTAAGGAGCAAAATTTTGTGTAAAATCCTCAGACTCCATCAAGATATAGAGGTAGTCACATAGAAAAATAAATAGAAACTATGAGAAGGGTCTCCACTAGTGTAGAGCATGTTAACCCTCACATAACCTGCAAGGGAAAAACACTGGAAGAAGTTAGAAGGACACAATGGTTGTCAATAAAGTCATAAATTAAACCCTTATGAAATAGATATGAGTAGCATGTTTGTTACCTCTATTTCTCATTGCATTCATCCACATGAAGGAGGAATCCCTAAACAAACGAAACCAACAAGAGGCCACAATTTTCTAGCAATTGGAAAGAACAATTGTACAAGAGAAAAGTTCAAGGTAAGCCTCAAGGGTTGGTTTAGTTGGTCGAGTTCTCGTTGCTAAGTACCTTGTTTTTAGGAGGTCATGGGGTCAAATATACTCGATGCCCTTGGGGTTAGGCCCTACTTGTTTGACCGATGAGTAGATCCCTTCGGGTTGATCTAACTGGATTTTCCCGTGGATATAGCAGCCACACACTTCCTGTAAATCACCCTTAAAGAAAAGAGCAAAGGTCGAGGTTTGAAACCTCCTCCAATTATCGACAAAGAAAAACCTTGGTAGTGGTAGAAAAGAGCAATACATGCAAATGAAGAAAGAAAATGGCAAGAAACCCTAGTCGTATGGTCATCAGTTAACCATGATTGTTGTATTGCTTTGAGTAATCACCACCATAGAACGTGAATGATATGTGAATCAAGTGATTTGACCCATGGTTAAAATGCCAAGTGTTAAAAGTCACATGGGTGTTTGGACCCAAATGCCTTAGGCTCCATGCGAGCATACATATATGAATTGCCTATGTATAATGCTCATAAAAAATATTTAACCTATTTCTAAGTAGTCACTTCCACCATAAGTTGAATTGGGGCATGCATAAATATATCCTTTAGATAGTATTAATGGGGCAAATCCCTTTAATATATAATACATATAAAAATAAAGACCCATTCTTATCAAATGTGGAGGCACAAAGAAACATATGGTAAACCTTATTTATAAGCTAGTATGTAGAGTTATGATGTGTGGTGAGTAAAAAGTCCCCATAGTAATCTTATGGGTATTATATGCTAATATGTCTCAAACTCAAGTCATAGACATGGATTAAATTTGCATAAGATAAAAGCAGCAGAACTCTAGGTCCTCATATTAGACTTAGAGTTCATTGCAAAGGGGTTAAGGCTAATCATTACATTCATGAATTCAAAGGATAAATGTCATTAGTTTTCATATTATATCATAAATATATGTTTCACGATGATGAAGACCTATTATGGATTTGTAATCATGTCGGCAAACAAAAATAAATTTAGTGTGTTATTAAGGGACATTACAAGCCCCGTTTCTCATGGAAAAGGAGCTATCCACATGAACATGATGAATAAGGCTCTAGAAGAATCAATATTGTAACTCTAATTAAAACTTGAAGGATTCAAACTCAGCCACTAATATGCTAGTAGACTATGTTATGAACAAGCCATTAAGAGGAAAAGAGTTTCTACTCTATTTGAATGCATGTTAGTTCACAGATGAGAAAAGAAGCCGACAGTGGATATAGAGAGATCAAGTGTAAATGATTTTTATTATATAGAATCCAATAAGCCACAACTCTTATATCTCTTACTACTTTATGTTTGCATCCATTTATATTCAAAGAAAGAGAAAGTAGAGAAACCTCATCTTCTTGCTAGCTTTTCTCTAAAAATGGTTTCTCTAAGGGCATATCTTGTATCATTATTGTTTGTGAGTGTTTATTTTTCATTGTTCTCTATTTTTTTTATTTCATATATTGCATGTATAAGCAAAAATAGTGATTTAATAAATCCAATAATAATAAAAAAAATTAACCCTCATTGTATAGATTTCAGATTTTCAATATATTTTGTCATATTTGTTATGATGAATTGTCCAGTGGAATATCCATAGTAGTTTGCGGATCAAATTGGTACGAAAGAAATTTTATTTGTGTTTGACACCTAATCTACTAAGGTTTATGGTGTGGAATATGAATAGTCATTGGAGTCCAAGAGACCACTTGGAATATGAAAACTAAGGGTCATAAGACTATATTAATATGTGTATCCTTGTGAATAAAATGCATTCAACAATTTATCTTGTCTATTGTTTACATTCTTGTGTTGTTTATTATGGTATCAAAGTAGGTGAATCCCTTCCCTACTCAAATTTAAGCCACTAGTTTTGTGGCCTTTCTCTTCCTGTCAGTCCTACTGCATTTATGCTCGTCTTTCCTCAATGTTCCTTCCCTATGCAACTAATCATACGGATAGTTCGCTCCTTCTCCCACTTCCTAGTTGAATGAAATAATTAGAGACTATTAATCTCTTTGTATTTGGTGTTGTTATATCACAATAGAACCATTTTCTTTGCTTAATATGGTCATCCCTTTTCCCAACAAATAGGTCATTCTGACAAGTTTGTCAATTCTCTGTCTAGCTCTCTACACCTCTACACCTCTGCTTCACTTCAATTACTCTCATCAAGTTTGTGCCTCAAGTAATGCGATCTTGAATTTATTTGCACCAATATCACACTACCAATGCTTTGCAAATTTCATCTCCAAGCAACATTATTCTCATAGATGCTCCTCTATACTTTCAGTTGAACTAAATACTATATGTGCAAACCATAAATATAATAACATGTCACTCCATGAAGTATGAATAGACAACCCCAATATTTGCACTTCAATAGCACTTGTCCTTACAATTTACCGCATACCACTATCCGTATGAAGCTCAAACCAATTCATGAACCTTTCTAATTGAACAATTTACAAAATACATTGGAATTGATTGTAATTTTGATCAAATGGTAAAGAGGCAATTGTATCTACTATTGTAAGTGTTATTTCCTCATCTCAGTTACTCCATTTAAGCCATATGCACATTGGAATTGTGGTCAAGAGGCGTTGAGGTCAAGACAGGACATGTGACTAGTTGTATTAGAAAGAAAATAGGAGAAGGAAGGACAAGCAATGGAATTTTATTGAAGTAGAGGAAATTGTTCACCCTTTTATTCCAATTGATGTAATTTTTTTTTAAAGAAATATGTGTCGATCCTCAAAGTTGTGACCGACTATTTAATATTTTCCTCTCATATCGACATCCGGGTAACTATGCTTCTTCTCCATTTTAATATTCATAGAACATGAATTATTTACTATAGAATGCAATGATACTGGAACCCATGACGAGTGGTAAGCACCAGAAGAGGGTGAATACATCGATTTATCTAAAGTAAAAATTTAGACATGCTAGAAGCACAGAGTGGAATAAGATCTGTGCATTTTGGTTTCATGGGACCTTTTCTACTGGGGAATATTGTAGATACACCTCCTAGAGCTTGTTAGCATTATTGTTAAGGAGATGGATTAATTATTTGCAAGTTAATAGTGAGTCATATATCATAATTTTAAATAATTTTTTATGTTTGTATGGTTTAAATTAAGCTAGTATTTTCCGTTGGTTCATGAACAGAGTAATATCATGAATAATCTATGTGGGTGTGTTTACAAGGCATCAAATGTGACCTAAATCATTATATAAATACTTGCAAACCAGAAGATAAAGAGAGTCTAGTGTCCTTGTGAGGACTTCTTCACTATTTTTCACTCACTACTCATTATGTAGCTGCAAATTTTAGTATTGGGAGTTATATATCCTTTTGTATATTTATGGGTACACATTCAGTTAAAGTAGACATCCCTCATTTGTTGATTTTATATTTTTGAGCTTGAAATTTTTCTAGACTTGATGATGCATTAGAATTTTTGAATACCCAATTCATTCCATTGTTCATAATATGGTAAAAATGAGCAAGGATTATCTCTCTGATATCCAAACCTGTTTAGAAAATGCACAAGAAAAGACGATTTTTTATAGCTTGAATCTTAGCTACAAAAAGATGAGTTACAATAGGAGTCATCATTCCTCAACTGGTTCTTGTTCAGAACAACTCCCTATTTTAGTCTGAAGTTGACTCCCATAAACAATCAAAGATTTATTAAATCAATGATGTTGAGATCAATTCCCATCAAGTGCCCATTTTAGGAGCAATTTTGCATAAATATGTAGAAATTCAAACGACACTTCCTAAGCCCATCATCAGACCTTGGGAAGAGCTTGTCAGCAATAAGCAAAAAACTAGTCTAGAATATGAAAAGGATGTGTCCATTCATATTCCACATTACTTAAAGCCCATCAAGTTTCATAGTATTGGGTTTCTTCAAGACGACTCATATTTACCTATTCCAGATCATGCTCCTCTAACACAACAATGTCAAATTTGTAGATGCCAACATTGTCACAGGGTTGGCCATGTGAAAGATTAATGTTTTGATCTTCACCCATCTGAAATATTAATGTTTTGATCTTCACCCATGTGAACGTTGTGGTAAAAATAATTAGCATGCAATCAAATGTTCCAAAAACAAGCCTCCCGCAAGAACGAAGATTCACTTTGGATGGATTGCTTCTTAGCAATGGGCTTCAACAAATAAGAAGATATTTTAGTCATACCACAAAATTTGTTCTCAAGTATTGACACGTCTTGTAGTTAATATTTCTTAATATTCTCACCTTGTATCTGATAGGGGGAGAATTGATGGCTGTTTACCAAATTTGAAGCCAAATCAAGCAAGCATGAGCCATAATTTCAGCCTTCTTCTTGAGCATAGAGCTAGAGTTAGCCATACCCAAATTCAAAGTTGTAGCCAGATACATATTAATGCTCCATGAGCATGCTTGTTGGTTGGTGGATTTCCTTAAGCCACCATCGATTGAGACCTCAATGGTCTCCCTTTTCCAAGAATTAGGGAGCACTTCCACTAGCATAAGACTTCAGCTTCTAGCTAGATTTATAGTTTTTCCAGGAACTTCACTAAGCATTCTAGTGTTGGTAGTCAGCCTTAAACCACCACTGATTGAGACCCCAAGTTCTCCTACCTTATACCATCATTTTAAAGAGCACGGTCAGCCAATTGTTTCCATGCATGTTTTGCATTTTTTGTATTTCAACTCTCTCCTTGGACTCATATATACCCCTTCAGATTAAGATGGGGGAGGGGGGATTTTGGACACCTAGTTTGCTAAGGGTTATGGTGTGGAATATGGGCAGGCATTGGAATCCAAGAGACCACTTGGAATATGAAAACCAAGGGTCATAAGACTATACTAATATGTATATCCTTGTGAATAAAAGGAATTAAACATTTTTTATTATTTTTTATTTACATTCTTTTGTTGTTTAACAATTTGGGTATATTTTGGGGAGTTGTAGGGGACCTACATCAATTAAGTTGAAAATTAGATAACCCTAGCCATGGCTAACAAATTTATTAATAACCATCAAGATCCAACAAAGGAGAGATTTGCAATGCTATAAGAGTTGGTCATAGATATCAACCATAATATAAATCTTCTCATGGTGGCATTAGAAAACAATCTTGGAATCAAAGAATATGGAGGGTCCAAATCGAAGCTTAAATTAAAGGGAAAATTAGGGGATTGAGAAGAACCAAAGAAGGAGGCTAAGAGAGAACCTGCAAAGCAACAATCCATTTTAAGTTCCATGGACCATTCACAGTCCATGTTCAAGATGGAAGCGGAGATCAACATCAAGCTATATCAAGGTGAGATTGACCCTTTGAAATTAAATCACTAGTTGTAGTAGTTAGAGATTTATTTTAGCATTCATCACATAGAGGAAGAACATAAAATTTATTTCGTCCATTTGAAACTACTAGGTCATGCCCTAACCTAGTGGAAATCCATATAGAAACCATGAGGGTGAAGGGGGATATTCTAATGACAAATTGGGAGGATTTAAAAACTCTCATAAATTTATAGACCTACCATATAGAGTATGTAGAGGATCAATGGATTTGGTGGCATTACTTCATGTAGAGATAGGGGTAAAGTGTACACCAAAAAATTAAAAAATATGGAAATAATGTTCTGTATCTCTCCCAAGAACCAAAATGTACTTCTCAAGTATATGTAAGGTCTACACAGTCATCTGAAAAATTAAGTGATCTTATTCAAACCCAAAATGATGGATGAGGCTTGTGTACATTCACAGTACCTGGAAAACATAGGCCAAAAGAAAGGGAAATAGAGTGGGTCAAAGTAAAATGAAAATTGGGAAGCTTACAAAGAAGGGGAGAAGAAATGAAAAGGGGATAAGGATAAAAAGGTAATAGCCACAGTGCACTAATGGAAAGATCCCAGCAACCACTACAACCACTTTAACATTGCTAGTCATATAAAAGAGAAGTGTTGGAAACTACAACCAGAACTCATCCTAAAGAACTAGAAGAGGGATGGAATGAAGAAAAATATTGTGACCATATATTCAAGTAATCCATTTGAAAGCAACTTAGATGTGGATGAGAAGATTGTATGCACATCAGTGCAAAACAGGGTGAATATGAGTATCATTCAACAATAAGAAGAGAAGGAGAGAAGTAAACTCTTCCATTTAAATATACAGGTCAAGAAAACAAAAAATTCACACTTTATTCGACTTAGGACATAAGTTAATCTCATTGTAGTAAATCTAGTCAACAAATTAGGATTGGAGTTGCATGACCATATTAGCCCATATTGAATGGGTGAATAGGAGGTCAAATAAAAGGTACATAAACAATTTAGAATCAAAATTGCTATCAGTGTTCATTTTATTAATGAAGTAGAATTAGATGTAGTTCCACTTGATGTATATGGAGTTATTTTTGGGATTCCCTATAGGTACATATGGGATTTGATCTTCATATGAAGATCCAACCAATGAAGCCTCATCAAGGATAGAAAATTATTCATCGCCAATGCACACAAGGGCAAGGCAAAGATCTCATTGATAGTTCCAAACAGGAAAATAAATTGATCGGTTCTAGCAAGAAGTATATTTTGTTATTTTTAACAGAAAATTAGTTTATGGAAGATTCAATGAGTAAAAATTCATCCCTAAAGGGGTGTACTAAGGAATGGAAATAGAAACTAGAATAGTTGTTATAGGAATAAAAGAGTGTGTTCCAAGAGCCTAGAGGGATACCACCAAAGAGGAAAGTCAAGCATAAGATACAATTGTTTCTCGTTGGTTATAGAGGCAATATGATATAGAAGCAAAAAAAGTGAAGAATAAATTGCAACTATTGTTGGAACATACCATCATTTGACTAAGTACCACACCATGTGGATCACCCATCATAATTGTGCCAAATAAATATGATACTTGGTGGAATTAAACAAAAATACACTCAAGAATAAGTACTCTGTGCCTAGGATAGATGGAGCAATTGCAAAATGAAAAGTACTTCACCAAGGTGTACTTAAAGTCATGGTATCACCAATTTTGAGTCCAAGAAGAAGATGCCTAGAAGACCACATGCAAAACCAAATAAGGTTTGCATTGATGGTCAATTATGATGTTTTTCCTAAGCAATGCTCCAGTTTTTCATGAGATTAATGAATGATATATTTGGCCTTTTATAGATTCGTTTGTTATTTTTATTTGGATGATATATAGGAATATAGTGCTACCTATTAGGAGCACATCTCACATTCAATGCAGGTGTTAGAGACATTGAATAAGCACCAACTACTATAAATTCCCAAGAAGTGTAAATTTGTAAAACAATATTTTGTTTATTTATGAGGAGATCACAATTGTTGAAATCATCCACATTGCTCCCCCTTTCCCATGTTTTGTTGATGAGGGGGAGAATAAGGATTTAATGGTTGAAGTCATGGAGGAGGAACTTAAGAAATTTTTACATAGTTTCTAGAAAAATAAGAGCCCAGGGTCGGATGATGGGTAGTGGAGTCTTTTTATGGAGCTCTTCAATATTATGGGTATTGATCTTCTAGGAGCCGTTGAAGAATCCATAAGGAAAGGGAAAATTCTCACTAAATTTAATTCCACTTTTGTTGCCCTAATTCTGAAAGTGGAATCCCCATCATCCTTTTAATACTTTTGTCCTGTCTCATTATGTATTTCCAACTACAAGGTTATAACAAAATTTATATCCCTAAGGATGAAGTTCATTCTCTCCTCTACCATTTCAAAAGAACAATTTAGTTTTCTTGAAAGAAGACAAATTCATGATGCAATAGGGTTGGCACATGAAGGTACTCACAATATCAAAACCATGAATCTCAAAGTGGTGGTGGTAAAAATAGAGTCTGTCCAAAGCCTACAATAGAGTAAGTTGGTTCTATCTATAGCTTATACTCACACACGTGGGTTTCTGCTTGGCGTTTATAATGTAGGTTATGAGTTGCATTCAATCTATCTCTTTTTTGGTGCTTATTAATGGCACAACTTATCCCTTTTTCCATGCACAAATGGGCTTAGGCCAGGGGTGCTCTCTCTCCCCTTTGTTGTTTTTTATATTGGTGGAAGAGTCACCTTTTGGTTGAGGCAAAACAAAGTCATGGATTTCTGGTGGCTATGGACTTTGGATATCACACATCTTTTATTTATTTATTAGATACTTGTTTTCTCCAATGGATCCCCTAGATAGATAGAAAATTTGATGGGGATTTTAACCCAATTCAGGAAATCCACATGTATGTTTATCATTTAAAAAAAATCCTCCTTACTTTACTCAAACCTAGAGGAAGAAAATATCCATCAGATATCACGTTACCACCCTTTTGATTCCAGGCCTATGGATGAGGGTCTTAAGCACTTAGGTTTTCACTTTAAACCAAACAATTACTGCAAGGAGGATTGGATGTGGTTGGAAGTGAAGACTAAGAAGATAATTAAAAATTGGATCACAATTGGTTGTCTAGGGAAAGTCGTTTAGTCCTAGTAAAGTTTGTTCTAGAAGCAATCCCATTTTACTAGATGTCCCTCACCTGGATCCCCAAATGTGTGCTGGAAAGACACAGAAGACTTTGCTTCAATTTTCTTTGGTCTAGGAACAAGGGGAAGGGTTTGTTACAATGGGTTCATTGGGAGAAAATATCATTTCCAAAACTAATGGGAGGATGGGGCCTAAAGAATATTTTTTTGTTCTCCAAGGCTCTAGCAGCAAAATGTGGGGGGAGGTTAATTTCCACTAAGGGTCGTGGACCTTAGTGGTAATCCAAAAATTTAATGCACCTAGTACTTTGGAATATAGTATCCATAGAGAGGATAATCCAAGAACAAATATGTTATTCATATGGAGATTGGTCATGAATGCATTCGATCTTATCAAAAGGGGTCTTAATTGGAAGGTAGGTAGAGGTGATAAGGTGAGAATTGGACAGGACCCATGGTCAGGCAATGGTCATGGTCATGTGCTCCCTCAAATCTTAGTGGAATTATTGTGTGACAAGGTATCCATAAAGCTATATCGTATTGTTAACCAAGCCATCACCACAATCTAGAGACAAGGTTGGAGATATGCTGATGAACTAGGTTTATCAAAGGAATATCAAGAATCATGGAGACATTATTTAAATACACTCTTGGTTGGGCACATTCAAATCATGGAAAAGGAGGATGAATTAGTTTGGTGTTCTTCTCCTTCAGTCATATACACCCCCAAGTTGGGATTTATTTCAATTAATGCAGATATAATGTTAAATGCTCCTAAGTAGTGGTGGAAGATTGTATGGAAGACTTGATGTCCACAAAAGGAAAAAAAATATATATTGTGCTTAATTGAAAATAAATCCCCAACCTAGGATGTCCTTCAAAAAAAATTTTCCCAAGGACCTAGGTGATGTGCTCTATGTAAGGTTTCTAAAGAAACAACCTCACACATTTTCCTTGATTTCTCCCTCCACCAACAAGTATGTTTTGTATGTAGGATTGCATAAGAGAAAATAGGAAGTAGACAAGTCAAAACATGGAGCATGCTTGGCAGGTTTGGTCTACAAATCCCTCATCTTGTCGCTTTAAAGCTCTTTCATTGATCATCTATTGGGGGGTTTGGATAGCCCAAAATCAGGCTATTTTTTAGGATAAGTCAACTATCCCTATGGTCATAGTATTAGAAGAATGGCTATCCTAATCCATTTTCCACAAGATATAGAATCTCGTCAAGTTAGAGTCATCAAAGTGGAGAATATGGATCCCTCAATTCCTTGGGTCGATTTTGATAGGACCTCCACTAATTTTTGTCAGAAAAGTGGGGGTGGTTTCATTCTCAAAATCCCTAAAACCCATTCTTGTCATGCTTCTATGGGTTTTGGATCTGGAACAAATAATCAAGTAGAGCTTCAAGATTGCAGAAACTTGATGTTGTATGCCATAGAAAAAGGAGTCTCTCATTTACAAATTTTAAGGGATTCTATGCTGGTAGTCAACTTGTTAAACAACATACAGTCATACTAAAAAATTGACCTTTCTCCTCTCTTTGATGTTTCTTTGAAACTAAAAAACTCATTTGATTTTTTCTCTTTTTGTCATCTCTACAGGGAAAGAAACCAGACTACTAGCAGACTCTCAAATAAATGATTGAACATTGATCCTGGATCATAGTGGATTATAGCAAAAAGAGATGGCTCAAGTTATTCATACTACCAGACCTTTCAGAGTTACACATACACGGGATGACAAGGTACCATAGTGAACAACTCCTCGTGAATACACTCTCATAGATTATTTTTCCTTTTTCTTTGTTTAATTTTGTTATGTACACATAAAAATTATCTAGAGTTCTCATTACTCCAGATGAAAGTATTTTTCCACAAACACTTGAAAACAAGCATGTTTCTTATTTTGCAATATTTTGATACTCTATTATTACCACTTATATTTGAAAATTCCATTTATACACATAGTTAATGTGTCTACAAAATGTAATTTTTATCATTTCCAATGAATGAAAATTACAGTTTTTTCCCCGAGAAAAAAATTAAAGTTAAAATAAAAATAAATAAATAAATGAAACCAACTCCAAACAATTAAAAACAAATGCATATACATAAATAAATAAAATAAAATTAAAATAAATAAATAAAAAATAAAACCAAATTCAAAATAGATTTTAAAAAGAGTAAAAGGAAAATTCAAAATCACTAAAAATTGGAAAATGCTAAAATGTAGATGTGAAGTGAAAATTAAAAATAATAAAAGTGAAGTGAAATTAAGCAATAAAAATAAAACCTAATAAAAGTAAAATATAAAATGAAAATAATACAGTTTTTAAAAAGTTAAATAAAAAATAAAAATAAATTTGAAGTGAAATATGGAGTTCAACTTGGGCTTCTCCAAATATAAAATTATTATGTGGTATTTTGACAAAGGATCTCATGGTTCCACACCCACGATCTAGGAGATGAATTAAATTGTTTCCAAGGTGAAAACCAAAATGTTTAAATTCTAGATGACACAACAACAAGGACAAGTGGGATTCCACATAAAATACCACGGATGCTAAGGGCCACATAATAATGATGTATAGATGGAATGATTGTTGAACCAAATATCACACTGTTGGGGCAAAGGGGTGGGGGTGAATCAGTGTGATAACAATTTTACTAATTCACACATTTTAATCAATAAACAATTATGTAACAATGTATCATAACTACTTATATCATATCAATAAATAGAACAATGCATCAAGAAGCCATTATCATATCATCAACACATCAAGAACCCATCAGATCAACACAAGGAGGCACAAGATTTTATGTGGAAACCCATATGGGAGAAAACCACAAATTCTTCTTCTTCTTCTTCAATTAATTCCATAGATTTTCAAGCACCAACCTACTAGAGGAACCTTCCCCCAAGATATGCAAGAAACTACTTGTGGTAGGCTACAACCTGATTGATACACCAACCTTGATAAGTACAAGCAACTACTCACTATAAGATAAAACTTAATTGAGGCACCAACCTCAAATATTGGAAAGCTTCGACTTGCTCTAGGCTTCAACCTGATTGAGGCACCATTCTTGGTGATATGCAAGATTTGATTTGTTACAGGATCCAACCTGATTGAGGCACCATTCTCAGTGATATGCAAGCTTTGATTTGTTATAGGCTCCAACTTGATTGAGGCACCAACCTCAGTAGAGGAACCCACCTCCTTCTTCAACTTCTTGTGGACCTCTTTAAAAACTATTTCAAACTAGTTTCACCTTCTCTTAAATTGAGATATAAATCTTCAAATTGAACATATATTTGTTGTCATACTATTTTCAACAACCTGAGATACCATGTCCAAACTCTCTTCTAACCTGCTCATCAATTCGGTGACATAAAACTCATCTCGAAACTTGTTCCTACCATATGCTCAACATCAACTGCAACCTGTTTATAAGTTCCCAAAACATATAACATAGATTTTGATCATCACAGTTATATGATCAAGACTATTCAGGATTCTAGGACTTTTCACCATTGAACCCTGATCATGATGCTTCTTTTGGAATCTAATTTGGACTTAAAATGAACCCAAAAACCTCCAAAAACCATTTGGAACTATATAAAACTTATACAAAAATTAATCATTATACAAAATGAATAATTCCAAGCGCATTCTTAAAAAATGCATTTTACAAGCATTGGATAAGTTTAACTATTCAAAAAAATGGACAAATTCGACACACCAATAACCCTTCTACAAAAAAAAAAATCCAAGTCTACCTAGACTCGAACCCACGACCTGCTATACAAACCACACTACATAACCAACTAACCTGATCACCATGTCAAACTTATGGGTGAGGCATTGTCACATAACCATGGCTCAGAGTCTGAACCCAAAAAAATCTTGTGTTAACTTGTTGTGGGAAATTCCATACATATATATGCAAACCACTCACCTAATGACTTGAACCATAAACAACCACACAACGAAATGAATGAGTTTCCATTTGGACTGCGCCATGAACCACATAATTGGTTTTTCATTTGATTCATGTTTTTCATGGAGTCGAGGAATTGTATATTTATACATGTGGGTGTGGTCTTAGTCGACCTTAGGGCCGACCAATATTGCACGTGATTCTCATTCAAACAATATTATCATGCATATGACTTGGGGATTTAGCCCTTTCATCAATGTGACTGTGCTAATATTACTTCCATCATAACCTCCATCAGGACTTCAAGGGCTCTACTCTTTTTTCAATATGACCATCGTCCTAACCTTTGTCAGGACTTCAAGGGATCTACTCTTCATTCAAAATTATTGTTTCAATATGAACTCCATTGTAACGTCAAGAGCTCGACTCTTTATTCAATGTGACCCTTCCCATGTGACATCATCCCTAGGGGTTAGTGATCACCTGCCTGATGACATCAGCATGATGTCTTGATGCCACATGATAGCTTGTGTGGGGTGCCACATCTCACCCATTTTTGAGCTTTTGACTAATCAAAATGTTCCAAATTCGTATGCCACGTGGCATAGTGTTGCCACATCATTGTGCTGACATCGTTTGCTAACTATGCAAGGAGGCCATATCATCCAACAAAAACATTGACATGTGTCATCCTTGGTGACTTTGTAGGTGACCACTTCTAGAATTCAGGGGTTCCCCACAATCATGCATATTAAAGATACAAACAGGTAAGAAAAAAATGGGGTTTCCACCTTATGGCATGCATAAAATAGTGACCACAAGGAATTTTGTTTGGGCTTTTCTTCTATGTTTTCTTTCTCTTGCATTATATCTTATTATACTTCTACCCCTAACCTGATCAAATCATAACTATAAATAAAATAGATGCAATTTGTATGCAAACATAAATAAAGTGATAATAACCATATTATTGAAGCCAATTATTCATTTCATTATGATGTGGTAAGTTGATAGTTCTAGGCCATGCACAATCAATTATCATGTCTTCACATAAAAAAATCCCTTCAAGGAAAAGGAAATGTTAAGCCCTACAATCAAAGGGAATCAAGAATATATCAAAATCCATAAAAACCAACTAGTGGAAATGGGTCAAAAGACAACTTGCAATCTCACCCAAAACAGTTAAAGTGGAACATAATAAATCAAATTCATAATGAAGTGACATATAAAAGTACAAGAGCAAAAAGATCATAAGCAGTGAGAAAACCCCTAGGAGATAAATAATTAGTAAAGTTCTAACTCTAAACCCCCTAGGTAATCCAAGAATAAACAATAGTCTCACAGTAGTAGTATATTAGGAATTAAAGCTAACAATTTTGGTTTTGGGGGGTGTGGGGGTGCTTTTATTTTTTTTTATCGAAGTAAAAGTAAGAATCATGATTGTTGTGGGAACAACACCAAAGTATAATATATAAGGGGTTTAACATGTTGATTATGGAAGAAAAGGAGTCTCTTTGTGTTAACAAGGGTAGGAGCTTGGTCTGTGTCTCAATTCAAGAGGAAAAGGAGGTCTCGAGGGATCAAAGAACAAGGAAAATGAAATGTATAAGAGTTAACCTACGAGAATTAAGTTAGTAGTAGAATTGAGTGTGAAATTGTTTGAGGTAGGATGGATAATAGAGAAGGATTTGGTCGATATATTTGTGGGAAAATATGTAAAGTGGGGGACATTTAAGCTATGGATGGAAGAGGTCCAAATATTTATACTAGGATATATTTATATCTTCCATTTTCTAATATGCTAGTGGATTTGTTTCATAGTCAAAAATTTAAGTGGCTCTTGTTACAACAAAATTTAACATCCAAAAAATGTAAAGTCCCAAGCATCGAGGTGATAGCTTTGTGTAACTCGGGAAGGTACCCATTATTACCTCATTAGGTCTTCCTCTTACATTATGTTTGATCTTTTCCAACACAAGGAGGGTATCCCTAAGCAATGTTTCTAAGGCTATCAAGTTGTAATACCCCCTCCTCCTAGGTCTACCCAAGCAACCGACTAGCTTGGGTAAACATGCAATGAGAGAGGCTACTATAAGGGATTCAACTTCCTTGGTGTCCTTAAGGAAATGGAATCGACAGAAAATCTTAAACAAACCCCTCCACATTAGAAACATAACCCTCAGAAGACATGTCAGCCACTCAGGCATCTTGTCCCTGAGTCCCACTGATGATTTAAGCCTTTTAACCCCTGCCCACTCTCATGCTATAAGCAAGACAACGACCAGAAGCCAAAGTCGCTCCCATGGGCCTATGTGTCAATGTCCATGAACTCTTTTCAGCAGACCTATGCCAGTGTCCCCAAGATTTGAGCCACTTTTCTAGCCCAGAATCTCGGCCTCTACCCAGAACTTGTTAAGACCTCCATAATCCATCAAATGCATGATGAAAAGATAAACAAATCAAAATTCAACCTCAGGACTAGGCCTGAGCATCCCCAATCGGGACTGACATTCTGTTAAACACTTGGTATCAATGCAACCTATAGGTCTAGGATACAAGATAGAGCATGAATGACTAAAATAATTTATGAAACATAACCAGAAGGATCACCTCCTTCTCCATTGAACTATTATATCAACAATTAGGTATTACATCCATCCATTTAACAATTACAGGTAAATACATGAAATAACCATGACATGAACCTAACACATAACCATGCTTATAACTAGCATAAAACCATATAAATATAAGAGATATGGCATTCATTAAATCCACATATAAATAAGTGCAAAAGTAATATAACTTAGCTTTTATTAATCATAGGCAAATCCGACTAGGTTCGGGACTTCCACATATCGCCCGACCATAGACATGGCTGAACCAAATCTCTCTTTCATCCAGTCACCCCCGTGCCATATTCCCAGCATGAATGTGGGATCTCATAGAACAACCAATCCAAGAACAACCAAGGGAATCCAAAGGTTAAACCACCCCCACCCTCATCAAACCATGATCACACCAAACCCGGTGCTCCAATCACAACTGAGCTGAACTTGGAATACCATCCAGAATCCATCACTATCCTTGCGGAACTTTTTGTTTCCTTGTCTCTTAAGATTTACCGCAATCAAATCATGGATCACTAGGCCCTAAATCAAGACCAGTCTCTCAGGATTTACCGCAATCCAAAGCTAGATCACTAAGACCTAAACTGAGACTCTGCGGCTAGGTTTTACTATGTATCCTGCCAAAATCGGTCAAGGGATTCTTAGGCCTTTGGGAATGAAACTTGAGACCACCTCTGTCCCAAATTTCGAAATCCATCCAGCAAACAAAAGCTTAAAAATGAGATAAAAATCCCAACATACCATGGCATCCAAAAAAAGGAAATGCTAGGTTGAAAACCACTGTCATAACCTGGCAAAACCATGCCACCGACAATAAGAGAACCATACACCAACATGCAAAGCCATGCATGCCAAAAATAGCTAGGAAATCACACATGCAAAAGGTTACCTACAAGTATTCATGTTGAACCTACTTGATCTTGCTTTTCCCTCCTTGATCCTTGCTTTCCTTCCTTTCCTTTCCTTGCTTTTACTTCCTTGATCCAAAGCTAGAGTGCTCCAAGAAAACTCTAAGTGACCAAGAGTGAGAGAGAGAGAGAATACTGAGAGAGATCCAAACTTGAAGTGACAAAAGGTTACCAACTAATTGTCAAAAGTCTTTTTATTATTGAGGCCACTATTTTCTTCATTTTCCATTATTTTCCTTCAATTTCCTCCTTACATGCAACCTATGACCTTTTGCCTTACTTTTCTCCTAATTTTCTTTATTTTCGTAAATAAATGTGCCAAAAATGCCTTTTTGCCTTAGCCTTTGCCAATTTTCCTTAGCCAAAAACACATCCAATGATGCCCACTAGGATATATTTTCCCAACATTCATCTTGGAATAAGTGTCCCTTAACCGTGGTCTTGTTTTTTCTTTATTAACTTTTATTACATGAACTTTTCACTGGGGTTGTTAGACAAGTGGAAATCCTATGTTATGTTTGAATAGTAAATCTTAATGTAGCAATGGTGAAAATAAGAATGGACTGAGAAGAATAAGGTGATGGAAACATAAGACCAACTCCTACCAAATCTTTAGTAAAATGGATTCAAATAAGCATGGATCTAAGAGGGAATGTGCATGAATATGTAAGGAAAACAAGGGTTGTTATACATGCCACAAATAAACTTTAAATTGTTGAAAGTGAACCTTGGAGAGCTTAGGGTGCCACTATTAAAGATAGTTATGAAGTTGATGGTATACTACTTCTAGCAAAAACTTAGATGCAAGCTTAACATAACAACCAAAATTATCAAAGGGATTATATACTCATGTTATAAAATCCAAATTTTAGATACTCTATGGCCCAATTGGAGAACTCCTTCACTCCCCAAACTCTGAAACCTTTTTAAATAAAGGAATCTCTTCTCTCTTACAATATAATACAATATTATCCAATTAACTCTATTACAATTCAAATAATAGTAAAATATTGGAGTAGTTATGCAACAACCTCCAAATATATTATAAGGAGAGTGGGGCACCCCCCAAAGTAGAAGGTGACCATGTCAAATGCCCTATCAAATGATAAAGAAAAGCCTCAAGGGTGTGACCCACAATAGACCAAATAAATGCATGCAATAAATCCTCCAATGTGATTCTTAGGGTTTGAAATTTTCCAGGCGACATATTCTTTGAAGAAAAATAATAAAATGCTTCATGTACCTTAGGGCTAGCTCAATCCATCATTGCATAGAAACATAATACATGAAGTGTAGCATCAATGCTACATGAGTGCAGAAATAATAAAATAGTATCCCCTAGAATAACACTCCATAACCACCATCATAAAACATAAGTGTGCTCTACAAGCTGCATAAATGAGTTTGTATCCACTCACACATGTGAATCCAAATGTAGGGCACTCAACCAACTTGATGGATAAGTGTGTAAGATGTTGACTAGTTGGAATTCTCCACAAGAAGAGATATACAAAGGGCTTCAAAAAAATTCTCAAAATAGAAACATTCCTCGTGGTTTCTTTCTGCTATGTGAAATCGCCTCAATAAACAAATAAATGAAATGCAACGTGGTTACAAGTCCTCAATGCTCCAAACTTTTCCACAAAGTGTCAAACATGACCACTAGGGAAAGGATTCTCTCATAAATACCTCACAACACAACTCCCAGTGTATATTAACTCTCCAGAAAAGTATCCACAATGCCACAAATCCATGTGCAACCGAACAAAATCCTATACCAAGGGCATGGCCCCTCCACTCAAGAAAATATTAATAAAATAATGTGGTATGCCTCAACATGTGTGCCAATGAAGGGGTGTGTTCCATCAAACTATTATACAATGCAACACATGTACTCACTATAAAAAAAAACCCCATGATATAACAATAACAACAAAATACAACTTCCATCTGAGCTTAAACATAGGGTGCGCCACCACAAAGAGGTTATTGCATCATTAAAAGATACTATTACATCATTAAGCCTTAGAGAAGGCTAGATCAACATGAAAACATGTACTACTCCATCCACCCCCCGAAATCTCTAACTCAAATTTAGGAAATAATGCATCAACAAGAGTATTGAAATCATCAAATGCACATCCCCACTAGGTGATGCTGAATATTATAGTGTTATGTGGCTTAGGAAAAACCAGCCAAGAAAAAATGTATGACCACATAACATCAACACCATAGAGAAGAGACATAAGAACGTGTAAACTCCATCAAGCACCCAATATGTCCCCAATACACACTTAACAAAAGGACCATGTGGAACACCCTCTCCTTGTGACATCAATAATGTAACATAACCAACATGTACGATCACTAGGATGATCCAAGAGAAATGTGACACATGAAATAGAAAGAATTTATATGTCAATAGAGTGATCCATCAAGAAAGGGTGTGAAAGCAGCATCAAAAAACATGATGACCATAAACCATGACCAACCACCATAGAGAAGTGAATCTACTCTGATCTGAAAATGGAATGTACTTGTTTAAGGGTGCAAGGTATCCATTTCCGATAATTTCAAATGTGAGCTATACACTCCAAGTGACCTCTGAAAATGTGAAAACTTCTTATTTCTTATACAAAGATAGACTGTAGGGGCATTCACCAGACATGTCACCTCTAAAGAGAGGATGAGTTCCAAAGGCTACCTGGCCCTCTACAGGCTCTGCCTAAAGAAATAACAAAGTAAACACTTAGAAGTCTTTGACATACACATACTTGAAGTTTGATGTCTTGCGGAATAAGACAAATAACTTTCTGCAGCTGAATAGGTGATTATGTGTGTATGCAAGTTATGTATATTTGTTGTTTAACACTTTATATCAGTTTTGTTTAGCATATCATCTTCAGCAAATAAAGACATCAAAATGATAAAGCAGTTCACCCCTTCTGGGCTACATCTGTTGGACCAAGCCTCTCAAACTAGGCTTGTCCTCTTGTATTAAAAATGCTACAAAGGCTAATACAAGAATATGAGTGTCTCGAAAGACAGATCTGACTGTAAATACAGAATCAGAAGATAGGAATTAGCTAAACATGCTCTTTCCCAAACACTAAATAGTGAAATTGTACCTTATACAATACTTTCCCCAATTGGCCCTGGTGGCCCTTTAAACTTGCATGGAGAATTTCCAGGTGAAGATGACCTCAATTGGTTCTGAAACCCCTGCCATTAGACTCAGAAGGTCGAAAATAGCAGACATAAGTTTTTGAATCACCAAAAATGGATGAACATAGCCCCCAAACAGCTCAAGCACTGAAATGGCCCTAGTGGCCCTGAAAGCTTCCCTGAAGCTAAACAGTGAGAAGAATGCCTCAACAGGAAAAACGAGCTATAGAAATAGATTCAAAATGTTGAAAACCTTTAGGATTGACCTTCGTTCCACATTCACTGGCTGTACAATTCCCAATGCAGCTCCCAAACTGATTTGGCCCTCGTGGCTCCTGGAACTTCCATGAAGCTAAAACACCTGCAAATGACCTCAGATGGCTATGAAACCTATGCCAATGGCTTCAGAAGGTCGAAGAGACCCAAAATCAAAAAAAAATCGTCCAAACCGGACTTTCCTAGCCAAAGTTATGGCCATTTACTCCCAACTGCCAGTTGGTCCTAAAAAAACTCTAGATAACTTTAGTTGGAGCCGGTTAGGCCCGCCAAATATGGCGGGTCCGCCCAAATTTGGCGCTTCGCCAAAATTTCTGCCAACTTGACTATCAGTTAACTCCGGATTCAGCGCGCATGTGACCGGGATAAGTGGCTGGAGGTTTGTATCGGATTCCGTGCCGGCGGTTAGGATGAAGGCCCACGGTTATGGGGCTGGGGTCACATGGTATGGGGGCTGGCGCTTAGGGGCTGGCTCCCTTCATTTCCTGCCCAAAACTAAGTTTAATGTTCAAATGAACTTGCCCAGGCCAACATAACAAGTCCGACCCATGTGGTGTGTTGGTAAGGCGCGACGTTTGGAGACATGAGGTCTTAGGTTCAAACCACGGAACTCCCAAAAATTTTAAACCATGCACATACCCTTGTTGACGTCACCCTGGGCCACGTGGCTGCTTCCGGGCCTGCCAAGTGGCGGCCTGTGATTGGCTGCCCAGATGGATTATTCCAAAGAATATTTTGCGGAATATTCCTTTTTTAATATTTTTTTTTTTTGAAAAAATATTCAAAAATTGAGGGTTATTGGGCGATTTTGTTTTTGGCATAACTTTCTCATACGGCCACCGTTTTCTGAACCGTTCATGGCGCCGGAATCAGGAAGACGAGCTCTATCCGGTCATTTAGATTCAAACTAGTTCTGAGCACTTTCATTTTTGACCATTTTACGACACTTGGTCCTGAGCTCCTGATCACACCTCCCAAATGAAAAGGCTTTTGGTCCCCAAAAGCTTACTGAATCTCTGAACTAAACTGTACCGCACTTGAGGAATAGAAATATCCTCTTCCAGTCAGCCAAAAGAGCATACTGATGCCAAAATGTCCTGCCTTGCCAACTGTCGTCATGGCGACTTTTTGCTGCATAAGCCAAGTACTCGTCGAATCCCGACCAAGTTCTTTCGCCAGACAAATCTGAAATTGCAAGAACCAGCAATGAAACTTGCTGATATATGAGCTAAAAGATTCCTCTAAACATGTGGGCTTGCCAACTATCACGGTGCCCATCCATGGCACCTCTGCTCCAGAAGAAGAGCTGCCTCCCAAATGAGAAGGCTTTTACCGGCTGTAGCATGCTGACTGTACTGCAAATGCTCATCCCAAACTCTTGGGATACTTGCTGCAAAACTAGTGAGTATCATACTCATCTTTTGCCATCCTGCAACTTGCATTCCCTTAACAAAGAATTGCATTCAATCAAAAGACATGCAACTTTAATTGGATAAGAATTCTAACCATTTCTTACCAATCCATTTCAAAGGCGCTTCCTTTAACTGCACATCGATATCAGCATGTGTATCATCCTGACACATATCAATGATGGAAAATTCCTTCCCATTCTTGCCATACTCTTTCTCCACTTTCTGCAATTTTCGTGGAAGCATTGTTGGATTCAGAGTCCAACACCTTTCAGCAGTATGTCCATGCTTATGGCAATAAGTGCAACACATGTTCATCTTCTTGACAGCATGATTTGCATTGTTCAATGGAACTTTGGCTTCTTGCCTCCTTTCCTTCAAAAGTTTCCTGTATGTTGCCATTCTTTTCCAACATCTAGAAACATTATGGTTAACCAAACCACAAAAAGAACATGCAATTCTTTTCCAATGCTTATGTGGAAATTTACCATGCTTTACATGATCAAAGGAAATATGATTGAAATCAGATTTATACCTTTCTCTTTCACCTTCATTACCTTCATGAGGAGGTGAATCAAATGAAGAAGAAGCTCCTTTTGGAACACCATCAATCCCTTCCATGGTTTTAGAGCTTTCACAATTCTCTTGTTCAATTGCATTCTTATGCACACCTTCTTCTTGCAAGGTATGTTTCAAACTATTGCATTCCTCAAGGATACAACCTTTACAACCTTGAGATAGAGAACCTGAAATGAAACTCCTTCTAGGAACTGTTTCAATTGCCTTCATGGCTGCTTTGGAACTTTCTCCATAAGATTGTCCATAGCCAAGACCCAAATTCTTAGGCCTTACCTCAACCATTATTGGCTCAACTATACCCTGTGCATGTTTGCCCAATCCTTTTCCTTCATATCCCATTTTAGACATCAACTTGGACCCTATGCCTCTGGTATGTTTCTCAAAAGAACCAACATAAACATTCTTATAAGAATTTGAAGACAAACTAGAATTGTTTACCTCTTCTTCAAGTTGATACCTGGCTAAGGCTCCTTTGGCAACAAGGAGTTGTGTCTCCAACTCATGCATCCTTTCCAGCTTCATGTTTGCAATATGAAGTTGGCCTTCCATTTCCTGCAATTGGTCAGAAAGCAACTGCTTCTCTTCCCTCATGGAATTCAACTGCTCTTGAAGTCTAGAGCTCTTTCTTTCATCCTCATACATTTCTCTCACCATATTCATCATGATGAAAAATTCTTGCTTCAAGCCTTCATCAAAAAATCTTGTGAAGGAGGACGATTTTGAGAACTCACTTATAGAAGTTATCATTATAAAAATGAACAAAAGAGCTTCAGCAAACTCAAACAACAAGTAGTTTGCAGAATAATAAAGCAGTCAATCTTCAACACTGCTTAAGACACCTTTCAAGCTACACAATCAAGCTAGTGATGTCAGTCAAGCAAACCTAGTGCTCTGATACCATCTTGATCTGAAAATGGAATGTACTTGTTTAAGGGTGCAAGGTATCCATTTCCCATAATTTCAAATGTGAGCTATACACTCCAAGTGACCTCTGAAAATGTGAAAACTTCTTATTTCTTATACAGAGATAGACTGTAGGGGCATTCACCGGACATGTCACCTCTAAAGAGAGGATGAGTTCCAGAGGCTACCTGGCCCTCTACAGGCTCTGCCTAAAGAAATAACAAAGTAAACACTTAGAAGTCTTTGACATACACATACTTGAAGTTTGATGTCTTGCGGAATAAGACAAATAACTTTCTGCAGCTGAATAGGTGATTATGTGTTTATGAAAGTTATGTATATTTGTTGTTTAACACTTGATATCAATTTTTTTTAGCATATCATCTTCAGCAAATAAAGACATCAAAATGATAAAGCAGTTCACCCCTTCTGGGCTACATCTGCTGGACCAAGCCTCTCAAACTAGGCTTGTCCTCTTGTATTAAAAATGCTACAAAGGCTAATACAAGAATATGAGTGTCTCGAAAGACAGATCTAACTGTAAATACAGAATCAGAAGATAGGAATTAGCTAAACATGCTCTTTCCCAAACACTAAACAGTGAAATTGTACCTTATACAGTACTTTCCTCAATTGGCCCTGGTGGCCCTTTAAACTTGCATGGAGAATTTCGAGGTGAAGATGACCTTAATTGGTTCTAAAACCCCTGCCATTAGACTCAGAAGGTCGAAAATAGCAGACATAGGCTTTTGAATCACCAAAAATGGATGAACATAGCCCCCAAACAGCTCAAGCACTGAAATGGCCCTAGTGGCCCTAAAAGCTTCCCTAAAGCTAAACAGTGAGAAGAATGCCTCAACAGGAAAAACGAGCTATAGAAATAGATTCAGAATGCTGAAAACCTTTAGGATTGACCTTCGTTCCACATTCACTGGCTGCACAATTCCCAATGCAGCTCCCAAACTGATTTGGCCTTCGTGGCTCCTAAAACTTCCACGAAGCTAAAACACCTGCAAATGACCTCAGATGGCTATGAAACCTATGCCAATGGCTTCAGAAGGTCGAAGAGACCCAAAATAAATAAATAAATTCATCCAAAACGGACTTTCCTAGCCAAGGTTATGGCCATTTACTCCCAACTGCTAGTTGGTCCTAAAAAACTCCAGATAACTTTAGTTGGAGCCAGTTAGGCCCGCCAAATATGGCGGGTCCGCCCAAATTTGGCGCTCCGCCAAAATTTCCGCCAACTTGACTGTCAGTTAACTCCGGATTCAGCGCGCATGTGACTGGGATAAGTGGCTAGAGGTTTGTATCGGGTTCCGTGCCGGCGGTTAGGATGAAGGCCCACGGTTATGGGGCTAGGGTCACAAGGTATGGGGGCTGGCGCTTAGGGGCTGGCCCCCTTCATTTCCAGCCCAAAACTAAGTTTAACATTCAAATGAACTTGCCCAGGCCAACATAACAAGTCCGACCCATGTGGTGTGTTGGTAAGGCGCGGCGTTTGGAGACATGAGGTCTTAGGTTCAAACCACGGAACTCCCAAAAATTTTAAACCATGCACATACCCTTGCTGACGTCACCCTGGGCCACGTGGCGGCTTCCAGGCCTGCCATGTGGCGGCCTATGATTGGTTGCCCAGATGGAATATTCCAAAGAATATTCTGCAAAATATTCTTTTTTTAATATATTTTTTTGCAAAAAATATTCAAAAATTGAGGGTTATTAAACCATGCACATACCCTTGCTGACGTCACCCTAGGCCACGTGGCGGCTTCCGGGCCTGCCACGTGGTGGCCTGTGATTGGTTGCTAAGATGGAATATTCCAAAGAATATTCTGCGGAATATTCTTTTTTTAATATTTTTTTTTTTTGGAAAAAATATTCAAAAATTGAGGGTTATTGGGCGATTTTGTTTTTGGCATAACTTTCTCATACGGCGACCGTTTTCTGAACCGTTCATGGCACTGGAATCAAGAAGACGAGCTCTATCCGGTTGTTCAGATTCAAACTAGTTCTAAGCACTTTCATTTTTGACCATTTTACGACACTTGGTCCTGAGCTCCTGATCATCCTCCACCTAGGCCTCCATAAAATCATCCAATACCAATAAGAGAAGAGGCTTCGTGAAGATGTATACTTGACACAATATGTTCAAAAGATAGAAAGGTACTAGCTACAAACTCCATCAATGTGATGAAAATGGAAATGTGAAACCTAATACAATATGATATGTAACAATGCAAAGACCATTTGTAGGAATAACTAGTTATTGGGTCCCTCTTGTCCTTTTTTAAAGAGATGGAATCATAATCTTTACCAAGGAAGTCAGAATACTTGAAAAAAAATTGTATATTATTACTATGCCTTCCATTGGAAGTTTGGAATTAGAAAGTTCTATAACTAATTGGGAACTCTTTAGGGAACTTCATTACTTTGGATGAAAACTACTAGGAAAATGAGGATTTTAGGGTGATAAAAATATTGATAGATCTAGATCTAAGAGAGGATCTTATGGATGAAATAGATAATGAATGAATATCCTAGTTTTATTCTCAAAAGTTGGACATTTAGAGATCTATGGGATTATTGTGAAAACCCTAGGAGAAGTGTTTTTGGGAGGAAAGTGTGAGTTAAAAATACATGTTCCTTAAAAAAATTGAAAAATCCACCAAATAAGCCAATAATATTTTCTAATGTAGATAGATAGGCCTTGGAGTATCAACCTAATTGATTTTTAGAATCTCATTGTTTTCCTTCTTTGTGTGTGGAGAAACCTTAAGGTTTAGATTCAATTCATAACAAGCATGGTCTATCTACAATAGATAAAAGTATGCTCATCTTAGAACCTCCTCTATGTTTAAAGGATTCCCCTTATAATGCCTCCTATCCCATAGTTTGTGAGGGATTTGACCTATTATGATCAAGGAGGTTTCTAGAGGTAGTAACCTTAAGGCCCTAGAAAATCACATTCAAAATCCTACCTATGATATCTTCTCTAAAGTTATATCCATGCAGTTTGGAGAGCCTCCACAAAAGGTTTTAGGTAATGAATTTAGGTTTATTAACATTAAGAATAAATCTCAAGGAAATTCCCCTATGTTTTCCCTGTTAGGTGAAGGTTTCCTTGTTGAAATAGAAACTCATATAAATACCCATCTCAAGAAAGATTAAAAAATATCTTAAACGAACTATGAGATCCTCATATCTATTAATATCAAAAAAATATCTGGTGGAGAAAATAAGGTTATTGGAAGGGGGACTAGCCTTAGACCATGACATCTAAAATTCATTTGGGAGAAAACACATGTCATCGACTAAATATCAATTGTAAAAGGATACCAAAGAAGGAAAATAATATATTATTACTCTATTTAGATGAAAAAAATATATGCCAGAGAAAATAATGTTATTGGAAGGGGGAATAACCTTAGACCATAACATCTGAAATTCAATTGGGAGAAAACACATGTCATTGGCTAGATATCAATTGTAAAGGGATATCAAAGAGAGAAAATAATATATTATTACCAGGGCCCTTAGAGAAAGTGATACCCATATGGTTAGCCAAAAGGAACAATAACAAAAGAAAAGTTAGTATGAAATTATATAAATGAAGTTAAAACAATATGGGAGGTGGATAAGTCTAACAGAACTAGGGCTAGATCTTCAACGAAATTGGAGAAGTTGGTAAACCTTACTTTAAACACCTCTTCAAAAATCTCGAGGTTCCAAACATTGGTGAAGTAATACAAATTGTATGGCTCTTTCCTAGATGCATTGATAACATTTTGAACTTGAAGTTGGAAGTAATAGTCACAAAATAAGAGTTTAAAGTAGTTTTACACTCCTTCAAAAAGGAAAAGAGCTCAAGGCTTGATGGTTGGACAGTTGATTTTTTTCTTTGTTATTATGATATGTTGGAAGGATATTTACTAAGAATAATTGAGGAATCCAAAAGTCAAGGAATATTTTAGAAGTGTTAATCTCTACATTTATAGATATTATACCCAAAGGAAAAAACCCCATGCCCTCCAAATAATTTAGGTATATTTCCTTGTGAAATATTGTTTATATCAGCGTAGGGGCGACATGTTCCAAAGGGGTGATTTATCACCCCAAAGGAACAATTACAATAACCTTCTCATGGATTCTAGGTCAAGCCTCTAGTAACGAAGTAAAGGCTTATACCTTGCTCTAAGGAAATTATTTAGCTATTATAAAACACCCCGACAAATTAATTACTATTAGGGACTCAAAAAATTCAATTAGACATTTAGATCTTGGCACCCCCCCTCTTAACCCAAAGTTAAATTCAATCTTCATGAAAAATTTTCTCAAAACTTGACTCTCTCCTTGAGGTAAGCCTTTTCATGTTCTAAGGGCTAACAACTCCTTAGAAGACTTTTTAGCCTCCCAAGCATTGAAGCTCCCCTCTGAAACTTAAAGGATCAATTCAAGGGCATCTTTCCTTCCCATCCCTCATGTGCTAATGTTGACACAAGGATTATGGTCATTGCATCACCTAGTGGCCTTATTAGTCCCATTTCCACCATGAAAAACATGAGCTATCATATGGTTGTTTAATTTGGTCATCATAGTATCTACATGCATGTCTAGTTCCCATGGTGAGAAGAACATAGACTTGTACACTGATGTAATGAGGACATTATGGAAGGATATTTCAAATATTTTCAAGGAATCCTACCACATATAGGCCTTTCCTCGTGTGGCTTTTGACTTCTCTAGGTACTTCATACATTTGTTGAAATAATATTTGGCCACCACTCTGTCAAATGTATCGATACAAACTATGAGCCTATTGCTAGAGTAAGGGGCTTACGGTCTCCACAAATGAAATTGCAAACATGCAAAAGAAAAATTGTCATCTCCAATTCATGATAGATTAGATACATCTAAATTTACCAATGTGAGGGATATCCTAATTTATCAGTGTCTCCATCTCCAATGCATAGAGTATGAAATGAAAATCTATGGTTTCAATTAGAAGAACTTTGGGTCATTGGAAAAGGGAAAATTCCACCTCCCTTGAACACATTTCATTTATCCAATCCTCAATTGTTGTATAATTTTTTTTTTTCCTCGAGGGTTCTTAATTCTGGACCTAAACTTACTCCTAATTAAACTCTATTGAATTTGATAAACAAACCCAAGGCCCCACTCACGGTTAAATTGTCAATGTAGGTCAAATTTTGTCTATTTATAAGGGTGTTTTACAAATTGTATACATTTTCATACCCTTTGTTTAATGTAGCCTAGTTCAAGTATAGTTTAGAAGGTTTGAGTTTGGACCAAGATATAGTTTTTTCTAGATTTTCCAACTTTTCTCTTTGAATAACTATGTGTAATTTCATGTTGCCTCTAAGAATAGATTTGTTTAATTAATTTCACTAATTATTGTTTTAAAAAAATATTATTTATGCAAAACTTGTTTAAAAAATTATTTATAAGAGGCTGACAGGCCCCAACATTGTCATTGCTTTTACAATGTTATTGCATTTCTTACATTATTTTTACTTATATTTCCTAGCACTTTTCCACCTTTTTGTGCTCGAAATGGAATTTTGGAAAAAGGTATTTATTATTCTATATTTTTTCATATTTTGTTAATTATTAGATACTAAAATAAAGTGGATTACATACTCACAGTTTTTACTAGGATTTCATGGTGTTAAGCTACAAGAAGCCAGTAGGCAAACTACTGATAGACTACAAGAAATCTACATGAAACCCAAATCTATAGTATTGATAGGATATAGGAAATATACAAGAAACACATAGATAGACTATTAACAAATTGAAAAAAATCTATAGAAAACTCATATCCCAAACATTGCTAAGCTACAAGACAACTAGGACTTTAATTGAATCTAATTTTGAAGCTATGGAACTGGGGTCAAAAGTGAAAAGTACCATGAAGCAAATTTTGGAAAAGATATATCCAATATAGAATGAGGATGAAGCACATAACTATGGTCTATGTTTAATGCCATGTATTTTAAAGACAATACATGCCTATAAACTAGTCATGTCTTAATAAATATATGCCTAAAATGTAAAAAAATACAAGTATTATTTTGATAATTATTATTAAGATAGCTTGAGAACCATTAGTTCTCAAACATTTATAGATATATGTTGTCTTAGTATACAACTCAAGGGATTGTTAAAAAATTGGACCACCTGCACCTATAGACATATAGAGAGAACAATCCTTACGCTAAAGTGTCAATTTTCTTATTCAATTAACATCATTTCAAGCATTTATTCATGTCCTCTATGACCATGTGTGTGTGAATTTGAATAAGTATATGTTGCATCTTTTCAATCACACTATCTAAGTGTTAAAATTATCGAAGAGAAAATCAAATTCGCTAAGAGAAACATTAAAAACAACCAACAACAAATTAGAAAATTTGAACACAATGTTTTATCTTGGAAAATCCCAATATAGGGAAAAACTAGCTAATATAATTATATTAATTTCCTTGGAAAAAGCCTCACCAAGCCATCCAAGTGAGCCTTCACTGCTCACCTCCCCTGGATCATTACAATGAATGTTTCCCAAGCCTTATTAAGTTTTCAGTATATTCATTACAAGGGCATAAAACCATGGTAACCAAAACCATGTGTCAAAAACCACCACTATAGATTGAGTAACTTTGACTCTTTCACCTAGTCAAGTTTTACCTAACAATCCCCCCTTAATACTTGAGTTGGGGTTTCCCTTGATGAAATCTAGAAAAACTAGCCAAGTGAACCAACCCCCTCACCTATAGGCCCTAACCCCATCAAAATGTATATCCATGGTATAATTTGGCATGCCCCCAATCACCTAGGTATAAATCCAGACTTTGTTGGTAATTTTTGTCTTACAGTATTATGCTCATTTACATGTAATAAAAAATTTAACTCCAATGTAAAACAATAACTTTTTTTCATTGTTGTTATGGTCATCCTCTTACATATTGATTTCCTCTCCAAATCCATCTCACATATTTCTTTCCTCTCCCTATGAACGTGTGCAAACTGACCTCTTGTTTACTCTTCCAATTACATGTGTGTATGCTTCATGTTCATCACCTAGGCCTCCTCCTCATGCATCTTGGATGAAATGCACTTTGACATGGCACATAATAAAGAAAACCACATGATGATCCCAATCTAAACTCCACGGGATACCCATCTCCTTTGCTCAAGAATATGTTCTCCTTCTATTCGTCCATTGAATTCACTTTCTTATTACCAACATAATATTGTGCCTCTCTCACACTTACTAGGCCAAATAATCCATTGGCAACAAAGGAATCCCTTTGAATCCATAATTTGGATATGATATATCCATTATATTCAAGTAGTTGTTCCATAAATAAACCTTTGGCTCTTATACCATGTTAAAATTACCGAGAGATTAATTAAATTTATTGAGAGAAACATTAAAAACAACTAGCAAAAAAAAAAAACATGAACACAATGTTTTATACTAGAAAAAACAGCTAACAAAATTATATTAGTGTCCTTGGCCAAAAGCCTAAGTCTTCATCACTCACCTCCCCTAGTCCATTCCAATGAAGTTTTCCTAAGACTTTTAAAGGATTCATTACATGCATTCCATGGGCACAAAACCATGGGAACCCAAAACCATGTACCCAAAACCACAACTATAAATTAAGTAACTTTGACTCTTTCACCAACTCAAGTTTTATCTAACATTATGGTTGGGCCCACTCTAATATGACAAGTGTGCTAAAGTATTATTAACTTAGTAGGTTATTTACTTTACTTATTGATAACATTTAAATATGATAGATTAATTCTTTGCAATATATTATTGTTCATTAACCACCACAATTTATCACAGATTGCAGTTCATTGATTATTATCACTTTGTAAATATAGAATGTCTCTATTTTTCATTTACTTTCAATGCTTTCTCTTGAATAATTTGAATTGGTATTTTCAATGTTACAAATGGCTTGTAAGTAACCTACTCATTTCTAGTATTTTTTATTTAAGAAAAGTAGACTTTTCTTTCCACTTGTGGACCACTTCCGAATTGTTTCTATTGATTTGCTACTTAAAAGTACTTGCAAATTTATTTTAGAAAATAGGTTTAAGCTTTTACTAAATTCATCTAAATCGTTGTCCTTAACACTATAGTTACCATTGCAAGATGTGATCAATTGGAAATGTTTAGATTAATTTTATTTTACAAGTCAATATATTTCCTTTCTAGCTAAGTTTGATTTCCATTTATACAATATTGATTTTTCCTTTATGTAAGAGTGATTTCCTTTCTTACAAAGAATGATTTCCATTTATGCAAGATGTATTTATTTTCTATAATGTGTGATTTCCTTTTAAGCGAAGTTTTATTTCCTTTCATGCAATAGTGACTTTTATTTCCCAAAAAATGTGTCTTTCAATTCCAACAACCAACATTGCTAACTTTTATTTTTTTGGTATATCTTTTCGTCTACAAGGTTTGTGGAGTACTTATACCATCTAATGCATGACAATATATCGTTGGAGTAGTCTCTTCTAGCTCTAGATATTGTGACAGTTCCAACTCTTCATCTTCTTCCTCCTAATAATCTATGTAGAATAATCTCTTCTCACTCCATTTATGCCCCTTACTGTACTTGTGATCACAATTTAAACTTAATCTCATTGCTCTTCTTTCATCCATTTGTTGAGGTGTCAACCTTGTTTATTGAGTGAGGCTAGGAGATTAGAAATTATTCTTTCTATAATTGCCAGTTACCACTCTTCTAGTAGCCATATTTTTACTTCCAACTTTCCTTGCTATAATAAAAGCATGATCAAGGGATTTATGCTCCAGGAGACACATTTCTTGTTGGATGCTCTCCTTTAAAGTGCCCATAAAGAAATCCAACAAGTTATCCTCTAAAATGTTATATACCCTAAGGCTTAGATTTTAGAATTATTAAATGTATTTTGTAAATGGACCTCTATTGAAGATTTATCAATTGAATAGAGAATGTATTTCTCTTAACATCCCTATAATGTGTTATTAATTCATCTATAAAAGTAGACCAAGAAACAATAGGGTCTTATTTCTTTCAAAAATCCATTGATACTAAACAAAATTATCATTTTTGTCAGGCCAGGCAGTAACTCCATAAGGTAAAAATGATTTGTGTGTCATATTCCATCAGGTAGGTCTTCATTATATACATGAGGGAGAGACTGTTTAGTTCATCTCCCGATGACTGTTCATATTACTTATTTATCTATTTACATATATTCACCAAATCATGAGGATTAGGTGTCAACAATTTTCTACACACAAGGAAGCAAGAATTACATTTTATAAGCTTGGCACTTAATGTAGATCAAATAATTGCTCCATCTAGGATATCCATATTACAGGATCTTTACTATCAAATTTCCTCATATGAATCATGGGAATTAAGTAGTTTCTTGGTGCCAGAGTTGAACCCTCGATGATGTAGATTTAGATATGATGAATCATCATGATTCTGGAACTTAGTCTTTATGTATTCTACATATTTATGATTTCCTTTCATATTTCATCCACTTGTTGAGGTGTCAACATTGTTGGTTACGTGAGTTGAATAGAGAAAACATGGTGTCATTTGTAGTTGTTAGTGACCACTCTTATAATAGCCATATTTTTACTTTCAATTTTCCTTGTTGAATTGAAAGCGTGCCCTAGGGATTTGGGTTCTAAGAGATGCATCTATTTTTCCTATGATTTTTTAAAATCTTATATTAGTGAAGAAATCATATATATATAATTCACCCATATTTCCTTGCCCTTTTAGTTTAGAAACCAGACCAAGGGAAAAACTTGAGAGTTTTGATCCATAACTTCAAAATTACTTGAATAGTATCTATAGTATGGATATCATGATTGCAAAACCTTGGCATAACATCTAAGTATAGATCTACTAAAACATGTAAAAATATAAAATTGGAGAGCCATATTGGATAAGAAACCATTGTTAGTAGTATGCATACACAAGAAAGAAGTTAAGGGATGACAATGGTCATTGGTCATTTAGGGTTTACTAGGGGAGATGGCTCCTTGTCCCAAAGTATTTTTGTCTCCAAATGCTCAATGTGATTGTCCATGTCATAAAAACCAACTTAAATTCCTCCAAACATAGGTTCCATTCATCTCAGGTGTCATTTCTCTCAAACAAGACTTTTCCCAATATGTGCTTAATGTGCCAGTAGATATCAATGTGTGTACATATTTATTTTTTTGGCCATGATATTTTCCCATATATGGTACTTAGTTTGATACTGTAGCCACAACTTCTAAGTCTAAGGGGTTTCCCCAATCTTAAATAATTTCTTATTCATTATCTTGAATCTCCTATTGGATATCCAATAGAGTTTGTTGGTGATATCTTCTCACAGAGGATTGATATCTAGAGCATTCTTAAGTGATGTTGTAGTCTTCCTAACCACCAGCACCCTTCCTAGAGTGAACTCACTATTATGGCATGGTGCCAAGCAAGGATTACTTAAAAGATGTTGGGAAGAATACTTGGGGTGGGGGGATGAATCAGTATTTTAAACTCACTTTAACTTTTCATTTCTTATTCTGATTTCTATACGCTATTGTCATTCATGAAACCCACATATGTACACAGTTGTGGTAAATGTAAATCGCGTACATCCAGATAAATAATTTTTATATGCTTCATCATATGTTCATCTTTAACCAACACTTCATTGTTTCCTTATCCATTAATTAAATAGTAACCATGATCAGTAAGAGTAAAATAAACCATCACACATAAGCAACACAACAACACATGAGAACATCAGGATTTTTAGGTGGAAACCTAATGCGAGATAAAACTTTCATTGTTGTCGTCTCTATCTTCTTTCTTATTATATAAAGAAAATATTCTTACAATATTGTACGGGTGTAGGCTCTTACCAGTATGTGGGCACCCACTGATAGAAGGCTACAACCTTCTCTCATTCTCCAGCACCCACTGGAAGGGAGCTCCAATCCCTTGATCTCATTTACCAACTCCTACTAGAAGGGAGCACCAATCCCCTGTACAATTTTACCAACTACCATTGGAAGGAAGCTCTGACTCCCTCACTAAAGGCTCCAACCCTCGACACATCTTGTGGACCATGTTTCATAATATTTTAGACTAGATCCACCTGACTCAAAACATCAAACATGTAGTCCACCTTTCATCATATTTTCAGACTTGACCCACTTCCAATATTAAGCTCAATACCAAGTAACAATTTTGAAACCCAAATACTGAATCAAATCATCCAATCATTGAACCAATTGAATCACTATAAAATCAACAAACCAATCACTAAATCTCATCTATCTATTACAACCAAAACAAATCCATAACATATATAAGCTATCAAATCATACCAACGATTGATCAAATAAACCATACATTGTTCACCATCATAGAAACACATTTTTGTTCTTGTAAATACTAATCATACATACATTATAATGTATAAGCTACTTCTCTTAAACACATTCACGTATGTACGCGCTTCCTTTGTGCCATACCTGTGTACAGATCCAAAATATTGAACACTGAATCATCAATCACTAAACCATATATAGACCATTTCACAAATTATAGATCATTGAACCAATCACAGATTTATGAACCAATTACAGACCACAAATCATTGAAACACACCTAGTCAAACTTATGTACCATTAAAATTGATCAATACAACCAAAACACGTCAATCCTCACTGTCATACACAGATCGAGACGTCATTGATAGACAACAACAAACAGAACATAACTCATCAGATGTAATCATTAAGCCACATTGAAAAAACTTAGAACATATATGTGACATCCATGAAACATATAAGCATATGTACGCGAATACCATGCATAACATCCAATTACATATCTCAACATATAGTATAAATTCACAGAATTTATACACGACCCTGCAGAGACATATCCACATCTGTACGCGATCATTCAGAGGAAAACTAGTGTATAGATCTGAAATCGGTGATTCATACTTTCATTTCATAACACAACATTTGTCAAACCCAAATCTTGGAATACATACTATTAGAGTCACACATCATCGTCATAATTCTATCATTGTTAGCTATAAATAGATTAAGCAATAGCTATTCATTATTTTTCACTACACTTTCATATATATTAGATCTAGGCCTCCTCCATGCTCCTTGCTGCATACCTATTTTAGATCAAATCATTCATAAACAATCCATCACTTGCACACATAACACCTTGATCTCCATCTCCTTATATAGCTTTATCCCTAGCCAATACCTTAAGCAATCCCTTAGTAATGTCGTTGGTATTCTTTGATAGGATCAAATAACCATTGTCACTTCCATTACTATGGGCCAATACCATGGTAAAGACCCTTAGTATCCATATTACCATGGTGTGGATTATGTACGCGAATTTCCCTTGTAGGACCTGTGTATGTACGAGACCCTTCTTCATAGGATCCACGTATACTTTCTCAAACATCACCTTTATCATTCATCTATCTCTGAACTGACATTCCTTTGTCCATATCACTTATAGAATTTGTATCACTCTGAATAAAAATCCTATTATCACAATGCTTACATCTTTATAAAGTAGGTTTCCATCAAGGACAACACATTAGCTATAATGCCAATAAAAAATGTAGGATGGAAAGAGGATTGTGAACCAAACTAGTTCATTGCTCGCTAGCTATGACGAGGGGAAATGGGTGAGAATAGGAGAAAACAAATAGAGGGGAGCTGACAAGAATTCCATCTCATACCATCAAATTCCAAGGTGAGAATATCATAGGCAATGAGTGGACAAGGAAAGGCTTAACTTGGGTAGACAGACTCCCGGCCAAATAAATCCAATTAAAGCTAGAGTGAATAGAAAAGTATAAAGACTATAGATTATCTATAGATTAATGTTGACCTAAATATCTTGATCATGCCAATCTTGTGATGTGAAATATGAACTAAATATTAGTTGATAATTGACACCCACGTTGTATGGATGAATGCTTTCATTGCTAGTGGTTAGGTGTAATTTGGCGTATTGAAAGGTCTCCCCACTTAGAGAAGCATCATGAAAGACCTTATAAAGCCGACTTAAACCCTAAAAACTCAAATTCACATAAATTTATATTCCAAAATAACTCAAGTTTTAGAACATATAGGAAGAAGGAACCAAGTCAGGAGGGCTTGATCCTTCCTCCAAATAAGCATAGGTTGCGAGAAAAGAATGTTCCCAAAAACATAGACAGTATCAAGGCTAGATTTCCAACTGAAACATCCTTTTGTCGATATAATGAAACAATGTTAATATTAGTATCAATATTCCTTCGTACTTGACCATTCTAATGGGATCCTCAAGGAATTCAATGCCATCAACGACCACCTCCATCTCCCATATCATCTTCATGACACATTTACTCCCATTATCGAGTTTGTGTCCCTTCCAACACATTTTCACCTAAGGAAAATTAATTTCAAGTTGACGTGAATTTTTTTGGTAAGGATACATCTACCACATTTTGGCCAATATTTTCTCAAGGGTGTATCATATTATTCCCTTCTCGTTTCTCATGTTCATCCCATATCACCTCATATGGGGAATTGTGGTCCTAAAAAAGGAGGTCCTGAAAATCCTGATACAATTGAGATTCAAGTAGTGAAGGCTAGAAAGCTACTATGTTAAGATTTGAGGCTCGGCATTCATCATTTTCTAGATAATCAGCCACGTTTTTGGCTTATCTACAAACATGAGAGGTGAGAAGTACCAGGATTTGGGCTACAATCTCTTTGATATTCATAAAAAAAAATTCAAATGTCAATTGATTGATAATTTTCTAGTTTTACATCCATGAAACAAGTGTTTGATATTTTGAATAATCAGTTGAGATTCCCCCTCAATGACCAATTTAGTATATGCTTGTTTGGAAGCATAGGTGAGGCCCATCTCAAGGGGGAAATTCAACAAAGTTAGTTGTGTTGAGACCCATTGCTCTAGTGAAGTAGCATAGAGTGTGCCCTTTATCATCTCAAGAGATACCTCTAAAAATGGATTTTCTAAGTTTTCCTTTCAAAGCACCATCAAATTTTAGCTTAACAAGGTAAGTAGGTGGAGGGGAACATGAGGAAGGAGAAGGAAAATCTAAAGAAGGGGAGAAGGGAACAGGATATGCCAGAGACAGGAATGGTAAAATATTTCAAACAATGTCAAGCTCAGAGGAAGGAGATGACTAGTATTCTTAAGTCCAAGAATGGAGAAGAGTAGTTTCCTTCATAGCACAAAGAACCTCAGACTAAAAAATTCTCTTGGGGGAGCTATGATCTTGAAATATCATGCTATTTTTCTCCTTCCAGAGGCACCAAAATAAATCTTGGGGTGAGGGCATAGGCTTTATTTAGGATTTTATTTTTAAAAGGTGAGGGGCACCAATTAAAAATAGTTTCTTCCAAGGTGCCTCTATCTCTGTTGGATTTCCCAAACAGCATTGTAGTTTTTTCCCAAGTTTTTTTTGATAAAATTTATGAATTCAATAGATGATCGACATCTTCCCACCATCTTCCTAACTATTGCAACATAGGTGACAAAAGGATGGAACCTCAAAACCATGATTTCTTAACCTCTACCCTATGAGGGTGCGCTTTTGAGCCAAAATCCAAAGGAAGTGGGAAACTATCGGCCATAAGTTTTGGGACCATATTTATTACTAAATTTTGGCATGGTAGTTCTCCATGACTTACTGCAAGGGAGTACACCTCTTTGACGAAAAACGCGCCATTGGAATATTGACCCCATCTTAGTGTGTTTGGTCCCTCCTAAATGGGGATATTCTTTTTTACATATCCTCCCATAGTTGATCCAAGATATAAGTTGGTTCTTTAGTTGTTGGCCAATATTTTCCCTTCTATTTCATCCATGGTGAGGAGGAGGTATTTCTATGACAACATTCTACCACACTAATTGACTAGTTTTCCTACATATTGTCTTTGATTGCTAAAAGGAAGGCATCATTATTTAATTTAGGAATTTGTTGTCATGAGTCTTGCCAAAAGAGGGCTAGTTTGCCATCTTTGATTTCCCTATTGGCATTTGATTCCATATAGAAGTGGCCTATGTCAGAGTGGTGGACCTTACCTACTATTGGAATAAAATATTGTGACTATACTTTTGATTCTAGATCTTCCTCCAGAGCTCCTTAAATCCAATGCCACCAATTTTTTGCTCAAAAAAATTTGCTAAGAATTTTTGGGTCTCTTAATCCAAGTAATCCTTTTAATTTAGGAAGGAAAAGTTTCTCCCAAGAAATAAGAGACCATTTTTTTCCATTGATTCTCCACCCCATAAAAAGGCACACTAAATGCCTTTGATAGAATGCAAAATTCCTTTGGGCATAGCTAAAGCTAAAAATAAGTAGATTGATAGGCTTGAAGAACTGACCTGAGAAGAACTAAGCAACCACCAATATTGAGTGATGGAAAGGTCCAACAACTCAACTTGGTTTTGAGTTTTTGTGAAATCTCTTGATATTATTTAGATTTCATATATTTTTCCACCAAAGGAGCCCCTAGATATTTATCTAGAAATGAACTATTTTTTTATCCTAGGATGCAAGCTATGTGTCTTTAGATGGCTTGAAGTTTATTACGAATGAAAATTTTGGATTTGGATAAACTAATGGAATTTCTAGAGGCTTGCATAAAGTCATCTAGGATTTTCTTCAACATTATGGTCTCCCTTATTGCGGGAGCTCCCATTAACATAGTATTATCCATAAATTGTTGGGGATAGACTAGAAGGTCATCTCTAAGAATTCTTAGACTTATGAGTGGTCCTTGGGAGTCAACTAAATGTATGGAGTAGCCTAGTCCTTCTGTGTTTAGTATGGACAGTAAAGGAAAAAAGGATCACCTTATTGGATACCCTGATAAGAGTTAAAAGTGTAGGAGGGTGAGCCATTAAGCATAACAAAGAAGAAGGGGGAGGAGAATAATGATCCCACCCAATTTATCCAATTCTTAGAAAATCCAAAGACATTAAGCACATGGTATAAGTAAGACAAGCTAAGTTTGTCAAAAGCTTTAGATAGATCGAGTATTATTAGAATACTTATTATCCTCAATTTTTTTAATTAATGGATGACCTCATGTGCCACAATGATATAATCCATAATTATGCTTCCTTTAATGTAACTAGTTTTCTCTAGTGAGATCAAAGATGGGAGGATGGGATTCAATCGATTAGCTATGACCTTCACTATGATTTTATATATGACATCACATAGTGCAATTGTATAGAATCCTAAAGGATCATTGACCTTTTATAATTTTTGGAACCAAGGTGAGAAATGTGGCATTGAGGGTTGATAGTACCAAGGTTGTGCCTGTTTATTCTTCCAACAAAGCATGGATTGCATGTTTAAGGAAAGGCCAAAAGGATTAGAAGAAGTTTGTGGTAAATAAATTAGGACCTAGGTATTTATTTTTGGCATGCTCACAATGGCCTTTTCAACTTCATCCATGGAGATATCCCTCACTAGTGCACCATTGTGGTCCTCCTTGACTAGCCTGGGAATGGATCTAGTGAGTTTCCTGATAGCTACTTGTGTGTTGTCTTGTGGCTAAATCATTAATATGTTGTAAATCCAACTTTCTCTTCTTTTGTGTCCTTGTGATCTACGAGTTTTTGTAAATAAACATTAGGAAAAAAAATATCCATGTTGTAGTGATCGTGCTTGGCCATTGAATTGTGAAAAACTATGTGTTTTTCTCCCCTTCCCTTAACCATTAAATGCAATATTTTTCCCTCCATAGGAATTCCTCTTATGTCTGATGTTATTCTAATTTTGAGAGCATTGCACCTTCTTATTTTACAATCTTCTGTAATCTTCCCTATATAATTATGCATTGTTTGATCTATTTCATTTGTTCTTCTATTTCTTGTTTTGCCTAGATGATGTTCCTAAAGTCTTATATATTCTATTTTTTTTCTTTCTTTCAAAATTTTAAGGTTTCACTAGATCTTATGCATTTTTTAATCCATTTTCTCTGTTTGATTCCTCCCACCATTGTTGAGTTTCCTCTAGGGAGGATGAAATCCTAGAAACAAAAACTATCAAATCTAAAAGACATATTATGCAGGTTGGATTTAATACCTACTTCCAAGCAAACTAACTAGTGGTATGATCCAATACAAGGGATGATGACGACTTCTACAAATATGTCCTTATCCCAAAGTTCTTTTGGGACCAAAAATATGTCTAATATTGAGGGAATTTATGGTTTCCTCATTTTCAATTGTTCCATGTGATAAATAAATTGATGGTTTCTACATTCGTGATATTAAGGTATCTCATTAAATCGATAAAGAGTTTTTCATCTACGTCAAGCTTTCTAAGTCCTTCCTTTTTCCCCTTGGGATTTTATGATGTTAGAATCCCTATTGGTTATCCAAATCCCTTCAAAAAGGACATAGTATATGTGTTGATGATCTTAGAGGAACTTTAATTTTTCACTGATGAGAGTTGTCCCATAGGCTATCGCGTGTTAGCGCATGGAGTTAGAGGCTATAAGCTGAAATTTTTAGGATAGGATTTCACGCACAACTACCATATTGGTAATATTAATCTTTGTTAGGTTCCAAATAAGGGATAAACCACTTGCATGACCCATTGCACCTAATACTGCTGAAGCACTACCTCTCCAATATTTAGATAATATCTCACTCAACCATTCTCTTGAGCACTTAGTCTCTTGTGACATGATCATTATAGAGTTTTCCCTACAAATTCTTTCTTTTAAGAGCCTATGTTTTCCCTTGCAATTGAGGCTCCTAATATTCCATGTAATTAATTTCATTGAGAAGGATGGGGAAATAAGAAGAATACCTTTGTCATGAAAGTCACCTTACCTGAATTGGCCAACATCTCTCTTGATTACAGGATGAGATATTTACTTATTTTCCTTCCTTTTTTCTTATCCTCTTTCTGATGCTTTGAAGATTCCCTAAAATTTTGTGTCTATATTCATTATCTGGATAATCTTATGCCTTCAAGAGAGTCACCTTCACGATTGTGAAGATTTATATATGCTTGATGCAACATTTGAACTTGTTTCTCTGGGGCTATTTGTAAATATTTGCATTTTAATTACTCCACCATGCTTGTCAGTGATTCTTTCTCAATGTCCATGCCTTATGATATTTCTTGGGTTTCGGTCAAGGTATCTTGCACCATTGTTGTGGTATCTCCTTGCGGTTTCTCTAGATCTGCTTCTAGTGATTTCATTTTATTAGAGCATCAATCTATGTTGGTTTATATTTGACTCTACCTCTTGCAATAGATTTTCTAGCATCTCGGTGTCTTCTCCCAAAGGGGCATATTATTTTTTTTTACTAATGGTTCTCCTTAGAGTGGGGAGATTCTTATGGCCACCAATTCTTCCTTTGAGGTCACACATTCTTGAATCCCTGTTCATACTTTTGCATATGTTTTGTTTATGTTGTTTATCTCTAATTAAGAGGAAAACCATGAAATAAATGGTTGTACCCATGGAATCTTCTACAGTTGAAATGTACATGTTCATAATCCATGGTTTATTTCCATGGTTCATCATGGTAGTATATATCAATGGAGGTTGGCAAGGGTTCTATGATGTGCATGTAAACACAAATTTGAGGATAAGAAATGTAGCAACCTTGCTTTGTCACCTTTTATATCTTGAAAAAGGTCCCTATTGTATTCCCTATCCATTCCAAGATTTCCTCATCCCAAAACTCCCACAAGAGTGAAAAAAGGTGCACCCATACCAAAGCCACTAGGAAATCCTCCTTTTCTAGATTATATTTCTCTTTTTAGAAGTGCATATATAGGCCTATGTTATTGAAAAAATATGGCCCATTTCAAAAACTCTTTCCTTGTCTTCTAGATTCCTAAAAATTACAGTGAATAACCCCCTTTCCTCCCAACATTAGATCCATTTTCCCTTTCAGTTGCCACTTGTTCTTGATCCATCCGATTAGGGCCCTTTCCATAGGTCAGTTTCCTAGGAACGTGTATATCATGGAATGGTATTTCATATACTATATGTAATTATCTAACTTTACAAATACGACTTCAAATTTTGGGTCTTGGACTACCTTGAGAAGGTATCTCCCTTAATTTTTATTTTTTCAAAACACACCTAACAATGGTTTATCCCCCAAGTTTGAAGTGATTTTGGAAGATTTTCCATTTGGATTTAGTTTCTAGAAATGAGGTGTGTTAGGGCCTAGATTCGCCTCAGGCTGAAAAGGCAAGGTTCTAGGTCCACATCAAACCACGCTCAGCCTCGCAGTTAGCCCTACGAGGACAGGAGAGGGCTCTCTCAGGGTCAATCTCAGTGAAAGATAATTGATGAGGCTGGAGATGACTGAAAAAAAAACTAATTTTAGGCTAGGTATGAAGTGCAAAGGATTTGGTTTGAGTTTTTGAGGGTTTTTTGTTGGAAAAAGGGAAAGGCAAATTTGGGTCTGGGGATGAGGCCAAATTTTTGCAGAGTTCCGGTTGGGGCAAGGTAGGCAGTAGTTTTGATGCTTTAGATTAAGTGAATGGATGGAAAAGACCATTGAGGAGCTGAAGAGGGTGTGAGGGTATCAAGAATCCTCCTCAAACTGAAGAAAACATTGAGAATTAAACAAAACTACAGGCAGAGCACAACAAACTCATGGAATCTACCTTTGTCACTTAACTTGTTTAATTTAGAAGCAAAGAGAAGGGAAATGGTATACATAAAACATCAATGAACTTACACTTGCATGAAGAAAAACATCATCAACACACAGAGCCACAAGGATCCCAACAAGTGTTGCAAAACCCAGGTCTTTCCTTTGCCAAAAATGCAGAAATCAAATGTACAATGGAGTGCCAAGCGATCTCAAGTATCCAACCCTAAAAATGACTTAGAAATTACATGATATAGACAAGCATAACTCGTTCCCATACCTCTAGGGGTCAAGATCATCATTCTAGGAGCTATTTGAACCAATTCTAAACAAGGAACTGAAATTTAGGTAGTCAAACAACTTACCCCTATATGCTAGGAAACTGATTCATTCATTAAATTTTCACTTTTTAGTGAATGAATCTTCTAGAACAAGTAAATATGTGCCAAAATTACATCATAGTCATCAAGTTACATCAAGATAGATCAATAATTACATCAAAAAGTAAAACTAGTCAAAACTGGGCGAATTTCTGAGCTGCTGAGTGAAAAATAGGCAAAAATCCTCTATGCGCCGCGCCTGAAACCTGTATGCGTCGCGCCACTTTGGAGCTGATTTTGAGGCACTTCTTGAAGTCCAAATTGAGCCCAAGTGTGCTTGTTGGAAATCCCTACCTATCTACTTTCCAACCCAAGTGGAATTTCTGAATTTGGATGTCATTTGCCCCTCCAAAACTTCAATCTCCCAAGACTGCTTCCTGTGTGTCAAAATAGGGGCAGTGAGGTCATTTTTAGGGTGTTTTTGACCCTTTAGGCAACCCAAAACTTGATGAAATCCTTAGGTAATCCATGAGAATGCATAACTTTTCATAAAAAATCTAGAAATGCAAAGTTTTCCTCCAAAAGATCTCCCAATTATAAGCGCGTGCCAAGTGGCGCTACGCGTTGGGCAGAAAAATCTATTTTGCGACCAAGAAATTCAAAAATGACAAAATTTTCTCCAAATTCCTTGAAATTTGGGCTGTAGGTCCCCCATCAGGTGCCATGCTCAGCCAAAGAAGCTTCGGCCAAGATTCGGAGTCTATCCTCCCTTTTACAACGTTTCAACACCCTCCTGGTGCATGCAGTTTCAGTTGTAAGTCACTGTCTTGGTCATATAATGTATCGGTGTCCGCCTCCATGGTGTTGAAAGTCTATGCCAAGTGTATGTTTGGTTTGTTGAGAATGAAAAATGAGAACTTGGTGTCTTGTTTCAATGCCAAATGTGTGCCAAAGGGAAATGAGGGACTGTGGTAAAAATGGGACAGTGGGAACAATGAAGTCTTCCCAAGACATAGTTTTCCCTTTGAGGATTTGAAAAACTTTGGAGGAGGGGACAACCACTGAATGTTGGAGAAACTTGGGATGTTGGGAATTTTTGGGATTTTGGGAATTTTGGGATTTTTGAGATGTGAAAACAAAGCGGGGAGTGGCACCAAAAATGTTTTAAAACTTCAACACAACACTTCAAATAGCAATCTTTAATAAGAGATTATGGCTTAAAGTTTGATATTCAAATTCTCATAATTAGTCATAAAACCACACCAAACACTGATCAAAGGCGATTGCAAGACGACTTGACCTTACTTGGAGAAGAGGAGACCGTTCCATTTGATGTTTGAGTTAGGTCGAAATTTTTTTAACATTCCAGCCCTGTGCGCCACACACTAGCCCAACGCACCATGCACGCCATGTGCACCGTGCCAGTGTATTTTTACACTGCAGAAAATTTCCCAATGCGCCGCGCGGCCTATGTGCGCCGCGCACAAACCCAATGCATAGTGCATTTTGCAAGAGGCTTTTGGAGGTCTTACTAGTGTTCAAATTGGGTGTAGGATAGCTCATTGGAAAGGTCTTTGAGTCTAATTTCCAACCCAACTTGAATTTTTCAATTTGGAGTTCATTTTCCCTGTCAAAAATTAAATTTCCCAAGACTGGTCAAAATGTGCCAAATGAGGATGCCTCAAGGCAGAGTGCTGTTGCAGTCAACTTTTTAAGGTCTTTCTCAACTCCAAATTGAGCTCATGATAGCTCATTGGAAATATATTTGTGTCTAGTTATCATTTCACTTATCAAGCAAGTCATTTGGCCAACAAAGCTAGGAGAAATCTTGATTTTCCCAAGGTCACTTCAGAGGTACATTCAATTCTCCTAAGGCAATGGTATTTTTGACCTTTCTCTAAAACCATGACACCTATGTAAAAATTGAAGGAGGTTTTCCTTCCTTGGCCTATTTTGGACAAAAAACTCTCTCAGTTTTCCCAAATTCATCTTTTATTTCTCAGAAACATCATTTGAGTGAAACCTATCCCGATGTGTGGAACAAGAGATTTGTCGAAATGAATCGAAATGAAGGGGATAAGGGGCTTCTAAATTCTTGAGAAAATTTTGTGAGGTAGGGAGGGATGTTAGGAAGCATGGGAAAGTGTAATTTCATAGATTGAGTGAGGGGAAAGGGTCCAAAAGGGCAAAACACAGGCCTAGCCTAGAAAATTGCCAAGTTGTTGCAAGAAACTAGGGTTTGTGTGAAAATGAGGAATTTGGGAGAGTTCAGTGACGGGAAGTGTTTAATAGGGTACATTATGGATAGGGGAAGGTGTATGAACATCAGGATACAAGTTTTGCTAATGATTTGACCATCCAAGAGAAATTGCCTTCAAAACCCTAGGAGAGGGAAATGGACCTTACCTAGGCACAACTGAAGCATGAACAAGGTGTAAAATGACCCAGTGGAACTTGACATGATGATGAAAACCCTCTGAATGATGGTACACTCAGCTGAATGGTGACATGGACCGACATTTGGACAAATTTGACAAAAGTAAGAGCAAACCCTAGACCTAATACCTAGTGACCAAATTTTACTTGAAGACTCATTGAAATGACAAAATTTGACCTTGACACCTTAAAATCACTTTGTAAGAGCATGTTTGATCACTGGAGGAAGACTGAAAAGACTGACACTAACAAGGTGCATCGTTTCTAGCAGCGTTGGAGCCTAATGGCTTACTATCTCTTGAAGCCACATTTATGTAGGAGGAGATTCCACCCCCTGGTAAGTGCACCATGGTCACACTCAAGGATAGTCAAGCCTACAAAACACCTAAACTAAACCCTATTAAAATTGTAGATGTAGACTCACAACAAATGGAAAGTATTGCTCCAAGAAATATATCTCATGTTGAATTCTCTCCTTTCAAAAGTGCTCATAAAGAGTTCTAATAAGTTATCCTACGAAATATTTTTTACCCTAAGACTTAGCCTTTGGAATTGGTAAAGTTTCTTTGTTAATGGACCTCTTTGCCAAATATTTGTTAATTGAATAAAGAATATATTTCTCTTAATATCCCCATAATATGTTATCAATTCATATGTAAAAATAGATTACAAGAAAATAGAATCCTTGTTTCTTTCACAAATCCATTGATATAAGAAAATTGATCATTTTCTACATACAAGGATGCAAGAGATACCTTTTGTAAGGTTGGAACTTGGTGTAGATCAAAGAATTGATCCATCTAGAATATCCATGTGATGGGATCTTTACTATCAAATTTCCTCATATCAATTTTGGGAATTAAGTAATTCCTTGGTGCAAAGTTGAAACCTTGATGATGTAGGTGTAGAGATGGTGAATAATCATTATTGTGGGACAAAATTATTATTTCCTCTACATTTTTATGAATTGCTTGCATCTTGGTGTGTTTATCAATTGACTAATGTATTTCCATTAATATCTCCAGAATTGGCTATCAATCCATCCATAAAAATGGACCGAAAGACTTCAATGAATTGCTCCATATGGAATACCCTTGTTATAATATCTTTACCATCAAATTTCCTCATATCAATCTTAGGCATTAAGTAGTTCCTTGGTGCTGAGTTGAACCCTTGATGATGCAGATTCGGAGATGATGAATAATCATGATTATGGGACTCAATTTCTATTTCCTCTACATTTGTAATATTTCATGGCATATTGGTATCCTATTAGGGATACTCTTGTCTAAGGTATGTAATAACATGGTAGACATGGATTTTATAATCCTTTTGTCTTCTTCTCCATATGTTCTTGACTTTCATTCATATCCTTTTCCATCCATTCCCTATTTTCATCCATCTTCTTTTCCATTTTTTCTCTTTTTCACCCATATCCTTTTCCATTTGTCCCATATGGTGAAAAAAATCTTCTCTTACTTCTCAAGACACAATAGATATCTCTAGAGGTTTAGTTGATGAAGTAATTTTCGGAGCACCCTTTTCCAAGTGAAAAAAACTAATAATACTCCATTTCCCTCTTTATCAGAAATTTCAAATCATCAAAAAAATAGGTCTTTCGATTAAAATTTATTTCAATTATAAGTTGCATACCTTCCAAACCCTAATTTGGTTACTATCTATATGACCAATGTTTTCCTTGATGTATCTCTACAATTTGAGATCTTTCAGGTATCAAATTTTGGCTTATAGTACACTAACATGCCTTTGTTAAACTCCTAAAAATTTCACAATCTAAAACCTCACTAAAAAATATGTTATAGTAAACATTCATAATGACTTGTTGTGGAGGTAAATCCTCTCTGCAGACAGAGACGATCCCTACTAGCCCAGACCGGGTCTAGCAACAATCAAACAATGCTATCACGCAAGTTCCTAATTGCAAGTAAAAAATGGATAATGAGAACCTACTTGGATTCCAACGCTAATGTTCGTAGAAGAGACGTCGCTCTCGTTCCTTTACCTCGGCCGGTCACGATACCCACGATCTCCGTGATTAGACACCTGCACATGCAAAGAACAACACGAATACAAGCATAAAATCCAATAGATGCAATTATATATCAGTCAGAAAAGATATAACTCAACATCAATCATAGAACAATGAGAGTGGAACCATAATGATAGTCATCTATTATTGATAAATAACAAAGAAGAATACAACCATAGTTCTGACGTCAAATCCTCCTTTGGCTGGGTAGTCAGCTACACAAGTCTTGCAAAGCTTGTTGGGATGGGAAACAAGCCTCTCTCTCTTTGGGTGACAAGAATCTCCTCACTTAGATTTGGCCTTATGGGTGCAAAGAAGGCTCTTGCAGCTTCAAACTCTTGAACTCCTGGAATTCTCTATCACTATGCTAGAACTGGAACTAGCTTGCTCAAGGCATAGAGACAAGCTTTTATAGATAGAGAGGAAAGAGATAGGATCAACCACATTATTCATGGGATTGGCTTTATCACTTAGAAACTTCCATGAAAGGTGGCAAACCACTTCCCTTCTATGGAGATTCGAAGCCAAACCATCCTAGCTCAACATAGATTCAGTTGGTGAATGGGTTAAGGAGAACCTTCAGAAGCTTGTTGGTTAAAAACTTTACTCAATTCGGTTGGCGCGAGTGCGACTCTGAGACAGAGTGCCAATAGCGCGCCCTATTTAGAGGATTTCCCCCATTGGCGCGGGCAGTACACTGTGGACCCGCGCTAATGCAAAAAGAGCTGTTTTCATGGGTATTCTGCAGGAGATGTCTTCAGGACATACGAAGTTCATACTTAGAGGAATATGATGCAAGTGGTTTCAGGTCATGTCACTTCTCACAGATCCCGGAATGAGTCCTCCAGTGTGCGAGAGAGGGGTAACAGGGATGGTGACAAACGGTGACAAATTACTGTGTAACAGATGCCCCCTAAAGCATGAGGCCCGAGGGAGAGAGAGGGGTGAAATGCTTTACAAGAACATGCGTAACTGAAAACACTGCCGCCGGAGAACCTGCATAAAGAAGTACAACTGATATCTCAAGTACATGATATATGTGGTATGGGCGTAGCCATCCATAACAGAGCACATAATAATCTAGATCCAAGGTATGGACGCAGCCATCCAGTGAGGATCGATAAATAGACTCAGGCATGGTTGCAGCCATCCAGTGAATGAGTCATGTAATGATCATAATAAGCCACAAATCGCAGCCTGGATTCCAATAGACAAAATCCAGGGTCTTGCGCCGAACGAAGTACAAGTCCAAGCATGTGAATACATGGGTTGAAGTTGAACATGCATGGACATCGTCTGATTACCAGTCAATAGTGAAAACTGTTAACAGACGCGAGAGGTACCACCAATAATGACAATGGCCCTCAGGGTACTACAGGTACAATCTACAGCATGCGAATGAGTGAGCTGGCGTCCAACACCTGTAGAATCATTCGATCGGAGGCCAATGATGAAAACCTCTCGTCGAACACGAAGAACCTGCCATTGAGGCATGCAGGCTCCAAGGCACCGGAAGGGAGTCTCTAGATCAGCTTCCTGGATAATGAGCTGAAGTCGACAGGAAGTGACCTTGATCAAAGGTGGGCCATAGTGTTTCCCACATCAGTGACACGAGACAGACGAAGAATGTTGTGGTGGATCAAAATTATGTGAGGTATCAGAGGAGGGTTGTTATTCTGCAGAGGTCAACTTCTCTTGAACATATCGGCGGCACGATAGTGGACTTGGCAGTATTTGACATCAAATGAGCAGAGGTCATGGTGACAAGGCAATGAGCAGATGAGAGGTCAAATAGGATAACCCAAACCCACGGAGGCTAACGTAAAATGAGATGAGATGTTCCCACCCAGACACGAATGCAGACAAGTGCCATGTTCAAGAGCGACATACTGCCGACACGACAATAATTATGGGTCCTTTTTCCCCACCATTTCTGGCGAGTACCCCAGTTATTTTTAACAAGCTTGACGGGGATAGCATATGCTTGTAAGGCGTCATTACGACAGAATCCGATGTCATTAAGTTTTAACGAGCCTGACAAAGGAAGAACTCGGCGTCTTTTCCTGTTTAGAGAGTCTGAAAAGACAACAGAAAAGAAAACTCCAGGGGGGTCCTTTTTCGTAAAGTTGTGTCTCCCGAGCCCGAAAAAGTATAAAACAATGCTCGAAAGAACCGCCCGATCATTACGATCGAGGAGTACTTTTCATATGTAGTGACATCGACCTGAAAAAGTAAAAAAGTGATTGATATCACGTCGTTTCATAACCATTAACGAACCTGAAACGACAAGGGTCCGACGATCTTTTCGTTTTTACACGGTCGGAAAAGAGTTTAAAGACGACCACCTCTTATTTACGTTTAACGAGTCAAGAGGGATAACTCGGCAACCTTTTCATGTTTAGCGAGTCAGAAAAGGGCTGAAAGATGACTCCACAGTGACTTTTTCGTGTGTTTACCGAGTCCGAAAAAGTATAAAATACAACTCGTTTCACCATCGAAGTTGCGTAAAAGACCTGTCGCTGCACAAGAAACAAGCGTAAAATCCATTTTCGACCAAAAATATATTAAAATATTCAAAAAACAACTTTTTAACCCTAAGTACAAGTCAAAAAGTTTATAAATATGGTGAAAATGTAAAAAATAGAATTACTTTTACTTTTTACCTCTTGCATAGTAGCAGTGGTCCGTTTGGGGAGCGAACTTCGGACAGTGATTACAGCCAATCCGTGCAACCATTTGAGATTTCGCCAGTTCCAGGTAAGAGGCGCTTCCCTTAGCTTCATTTTCATACCCTTTTTATGCATTTTGTTCCCTGATTGAGCCTCTGCAAGGAGGATTTTAAAATTTAGGGCCGCGCCCCATTGGCGCGGGTATCCGGCACGGATCTGTGCCAATGGGGTGATTTACCCAAAGGTACCGCGCCAACCGCGCGACCTAATTTTTACCTTGAATTTTCTCATTATTTTTGAAATTCGTCCAGTTTGTAAGCTTACCAGTGTTCTAATAATGATTTATTCGTCCTTGTGGGTGCAGGAAACAAGCAAAAATGGTGGTGGAATGGAAAGAACGGGAGCATGATGCCGTGGATGCCTTGGCCATCAAGGATGAGGGATGTATGAATGCTTTGAGAGACTGTGGTCTCAAGAAGTTCTTCCTCACATCTTATCTGCGAGCTCAGCCTGAGTTATTACAGTTCATAGTTGATGATTGGGATGTTGATGACCAAGTTTTCCGCTTACGGGACCAAACCTTAGAGCTGGACGTATCTGATGTGTATTTCATTACTAGGTTGTCACGGAGAGGGGTGAGCCCTATTTTGACCGGAAGTAGACCTTCCGGAGAGAAGATAGGTGAAGTGAAGGCCCGAGTGTGTCCAGAGGCACAATTTGGGAGAAACAGTGCCAAGGTGGATATCGCCACCATCCAGGACTTCGTTCTTAAGGTGATACTGTTCACCATCACACGTGCAGCTGGGGTACAGGCACCCCATGAGGCGAGCAAGAATCATCTGTTACTAGCGACGGAATGCCTCAACCCCACCATTTTTGACTGGGCTACAGCAGTGACTACCAATATCAAAAGGCAGCTTACAAAGTGTAAGCGTGGAGGAGTGAAACAGTTCGGGTATGGCTCGATTGTGGTGTCGTTCTTCTTGGAACAATTACCCCTCTTTCAGATCCAGGGAGCTGTAGTGGCTGATCCATTGCCACGAGAGCCTAGGATGGCTCGCTGGGCAGCATTGATGCCCAGAGGAGGATGGGGCCAACAGATGTCTTGGCGGCCCGAATTCTTCATATGGCTCTGCCATCAGCTGATCGTGGTAGAGGATTGGCCATACGTGGGGACTAATTTCATGGGGGATCCAGAACTCTCACTGCCAGAGGGAGAGGAATGGGACGAGGAGTTGGGTATGATCTCTTCGTTTTTTGATGTTTTATGTATTTTCATTTTTTTTGTTAGTACATGCATGTGCTGATGACAGTCGTATGTATATGCAGATGTAGGCCTAGAGCGACCAGTCGGCTTGTCTCCTATAGCGCGGAGGGGCCAACCCGCAGCTGACCCTCAGGCAAGGGGTGCCGTGGGGGAAGAGCTGGTGCAGAATCTCGAGGGACTCACCCGAGGGATTCCGGGTTACGCTAGATTGGCGGATGTGCCTTTTGCATACCAGAGGCACACAGTGGGGGTGCCGACTCGCATCCATCGTCTGTTGAGACGCTTGGTGCACGCGGTGACGTGCTATCATGAGCACCACCGCGACTAGACTTCTAGGCTTCTTTCATGCATATTTTTTGAGGGACATGTCGTCCCAGGATGTATCAGGATGAACATGTATTATTTTTTGAACTATGTAATGCACGCGGTGTAAAACATTGCGACACACATATATATATACATATGCCTATGGTTTATTATTGTGCTTTTATGTGCTTGCTTGTATAATGTTTTGATTATAAATTACGCAAATGTCTATCTAATACATGATTAGCCAATGCATCAGATAATGTGTTTAATCGTCGTGGAATATGCTGATATGTGATAAAGTCAAAATTCCTTTCTAACAATTTAACACGTAAGTACAACCTTAAAATATGATGGTCTCTGATGGAATATCTCCTATTGAGCTGATGGACGACAAGTTGAGAGTCTAGGTTAACAAGCAATGTACGAATACCGAGATTAATTGCCTCGGCTAATAATTCAATAACAGCGCTATATTCAGCAACATTGTTTGTAGTACAGCCTAAACACACACCTTGAAGATCTATCAACTCACCGTGAGGATCGTAGATCACCCACGCCGCAGAGGACAAATTGCGAGTGCTGCGGCAGGCACCATCAGCGAAACCAACATAAGGTGCACCCGACATCTGCACAAGGAGCAAAAACACAATAAGAGGCAATCACGCCTTCACACCAAACTGAAAACATGAAAACACACACACACACACACACGCATGTCTAAATCGAAGTGCATGAATCATGCATAGTACTTTTTCAAGTACAGCCCATTGCGGGGCTTATCAAGAGGATTACCTTCGTAGTCAACTAGCTCATATGCCCCTTTTTGCAACACTTTCTTTACAATATAAGGGCCTAGCCACATGGGCTCGAGTTTGCCTGCCCCCAGCTTGTCATTTGCTTGGTCGTATAGCAGGACTAGATCTCCCTCAACAAAGGAATGAGGATGGATGGTATGGTCGAAGTGAGTCTTGACTCTCTTCTTTTGAGCTTCGATGGCTAGAGAGGCTAGGCGACGGGTCTCGTCCAATAGTTCTAGATAAAGAAGCCGTTCCTCTACCGGAGTAGTGTTGGGAAGCAACTCGACAGCTATTTTCAACGAAGGAATTTCACATTCTATAGGAAGGGTAGCCTCCAGTCCGTAGACTAGTTGAAATGGAGTGAAACCGGTGGCGTCCTTCACAGAGGTTCGGTAGGTCCACAAGGCGGGAAACAACATCAGATGCCAATTAGACTTATGCATGTCAACAGTACGTTGAAGCATCGTAACCAAAATCTTGTTAACGGCTTCAACCTGGCCGTTAGACTGAGGATAGTATGGGGTTGAACTATCATGCCGTAAGCCTAGTTGGGTTGTTAGCTCGGTCATCATGTGATTACGGAAATGCTTTCCGTGATCCGTGACGATGGCCTGCGGAACTCCGAACCGTGTAATAACATGATTGAACAAAAACTGTGTCGCTGTATGACCGTCTTCAGTTAATGTGGGCATCGCCTCGGCCCATTTCGTAAAGTAATCAACGGCAACGATAATAAACCCATGCCCCCCGGCCGAGCGAGGCTTACAGGTCGTATAATCAATGCCCCATTTTGCAAAAGGGCCTACGGTGACTACAAGGTGCAGTGGAGCTGGTGGCGCACGCATCTTTCGCTGGTATATCTGGCATGCATGACACGAACGGACGGCAAGAATGCAATCTTTAAAAATGGAGGGCCAGAAATAACCGGCGCGAAGGATTTTCTGAGCTGTGGCATATCCGGACATGTGACCACCACAAGCGCCAGAGTGGCAGTCATTCAGGACTCTCTCAGCTTCCTTGAGGGTTAGACATCGGTGGAGGACAGAGTCAACGCCGAGATGGTACAGGGTGTCCCCAATGATACGATAGGGTTGAGACTGATGGTGGATCCGCCGCCGAGCATCTTTAGATACAGCGGGGCGGAAAGAGGACGTCTGTAAATAAACAATAATATCCCCGTACCAGGGATCGAGGGTGCTGATCAGAAAAAGAGTTTCGTCCGGGATATGATCTTCTAAAAAAGAGGGTGCAGAAGGAGATGGAAAAGAACAAAGTAACTCAACAAAGACCAGGGACTTCTTAGACTTGGCAGCAGTAAATTCCAAGTCAAACTCTTGGAGGATTACGATCCACTTTGAGTATTTGCCCCCCAACAACTAACGTGACAAAATGTACGTCATCGGGTTGCAGTCAGAAATCACGGTCGTGGTGCGCAACAAGATATAATGCCGGAAGCGTTGGACGGCACAAACGGCGGCCAATGCCAACTTCTCGACGTAAGCGTATCAAGTTTCCATATCCAAGAGGTTGCGGCTGAGGTAATATATGACATGCTCATTGCCATCATCATCGTCTTGCACGAGAACCATGCCGATAGTGGTATCGGCGGCGGCCAGATACAGAGTATAATCACGGTGGTAGTTCGGAGGTCGCAATAATGGAGCAGAGACAAGGAGACCCTTGAGACGCTCGAAAGACTCCTGAGCGATAGCATCCCAATGAAAGGGTGTATCTCGCTTCAATAACCGTGTAAAACCCTTAGCCACCTCGGCATAGTTCGGAACGAATCGTCTTAAGAAATTTGCTTTGCCCTGCAAGCTCTGCAACTGCTGCAAAGAAGCAGGGGGAGGAAGATTCAGAATAGCCTCGACTTTGAGGGGGTCCAGACGGATGCCCTCTCGGGAGACGATAAACCCGAGTAGTCGGCCTGATTCAATGCAGAAGACACATTTATGAGGATTGAGCCTGATACGGTAGTGTCGACAGCGGAGAAAAATTTCACGAAGATGGGAAGGATGGTCCTGACGTTTGACTGAATGAGCTAGAAGATCATCCAGATACGGCTGTACAATGTGACGAATGTCATGAAAAGCATAGGACATTGCACGTTGGAAGGTAGCACCGGCATTCTTTAAACCGAAAGGGAGCTTCTTGTAAGCAAAAGTGCCCCAAGGACAGATAAAAGTAGTCTTATGTTGGTCAGCGGGCGCAATATTGATCTGGTTATACCCAGAAAAACCGTCCATAAACAAGTAGATTTCACTTCCTGCACACTCATCAATGAGCTGATCGATGAAAGGTGTGGGGAAGTTATCCTTAGGACAGGCGCGGTTAATGTCACGATAATCAACACAGACTCGAATAGGGCCTTGCTTTTTGTTCACAGGGACTATATTAGAAACCCAATCCGTGAGTGGAATGGGGTAAATGAAACTAGCCTTGAGAAGATTTTCGACTTCTGCTTTAATGGCTGCAGCCTTTCGGGGGTGCACGGGGCGTAAGCGTTGACGAACAGGCTTAGCACCTGGATACGTAGGTATCTCATGCACTACTATGCTAGGGTCGATGCCGGGCATCTCTTCGTAGGACCAAGCGAAGACATCATGAAATTCGCGAAAAAGATTGGTGTAGAGTTGAACTTCCTCTGGAGTACAAGTGACTCCAATATGAATATGCTCGACAATCCCTGGTATCACAGAGATGTCGATGGGTTGGGTCTACGTAATGTTTCCCATATTGCCTTCAGAAGACACTTGATAAATTTGAATAGGTGTTTGAAGGGGTGGAGATGGGATACACGAAGCAAACCGTTCGAGACAGGCGATCATTTCCTGATGGGCAGGGAGGAACGAGGAACGGTGGTGATGATCGGACCAAGGGGGTTCCTCAAGAGACATGGTCTCTATAATGGCTTCATCGGAAGGAAATATTTCCTTTAATGGATCCGAAGTAGCATCATCTCCAAGCCAAGGGGAATGAACGTACGAGTCGGGAACGCTGCTCGGAGGAGCAGGTTCGGGAGGGGGAGCCGATGCAGCAACGATTTCGACGTAGTTGAGCTTGGCGGGACTCAACGGCATCATATCACCCCAAGATTCTATCTGATTAGCGGGAGGAAGGACCCACGGATCAGAGCGCACGGAGATCATGTTAATAGGAGCGAGATTAGGAGGTGGGAGGGGAAAGACACCCATCAGGGCGGGATCTTTAAAGAGTCTGGCTCCCACACTCTCACATGATTTAGAGGTATGCTCCACGAAAGGCACGTTGCCTTCGGAAGAGGAGGCGAAGAAGGAGAGCTGGTCCACGGTGACAATCTTCCCCTGATGAGGGAAACGAATGACACGGAAAAGGGAGGAAGCCACGGCTTGCATGGTGTATGTCCAGCTACGTCCGAGGAGGAGGTTGTAGGTAAGATTAGCATCGACAACTTCGACCTCCACTTCTACCGTCTTCCCTTCCAAGGAGATGGGCAACCGTTGGAGGATACCATAAGGACGGGACTCTCTTCCATCAAAGGCTTCTAATGTCGTAGGAGACTGGCTCAGTGTCGGAGAACCAATAGCTTTCCAGCAGGCAACAGACATGATGCAAGTTGAGGCACCCTCATCAATGACTGTACGATGAATCGTTTTAGTATTGATAATGACCTGTATGAGGAAAGCGATTTGGTGAGGCAGTCTCGGCGTATGGCCCTCGAGATCAAAAGAAATCAGATCCGAGTCAGCCGGGTCTATGCCACCGATGGCCGATAGCAAGGACTTCCTCTGGGAGGGGCAACTCTGGAGCACTTCTAGAGCGGACATAGCAGACGGGGCCTGAGCTAAGTCCTCAACGATGCTGTAGTGCTGGGCAGCACGAGCATTAGGGTTGTAAGAAGACTTCCGGAGTACACCTTTTGGAGGGGGTCGGATAGTCGTCTCAGTGCTAGGTCTCTCGATGTGGAGTGGACTAGAACTGGACGGAGGAGCACTGGAGGAGACCTCAGGCTCTTTCCCGGCATGAGATGGATATTCTTTTGCTCGAGTAGTGACATGGATGGGAATCGTCCCAGCCATAAATACTTGAGAGCCAAATGAAGAAGAGGGTTGCGATGGATCTGCCACCATTTGAGTTTGCTGTGAAGGGAAAGGTTCTTTAAGCACATCGGGAGTCCCAGGAGCACCTTTCAACAATCGACTAACTTCAGACCGCCTGGGGCAGTCTTTAGTGTAGTGATCCTCATCACAGATAAGACAAGGATACTTAGGTTTACGTTTGGCTCCTTCCTCGGGTGGAGGTTTAGGGGAGTCCTGTTTGGGCTGTTCGGATTTATTTTTGGCTTTCCCTTTCTTTTTCCCTTTCGAGGATTTATCCGCCGTGGTGGACTGGACGGTGTTCACCTCGGAAGTGTTTCCAGAATTAGATTGACCCTGAGAAGTGTTTTCGCTAGAAGCATTCGGTTTTTGCTTCCCAGGGTTCGCGGATGATTTCTTTGAAGATGCGTTTACAGAGCCAATAACACCGTCAACAGATGGTTTTGGCGGAGCTTTGGATGTTCCGGGTCTCGGGGCGTCTGGAAAATAATCATATAAAGTACCTGACTGAGAATAAACTAAGTCGAGGTACTGAGCACGCGCGATAGCTTGCTCTTCAGTTACACAAGCTCCCATGGCAATGTCTCGCGTGATCGCAGGGACAAAGGAGGTTGTGAACCAATCGTGTAGGAGCTGATCAGGAATCCAGAATTTGATCAAGCGACGACGTCGTCTCCATTCATGTATATGATCGGATATATGCGTGGCCGTGTCCTGTTTGAGAGACGTAAGGAGATGTGTCCCTGTCTCATACCGAATGGGTAACTGAAAATGAGTTAGGAATGCCATAGCCAGCGAGTTGAAATCTTGAAATGTTCCGCGATTCAACTCAATATACCACTTAGCGGCTAAGCCGGTGAGAGTCCTTTGGAAGAGGCAGAGCCGGATGGATTCATCAAGCCATGAGTTAAATGAGCACCAAAGGTGATAGGTCATGACATGGGCTTGAGGGTCTTCACCAGCTTTGCCATCGAATTTCGGGCAATCACAGGGTATCTTAGTTGGAACTGGTGGCCAATACGGATTATGAAGAATGGGATCATTTGTCAATTTGGACACATCTGGGAGTTCCAACGTCGCTAAGAAAGGCAACTGAGGATTAAAGGACATTTGTGGTTGTGGAAGAGAGGTAGTACCAGGGTTCCAACCAGGTGGTGGTTTCCCCCATGGACTTTGTCCGGATGGGCCTGGCCCATAAGGGTTTTGCCCATAGGGATTTTGCCCATAGGGGTTCTGTCCATAAGGATTCAGTCCATATGGATTCTGTCCATAAGGATTATGTCCATAAGGATTTTGTCCATAAGCAGACAGTTGACCCTGGGTCTGCCCCCCAGCACCCCATGGATTAGCAACTTGACCTGCAGGTGCAACATACTGTTGTTGATAATTCTGGTAAGGGGTGACCTGCATTTGTTGATAATTTTGATAAGGGGTAAATTGAGTTTGCCCCTGGGGTTGCTGGTAACCATACGGTTGCTGAGCTCCATACTGAGCCTGATAAGAAGGCTGCGCTTGGTAAGAAGGTTGGGGTTGTGACCCACCTTGCATCTGATAACCAATTTGAGTCTGGGGCCCAGAAAGATGTCCTTGAACAGGTTGAGCTTGGACCATCTGGCCGGAAGGTTGTCTTGGTTGGGCTTGGGACGGACCCGTTTGCCCAGAAGGATGAGCTTGTTGGGTACCAGGTTGTCCTTGAGCAACCGAGGGTTGCCCTTGCGGAACAGATGGTTGAGCGGGCTGGACGGCCGGTTGACCTTGAGATTGGCCAGCTTGTCCAGAAGGATGACTAGGCTGGGCCGCGGGTTGGCCCTGCTGTACGGAAGGCTGACCCCCTTGCCCAGAAGGATGACTAGGCTGGGTAGTGGGTTGGCCATGCTGTATGTAAGGCTACCCCCCTTGCCCAGAAGGATACCCCTGTTGGACTGCCGGTTGACCTTGTTGAATATAAGTTTGTCCTGCTTGTCCAGAGGGATAACCCTGCTAGATACCAGGTTGACCTTGTTGGATGTAAGGTTGTCCTGGTTGTCCAGATGGGTAACCTTGCTGGGTACCAGGTTGCCCTGGATAACCAGAAGGTTGAGTCAGATAAGTAAAAGATGGACCACCAGCGGCCGAAGGTTGTCCCTGATAGGGTTGTCCTTGTAGGCCCCTAGGTTGTCCTGGGTAAGACTGGCCATAATATTGCTGCCCTTGGGGGGTTTGCATATAAGATGGCTGGCCTTGGTTAGGTGGTCCCTGCAGCTGTGCAGGCCTTACTTGGCCCCCATGGAAAGTGGTGGCGTTCCAAGCAACGGATAATGGTACCGAAACCTCAACAAAAGGTTGAGTAGGCAAGGGTCGAGAAGGCTGAAGGTATTGACCAGTAGAATCATAATAATAGAATGGACCCTGTGCATTCGGATCCTGAACAGCTTGTCCATAGGCATCATACGGCCCCCCCTGGGACGGGACCAGAAGAGGGTGGTGCACTTTGTGCAGGATGGACAACTTTGGGTGTGTGTGCCGGCTGGCCGCTACTCACTTGACCGTGAGGGGGACCAGCACCAGTATTCAGAGCTGAAGACGCTGTAACGGCACTAACAACCGGAGTTGAATGTGCTACACAAACAGTTGGATTCGTTGGAACTGAAGTGACAGGTGTAGTGTGGACTCGTGAAACAAAAGATCCCGAAGTGGGAGTGATATGGGGGTCCCACATACTCGAAGCAGGGATCCTGGCACTTATATTATCCCTCAACGACTTATAGCGTGAGGGTACCGGAGAAGTGGCCAGGATAGGAGTGTCGATATTCGACAAAATGGGTGTCTCACTCACTCTAGGAGATGTCTCATCCATGTGAGAGGTAGACATTGGAGACGAAACACTGGGGGGGGGGGGTAAAAGGAATATCGTCCTCTTCAGGCTCCCAGATGGGGTTCCAATGAATTTCGTAATCCTCGTCGTCCGGGGCACGAGAGTTGATCGGTTGGATACTCGGGATAACAGGAAGAGTATCACTTACAACCGGTACCTCAGGAGCAACGGAAGACGGAGACCCTTGATCACTTGGAACGGGAGTCGACGGTTCAGCCAGGATGACAAGCTTCAAACAAGACCTAAGGGAATCTAACGATAAAGGACCCTACTCAAACTAACGCACACAAGATCTCACCAGGTAATGTTAATCGTGGCCAAATAAATTTTAAGACGCAAGGACACAACTTGACCTTTTCATGTTTTAAGAGTCGAGAAAAGGACAAAAACGTGACTCTAGTCGCCTTCGAATGTTTTGTGAGCCTGAAGTGACAAACTGCTCAAGTGAGCCTTTTCTTTTAGGGAGTCTGAAAAGGATCAAAAGTGACTACTCTGGAGAACTAGGCAAAAGGGTTTACCAAACAAATCCGTAAAACTGCATATACACCTTGGCAATCGTATGAAAACCAAGGACTTCCCGTACGGCAGTCAATCTTCCCGAATGTTGTGTTCGGTGCATTATGGCTTGTAAGGCGGCAGACACAGCTTCCTATGGATAAAGGATGATAACCTAGTGGGGTCTCCCCTATATACGTGACGGTACGTGGGAGCTCAAGTCTGTGCTAGACCACTATCGAGTCACAAAAGGAGGAATCACCCAACCATAATGTGAAACAACAGTGACTAGGTTTAACGACGCCGGAGCACGTCTCTAGCCTAGACCTCTAATCAGTGAGCGTTATGTTCCAATGCGTTTTTAAGTTCATTCAGTTCATTTTATGGTTGATCTTTGATTAAGTTTCGATTTCCAGGTCCTACCGTATGTAATCTCTCACAATTCCCTAAATGCAAGCTATATGCCAAAGAATATCATTTCGTTCAATGAATACTAACTACAAGAGAGTTGAGAATTTTTCAAACAAACAAAATGACCACAAACAATCAAGAACCACTCTAATGCAGCTAATGGCAATAAATGAAACTTTTTGTTTTAAATCACTAATCAATGAAAAGCTTCTAATTTCAATTAACTAATTTAACGCAAAAGAGATTGTTCGTTTTCTTTTCAATGGCAAAGTGCACTAAACAAATTTTGAGAGATAATAACACCGAGTAAAAAGAGACAAATTTCACTCAATGAGAACACAATCAAATCCCCAAAACACCAAGATAGTCCTTCAAACCAAGAATAAAACACAAAGACCTCTATGAGCTATGTGATCTAAGCCCAAACGAAGCCAAGCGAAATCCAAGCGGAAAAGAAGCAAATCACTTGAATATCAATAAAAGGCTTTGACAACTACTGAGCAAGTGCAAAAAGTAATCACAAAGTCGACTGGACGATCAAAGAACCCAAGACTCCTACGGAAGGCTCGATGCACAAGGCCACTAGATGCCCTAGGGCTGAAATGTGAGATCGATGGAAAGAGGCAAACACCCGAAGGATGGAGGTCTAAAACCAGTCAAACAAGGATCAAACACACTCCAGTAATTGAAAAAGATGTGGCAAGATACAAATCCAAGCTCAGAGGGCTTGAAAACAAGCAAACTGGAAAAGTTGACAGGCCTGGCGCGACTGTCAGGTTGCAACTCGCGCTTTTAAGGGATTGGCGCGGGTTGTCTTTGAGCAACATGCGCCAATTGGCGCGACTGTCAGGCTAAAAAGTGCGCTAATCAAGTTTGCTAAATCAAAAACAAAAGCAAGCAATCCAGGGCTTGAAAACAGTATCCAGGCAGACCAGGAAGCAAGAGACAGCAAGAAATCCAACCCAGAAAGCTATCTAAGCAATCAAAACAAGAGAAACCAAAGAGACAAGACAAACTCCAAGTTGTTTAGTCCGTAAACCAAACCGGAGATTGACTGAAGTGGCGTTGATCTACTTCGCTAATGCAAAGCAATAGCGTTTCGAAGGCTACCTGGCCGTACTTCAGGCTCCGTCTAAAGTTTACAAATCAAACAACAAGTTAACTCCCCAGCGGAGTCGCCAAATTGTTGTGGAGGTAAATCCTCTCTGTGGACAGAGACGATCCCTACTAGCCCAGACCGGGTCTAGCAACAATCAAACAATGCTATCACGCAAGTTCCTAATTGCAAGTAAAAAGTGGATAATGAGAACCTACTTGGATTCCAACGCTAATGTTCGTAGAAGAGACGTCGCTCTCGTTCCTTTGCCTCGGCCGGTCACGATCCCCACGATCTTCGTGATTAGACACCTGCACATGCAAAGAACAACACGAATACAAGCATAAAATCCAATAGATGCAATTATATATCAGTCAGAAAAGATAGAACTCAACATCAATCATAGAACAATGAGAGTGGAACCATAATGATAGTCATCTATTATTGATAAATAACAAAGAAGAATACAACCATAGTTCTGACGTCAAATCCTCCTTTGGCTGGGTAGTCAACTACACAAGTCTTGCAAAGCTTGTTGGGATGGGAAACAAGCCTCTCTCTCTTTGGGTGACAAGAATCTCCTCACTTAGATTTGGCCTTATGGGTGCAAAGAAGGCTCTTGTAGCTTCAAACTCTTGAACTCCTGGAATTCTCTATCACTATGCTAGAACTGGAACTAGCTTGCTCAAGGCATAGAGACAAGCTTTTATAGATAGAGAGGAAAGAGATAGGATCAACCACATTATTCATGGGATTGGCTTTATCACTTAGAAACTTCCATGAAAGGTGGCAAACCACTTCCCTTCTATGGAGATTTGAAGCCAAACCATCCTAGCTCAACATAGATTCAGTTGGTGAATGGGTTAAGGAGAACCTTCGGAGGCTTGTTGGTTAAAAACTTTACTCAATTCGGTTGGCGCGAGTGCGACTCTGAGACAGAGTGCCAATAGTGCGCCCTATTTAGAGAATTTCCCCCATTGGCACGGGCAGTACACTGTGGACCCGCGCTAATGCAAAAAGAGCTGTTTTCATGGGTATTCTGCAAGAGATGTCTTCAGGACATACGAAGTTCATACTTAGAGGAATATGATGCAAGTGGTTTCAGGTCATGTCACTTCTCACAGATCCCGGAATGAGTCCTCCAGTGTGCGGGAGAGGGGTAACAGGGATGGTGACAAACGGTGACAAATTACTGTGTAACAGATGCCCCCTAAAGCATGAGGCCCGAGGGAGAGAGAGGGGTGAAATGCTTTACAAGAACATGCGTAACTGAAAACAATGCCGCCGGAGAACCTGCGTAAAGAAGTACAACTGATATCTCAAGTACATGATATATGTGGTATGGGTGTAGCCATCCATAACAGAGCACATAATAATCTAGATCCAAGGTATGGACGCAGCCATCCAGTGAGGATCGATAAATAGACTCAGGCATGGTCGTAGCCATCCAGTGAATGAGTCATGTAATGATCATAATAAGCCACAAATCGCAGCCTGGATTCCAATAGACAAAATCCAGGGTCTTGCGCTCCATCTCGACCCGAACGAAGTACAAGTCCAAGCATGTGAATACATGGGTTGAATTCGAACATGCATGGACATCGTCTGATTACCAGTCAATAGTGAAAATTGTTAACAGACGCGAGAGGTACCACCAATAATGACAATGGCCCTCAAGGTACTACAGGTACAATCTACGGCGTGCGAATGAGTGAGCTGGCGTCGAACACCTGTAGAATCATTCGATCGGAGGCCAATGATGAAAACCTCTCGTCGAACACGAAGAACCTACCATTGAGGCATGTAGGCTCCAAGGCACCGGAAGGCAGTCTCTAGATCAGCTTCCTGGATAATGAGCTGAAGTCGACAGGAAGTGACCTTGATCAAAGGTGGGCCATAGTGTTTCCCACATCAGTGACATGAGACAGAGGAAGAATGTTGTGGTGGATCAAAATTATGTGAGGTATCAGAGGAGGGTTGTTATTCTGTAGAGGTCGACTTCTCTTGAACATATCGGCGGCACGATAGTGGACTTGGCAGTATTTGACATCAAATGAGCAGAGGTCATGGTGACAAGGCAATGAGCAGATGAGAGGTCAAATAGGATAACCCAAACCCACGGAGGCTAACGTAAAATGAGATGAGATGTTCCCACCCAGACACGAATACAGACAAGTGCCATGTTCAAGAGCAACATACTGCCGACACGACAACAGTTATGGGTCCTTTTTCCCCACCATTTCTGGCGAGTACCCCAGTTATTTTTAACAAGCTTGACGGGGATAGCATATGCTTGTAAGGCGTCATTACGACAGAATCCGATGTCATTAAGTTTTAACGAGCCTGACAAAGGAAGAACTTGGCGTCTTTTCCTATTTAGAGAGTCTGAAAAGACAACAGAAAAGAAAACTCCAGGGGGGTCATTTTTCATAAAGTTGTGTCTCCCGAGCCCGAAAAAGTATAAAACAATGCTCGAAAGAACCGCCCGATCATTACGATCGAGGAGTACTTTTCATATGTAGTGAAAATTTCAATATGACTCTTTTAAAATTGATTCCCAGATTACTCATAAACTCTATATTTCATAGGCTATTCCTCTAAAAGTATAATGAACTAGAGCCTAAAATTTTTAAAAAACTATACCATGATATTCATTCTAAGTCTCCTCAAATTTGCAGTCTCTAAAACATCCCAAAAGGAAAATTATAGCAAAAAATCCAAGATGGCTCATTTAACATCGATTCCAGGCTATATTTCATAGGTTATATCTTTGAAAGCATAAAGAACGAGAACTTGAAATTTTAACCATTTATACCTTGATATTTTCCCTTATTCTTACCAAATTTTGGTTATCTAGAACTTCTCTTGTTGTCGCTTCCAGAGACATCCTCAGATTTCTTACAAGGCCAGTGCCTGGAACATCTAGATTTTGTGTGTCTCATATGCTTCTCGGGAAACTGGAGACATCACATATATTTTTGTATATATATATATTCAGAATATATATATTAAACAGCATGGGTTGGTTCATTCATCTAAGGGCGTAACCCATGTATTTCTGGCACTTCTTCACATATAAAACTCACAGAAATATATGCATAAACTAGTGGAGGTCAAGTAGTTCAAGGACCTACATTTTAAAAAGCTTTAATGAGAGAGGATAAGGAGAAGGAGTAACTCATCACCTAGAGCTTGAAGTGTCAGGAATTCTACACTTATTGCATAGAGCTTGAAGCCTCCAAAATTCTACACTTATCTGAGTTAAGGGTAGACAAAATATATGAAAGACGATGGGTGTGATGATTAATGGAGTGCAATTTTAAAGATATAATATCAAATATCCATACAAGCACATGCATTAATGAGTCAATACAAATGAATCTGTAAGAACAGATGAAATATTTCTAGCAGCTACGATTACATGAATTCAGAGAGGAAACATGAACATAATGGAATTTAACAAAGGGATAACATATTGTAGTACGCGAAGGGGGAATCACCACCATTTCCACTATTTATCTGGAGAGGGGAGCATTGAATATTAATTACAATAAAATATCTTCAGCTGAGCCTCAACTGCCAGATCGACTAGCTATCTCGGACTGGGATGGCTCTGTGGCCCAAAAATCACTAAAAAGGATTAATTTCTTCATTAAATGGTCGACACATTACATGATTACAAAACAGGTCAACAATTAGATGGAAACACCAACAAAATCTCTCCATGCCCATCCCTGGGATTGCCTTTGCTTAGGTTGTTGCTTGTCCATGGTCTAGCCACCTGTGTCACTTCGCTGATTCTCATCGCTTCTGCCTTTACTACTATGATCGTTCGTTCTTCAAAACTAGGAGCGGTCAATTATCAGTTTAATGCCACAGTACAGGAGCAAAGGTCAGTTGGGTGGTACTTTGTCTTCCCTCTGCATGGAGCACCATGCTAGATCATCAAGTCCTCCCGAGCTTCCATGTCTTGATTTACTCTGTCAGCGTCGACCCTAGTTTCATGTCACAATGGGCCTTTCTGGGTCAGCGCATGCCAATTTTGAATGTTGGATCTCCTTTCTTAAATGCCTCAGCTACTGACCTACCATGCATTTAAAGTTTTGCATTACTTTATTGCTAAGTTATCACATCGAGGTTTTCCATTAAAGGTCCTTACGAGATGGGACATTTCGATCTACTTTAGCCCCTTTTTCTTCATGTGACCGGGGGCTACGACCAAGCCTTTAGTCTTTGGGTGCTAGGAACTTTAGGCTCATGTCTGTGAGGCTCAACCCTTTGTTAAATAGAATCCTGCATATCGGTGACTTCTGATTCTCACCTTCAGTGTCCCCCCTTAACACTTGAAATCACTGATATGCGAGATTGGGCCTACCCAAGATGTTGCAATCGGCCATTTCATAGTATTTCCTTTGTTTTCTCACCTTGACACTTGCAATCACTGATATGCGGGGTTAGGCCCACCCGGGATATCACAATCGGAAATTTCATAGTATTTCCTTTATTTTCTCTGTTTGATGACCATGTTGCTGGATATACGCCGAAAAAATACCCTCGTCGTCCCACTGAGCAGAAGCAAAATAGACGTTTTAATGTTCGTTGATCTAGGCTGTTAATTTAGTCTGATTCAATATAGGTCATTGATCTGGGTTGATTCAATATAGGCCATTAATTCAAGCTGATTCAATCTGGTTCATTAATCTAGGTTGATTCAATCTGGTTCATTGATCGAGGTCGATTCAATCTCGGTCATTGATTCAGGCCTGTTGGTATCACAATCGCAATACAGGAGAGGGCCTTTTTACCATATTTCATAGTGCTTGCTGATTGTCCAGACTTGAAACTTCAATAAAGCATGATACATAAAATATTTCATCTGGTAGGATTCTCGTACATCGTAAGCGCAAGTTGGAAGGGACTTCGGCGGAGGAGGGACTTTGACTTATGTGATCCTCGATTGTGACATTACAATCGGCGGGGGAAGGAATTATCGCAATTGGCGAGAAGGAGGGGTGACGAGACTTGGATATGGAAATCGGCAGGGAAACTTTGTGATCTGTGATATCGCAATCACAAAATTTAAAAAGGGAGATAGGCATATATGTATCACAAAAAGGGAAGGGGCCGATAGAGATTATGGTTTGTGGGTCCCGATGCTTAAAAAGGGTTTCGGCATGATTTCTAAATATTTTAAAACATTTCAAAGGGGAATGGGAAACATGACTAGAGTTGGATATACAAATGGATTTCAACTAGAGTTAAAAAAATGGGTCAGTATGGCTAGAGTTTAAAAAACAAAGGAATAAATGGGGTTTGTGAAAGAAATGGTTTTAAGAGAATATGGAAATTTCTCCAAAACAATTTAAACTGGACCTATTCTTCCTCCTTTAATCTCCAATTTGGAAATCACAACAACCTCTTTCATAAAAGTAGCAGATATATGCAAATGATCAATCAAACTAAAAATTATTTCTAGGGGTTATCATGGATAACTTATGGCTTGGAGGCTAGCTCCAAACATCTCTGTTCTTTTTTCCCTCTTTGTATAGCTGGAACTCTCTTTTCAGAAGGTGACAACATTGGCGACAGGGCATTGGATTGCAATGCGTCAAGAACCTGCAGTATGTGAACTTCTCTTTTTGGGAATGGAGTCTTTTTAAACAAGTGAAAATTTTGTGAAAGTGAAATATTCAACAAAAACTCGAAATTTCTTATAATAATTACAACACATGCACTGGTATTTACAATGGGTGCAAGACAGGTACCTCTAATTCTGGAAATAGAGTTTGAGGAACTGGCCATTTACTGGCAGCAACAATGATTCACCATCCAGATTTTCAAGAAGGTATGTATTATTTCATTTCTCTTCTGAATTTTAAAAGGATCAAACCAAAGTGGATCGAATTTTTCATTTTTTCCTTTTCTTCCCATCGGGCATCCGATCGAAGAACTAAATCTCCTAGTTGAAGAGGTTGATCCTTAGCCTGCTTGTTAAATAGGGATTTCATCTTCTGTTGGTAATTTTCCAATTCATCCCCCACCTGTTCTCAATTTTCATGAAGTTCGACTAGTTTTTTGGAAATAATACTAAGAGGGGGGGTGAATCAGTATTATCAAACTAATAATTTTTCATTTCCATAATCAGATTCATATACGCTACTTCATTTAAGGGAATTCACGTGTACACGCAACTTTGTTTAGAGCAACTAGCGTATGTCTAGCAAAACTTATGATTCAGTTAATTCATCATATATTTATCATTAATCAGTGCATCATAACCATATAAACAGTAACTAGGTGTAGTAAAAACAGAACAAATCATCACACATAAAAAAAACACACATGAACACCAAGATATAAGGTGGAAACCCAATGTGTTTGGAAACCACCTGCTACAATCATCTCTGTCTTCTTTTAATAATAAGAGAATTCTATTTACAATTTTTGTACTGGGGTAGTCTTATACCAGTACGCAGGCTTCTACCTGCAGAAGGCTACAACCTTCTCTCATTCTCCAGCTTCTACTGGAAGGGAGCTACAACCCCCTAGATCTTGTACTAGCTGATATATTTACTAGTACATAGGTGTTGGCCTACACAGGGCTACAAACTTCTCTTTTCTTCCACAGACCACGTTTCATAAATTTTCAGACTAGATCCATCAACAACATCATTCAATCATCAAATATATCTGTATCAACTAATCTCCTTTTGAACCAACCACAACCAGATCAATCAATCACTCCATCACTTTGATCATTCAGAGTGTTGTCACTAGAATACAGTAACCAGAACCCAAGCAATAGCCTAGAACACTGAAACAACAAACAAAAGCAACTAAAACATATTTTATAAGGTATACACTATTTCCATGTGTCAAACCTGTGTGTATACGCGCTTTCCTCAAAGCGAACCAGCATACAGATTTGCAAATCAAATTTATGATGTATACGTTGTTTTGATATGCAAAACTAGCATGTATACACTCCTTTTCTAAAGTGAACCTACGTATAGATCTGTAAAAGATGATTTAAACATAACAGCTATTCCAAAATTCAATCATACCCAAATCATCATTTTTACAGACTACAACATGCGCCAGTTATTCAGATATATGATCAAACCACATAAAGATAATTCACTTCAAGCCTTAAGATCCTGATACATCATTAGATCTTATCCTTCATCAAGCGTTAGGGTTCTTCCTCGATTCAGATCTAGCATGACACCATAAGCCAATGACTTGTATATTAGATCTCACACTATATTAGATATTCGATACTTGCACACATTGGCCTAATGATCTTCTCCTCCTTTTATAGTCTTAGGCCTTTCTCAATACCATGGACCAAAACCACTTAGGACCAATACCTTGCACCAAATACCTATGGTCAATACCTCAGACCCGATACCTTGGACCAATACCATGGACCAAATACTTCAGACCAATCATTTAGTTTTCCAAGGTATACGCGCTTTTTCTTTTATGAAAGTGTTTGTGTACGTATATGTGACTTGTATACAGTGAACCCGCATGTATACGTGGCTTGGTGAATGGTGAACCTACGTATACCTCTATTTCTTCATTCTGTGTAGTCTGATCTGTAATTCCGTGTTGTTAACCTATAGTACTGTGATCTGTCATTTGAGTGAGTAGCTTTCTGAACTGATTCCTTGAATTTTCCCTGCATTTCATCACACTTGTAAGCACTCCTATCATGCATTCTATCACATCTGATATCTCTTATCTAGTTTCCATATACAAGAGAGTTGTTCTTCTACAAGTGGGTTGCCATCAAGTACAACACATACATCATAATGCCAACAATCTCCCCCTTTGGACTTGATGGCAACAACCACACCAAGTCACTCTCCCCCTTTGACATCAAGGGCAAAGGGTCATGTTCCCCCTAAGTGCATGCTGAATTCTCTAATATGCTGAAGTATTGGTTGAGCTCCCATGATCGAGTCCAAGCTCCCCCTGAGCATAAGCAAAGTCTACAGAAAGATGTTTTAAAAGAGGAACATGACTCTATACATACATCACAATTTACCTTTGTATCACCAATGACTCATTCATGCATCCATCTCCCAACCAAGTGGGGATATACCAAATTTGACTCATCCACCCAACCAAGTGGGGATATACCAATTGTTTATACATGACTAAAATATTACATCATCCTTCCCATGCATAGTGGGGGTACAAATTACATCATATGACCAAAAGGGACTCATCAAAAGACTACAACAGACAGAGACTAATTATTACATCATGAGTCTTGATATGACCTTTACATTGAATGATATACATGACATTTATAACAGAGACAAAATGTCTTAAACAAGACCATGATAGTCATCAGCAACTATCATCAGCAGCATCTGTCAACAGCATCCAGACCAGCAACCTGTATATGTCCATCATTAGTTCCCAAAATATCATCAACCATGTTCTCCCCCTGAACCTGTGCCACCTGTTCACTGTCAGATCTGATCATTGCATATGTCAGTAAGAGATATCAAAGCATCATCATCAATCAGATATACATCAAGTGATCAACAACATTATGAGGACCAATATATCAATAGATTGAAATCATCATCAAATAGAGTAGATAATTGACAAAACCTAAGCAGACCCCCTTTTTCCTGAGTCTGGCCCACTGATTTTCTTCAAACCAACATATACGCGACTATGTCCACAGAAACCCACGGATGTACATGACTACACTTCTTGAAACTCGCATATAACGACCTTTCTCTAAAAAATGGGATTTAATAGCAGGATGATGTAGAAACTACTCCCATATTTTGTCTAAGATATTCAAATGTCTCTCTGGGCAGTGGTTTAGTGAATATATCAACAACCTGTTCTTTGGAGGGAACATACTCCAATTTTACTTTTTGTTCAAGCACTTGTTCACGTAGGAAATGATATTTGATGGGTATGTGCTTGGTCTTGGAGTGCATGACTGGATTCTTTGAAATACTGATGCCACTTGTATTTCGACTTAGTTACCGGAGAATCCACAGTAAGAACCATTTTCTACCAACGTTTCAAATCCCAACTAGGATCCATCATCAGGACAACTTGAATGCTTGTATTGTCACATAGAATGGAGATGGGTGGAGTACAAGTGATCTGAATATCTTGCAAGGTTTGCACCATTGAAAGTAATTGTGTGCAGCAAGATGCAGCAGCCACGTATTCTGCTTCAGCTGTAGATAATGCAATTGAGCTTTGTTTATTATTGAACCAAGACACTAACCTAGAACCCATATAGAATGCACCACCACTAGTGCTTTTTCTATTATCAACACTTCCTTCCCAATCTGCATCTGTATATGCATGAAGTGTAAGATCTGTATCTCTAGGATACCATAAGCCAAAGTTTTGTGTTCCTTGAAGATATTTGAAAATTCTTTTGACTGCCTGAAGATGTGATTCCTTTGGATTTTCTTGGAATCTTCCAACTATTCCCACTGCATGCACAATGTTCGGTCGGGTACCTGTTAGATAAAGCAGACTGCCAATCATGGATCTGTAAGTTTGTTGATGTACCACTTCTGATTCATCATTTGAGCTGAGACTACATCCTGTTACCATTGGAGTACATACTAGTTTAGAATCTTCCATGTTGTACCTTTTCAAGGTCTGTTTGAGATATTTGGTTTGTGAGAGAAAAATACCATCTTTATTTTGCTGCACTTGTAGACCAAGAAAGTAGGTAAGCTCACCAAGCAAGGACATTTCAAATTCTTGCTGCATTACTGAAGCAAAATTCTGACTCATGGATTCTTCATTGCTACCAAAAATGATATCATCAACATACACAACAATTATTAGCAATTTATTAGTGTCCATCTTTGTATATATATTGTTATCTGCTGACCCCTTTGAAAAACCTTGTTGATGGAGATATTTGTCAAGACGGTAATACCATGCCCTTGGAGCTTGTTTTAGACCATAGAGAGCTTTTCTAAGTTTTCATACAATTTTTGCATCATTTCCAAGAATGAATCCTTCTGGCTGTTCAATATAGACTTCTTCTTCTAAGTCTCCATTAAGAAAGGAAGATTTTACATCCATTTGGTATACTTTGAATTTCTGAAAACTAGAAAGAGCAAGAAACATTCTGATGGCTTCAAGTCTAGCAACAGGTGCAAAAGTTTCTTCAAAATCTATACCTTCTTGTTGAGCATATCCTTTACAAACAAGTCTGGCCTTGTTTCTAATAACTTCTCCATTTTCGTTCAGCTTGTTTTTGAATATCCATTTAGTTCCTATGATATTCTTATCATGAGGTCTAGGAACCAATTCCCAAGTATTATTCTTTTCAATTTGCTCAATTTCTTCATTCATGGCCTTGACCCAACATTCATCTCTGCATGATTCATTTATATTTTGAGGTTTAGTGGAAGATAGTAATGCTAGATAGCTTGAAGCTTCGGCAATGGTTCTTCTAGTCTGCACACCTGCTCCTTTTTCTCCTAAAATTTGAGCTTCTGGATGATTTTTCTGAACATACCTGGACAGAGTCTTTTCTTCTATCGTTATCTCTTCTTCTAGTGCTTCATTGGTTTCTTCTTCAGAATTAGTGTGATTTGATGTGGGAAACTGATCCTCATCTTCTTTACAATCTTTGGTTTTTATCTGTTTTGGATTTTTGCATGCTTCATCAACCACAACATCAATACTTTCAATAATTTTCCCAAGTCTTTTATTGTAACATTTATATCCTTTACTTTGGGAAGAGTAGCCAAGTAGAATACTTTCATCTACACTGGGTTCAAAATTACCAAGTTTCTCATCAGTCATTTTGATGTGACATTTACTTCCAAAAACTTTGAAGTATTTTACAATAGGAGTCTTACCATACCAAAGTTCATGTGGAGTTTGAGTGTTGTTTACCTGAACATTTTCTTGGTTGAGAATAGTGACAGTGGCGAATGCAGCTTCACCCCAAAATGTTGCAGGAGTTCCAGATTCATCTAGCATAGCACGAGCCATTTGTTGAACAGTTATGTTCATCCTTTCTACCACTCCATTTTGTTGAGGAGTACTTGCGGTGGAGAACTACTTTTTTATTCCATGTTGTTCACAAAAGTCAAAGAATTCGTCTGAGGTAAATTCCCCTCCTCGATCAGATCTAGGGCATTTGATTTTGCAATCTGATTCATTTTCAACCAAAGCTTTGAAGGCTTTGAAATTTTCAAGTGCTTCATCTTTATTCTTTAGAAGACCTATCCAACACATTCTGGAAAAATCATCAATGAACAATATAAAGTATTCTTCTCCACAAGGTGAATTTTTTCTTAATGGACCACATAAATCAGTATGAACAAGTTCAAGAGGCTTACTAGCTAACCCTTCCTTTTCGATGAATTGATATCTAGTTTGATTACCGAATTGACATGATTTGCATATAGTATTTTTAGGAAAGTTGATATTTGGAAGATCACAAACAACTTGGAATCTACATGATTTTCTTATTTGAGAAAAGCTTAGATGTCCCAATCTTCTTTGCCATAGCCAGTTTTCATCATTTTTGCTTAGATATCACTGTTGTTGTCCTCCATTGAGTATGTATAGATTGTTTGGAGTTCTTGTCCCTTTGATCACGGTTTCTCCTGTATCATTCTCATGAACAACACATCCATTTGATCGAAACACTACTTCATTTCCTTGATCACACATTTGACTCACACTCAACAGATTATGCTTTAAGTCATCAACATACATAATATTCCCAGCTTTAACTTTTTCTTTCAAGAAAACAGAGCCTTTACCTTTTATGACAGCAGGAGTGTCATTTCCAAATGAGACACTCTTTTCCCTTTCTAAGGCATTATATGAGTGTAGTTTTTCTCTGTCACCTGTCATGTGTTTTGAGCATCCACTATCGATGTACCACTGGTTTTCTTATCCTTCTGCATACAAGGCTATACCACATCTTTCTGTTTGTGGTTCTTTCTTTCTCCATATTTTTGGATTTAATGGAGTTTGCTCCTTTTGATATATTTTTTGAAATTTACTCCTGCATTCAAATTCTTCATGGCCAAAGTTGTTACAGATTGAGCATTCTATTTCATTTTCAAGAAGAGAAAAGTTATTATAGGAACTTTTCTTGATCCCTGTCACATTCCTTTGATTTCGTGCTTCTCTAGTCATGATAGTTTTGTAAGCAACACATTGAGCAGATTTGTGTCCAAAATTATGAAATGAGAAACATTGGCCATTAAAGAAGTTCCTGCGATTATTGAATCTACTGACCTGTTGATTGTAGTTGAAGTTCCTCCTACTTACCTGTTGATTGTAGTTTCTATTGATATTATTTGAACCAGATTGAGTACGATTTACCTGAGGTTGATTGTGGGTTTTGTTCATCCTTGAAGTAAATTGAGCCTAATTTACCTGGTGATCTGCTTTATGTCTTTGTTGATGATTGTCGAACTATTCACTGCTCTTTGTTGCATCAAGATAGCTTTTAGTGGAGGTTGACGAATTCTGTGATTGAGATGTTTCTTCAGTATATCCAAGACCTGTCTTTATCATAAGAGAGCGCTACACTTTGATAATTTCATTTAAGGTTTCTGATCCTTTAGCAAATCTAGGATTGAGAGCTTTTGTTTTCTCAAGATCCTTTCTTAGACCCACAATTTCACATTCTAGCTTTTCATTCTGTTTTTCTCTTTCAGCAAGTTGGTATGTCAAGGTATCTATAATCATATTCTTTTCTTCTAAACAGATTTTGAGTTTAGAGATTTCTTCATGAATGTCATCTTCATCTAAAGCATCCAAAAAATCATCATCTTCATAAGCCATCAGAAGTCTATAGTCATTACTATTTTCATCTTCATCACTATTTGATAAACCATCGCTATCTTCATGAGTATAGTAGCTCTTTTTACTTACACTTTGCTTTCTATTCCATTTTGCAGTTTCCTTCCCTTTATCATATTTATCTTTATGAGGACATTTGGTAGCATAATGACCGACTCTACCACAGGAAAAACATTTGAAAGGTAGTTTACCTCTGAATCTACCGGAACCCCGTTGAAGATTCTTGACAAAGTTCACTTCCTCTTCTTCTTCTAAAATATGTCCTAATTCATTGAGTTCTTCTTTTCCTTTTGCTGAAGCTTTAAATGTGACTTCTCTCATGTCTTATGGACCTCCTTTTCTCATCTCAAAGGCAGTTAAGATTCCGTGAAGCTGTGTCATAGTAATAGTCTATAGATCCCGCTTTTCTTCTATGGAAAATACTTTTGATTCAAATTTAGCAAATAAGGATCTTAAAACTTTTTCAACTAAAGTAACTTCCTTTATCTCTTCACCCAGATTCTTCACGCAATTAACAATCTCATCTATACGTAAGAAGTAACTAGATACACTTTCATCATTATGCATCTTGAGAGCTTCATATTGAATTCTGAGAGTTTGCAGTTTAGCACATTTTACCTAAGAGTCTCCTTCATAGCTTAGAACGATTTTGTCCCATTTTTGTTTGGCTAATTTGAGTTGCATAACTTTAACAAACTCTGATTGTGACAGACTTCCCAATAATGTATTGACAGCCTTGGCATTGGTTCATATTGCTTTTTACCTGCTGCATCTGTAGGAATTGCTGATGGAAATGTATATCCTCCTTCCACGATTTCCCAAACATCTCTTCCAAGAGATTGAAGATAGGTTGTGGTTCTTACCTTCCAATAAACAAAGTTTCTCCCATCAAATATTGGCGGTCTGATGGATCCCCCACTTTCTTGATTACTCATGATGATGGATCTTTCTTCAAGTGATCAATCTTCTTCTGAAGGACCCACTCTGAAACCAATTGTTGGAAATAATACTAAGAGGGGGGGTGAATCAGTATTATCAAACTAATAATTTTTCATTTCCATAATTAGATTCATATACGCTACTTCATTTAAGGGAACTTGCATGTACATGCAACTTTGTTTAGAGCAACTAGCGATTGTCCAGCAAAACTTATGATTCAATTAATTCATCATATATTGATCTTTAATCAGTGCATCATAACCATATAAATAGTAACCAGGTGCAATAAAAACAGAATAGATCATCACACATAAAAAACACACATGAACACCAAGATATAAGGTGGAAACCCAATGTGGGTGAAAACCACCTGCTGCAATTGTCTCTGTCTTCTTTTAATAATAAGATAATTCTGTTTACAATTTTTGTACTGGTGTAGTCTTATACCAGTACGCAGGCTTCTACCTACAGAAGGCTACAACCTTCTCTCGTTCTCCAGCTTCTACTAGAAGGGAGCTACAACCCCCTAGCTCTTATACTAGCTGATATATTTACTAGTACGTAGGTGCCGGCCTACAGAGGGCTACAACCTTCTCTTTTCTTCCAGGGACCATGTTTCATAAATTTTCAGATTGGATCCATCAACAACATCATTCAATCATCAAATATATATGTATCAACCAATATCCTTTTGAACCAACCACAACTGGATCAATCAATCACTCCATCACTCTGATCATTCAGAGTGCTGTCACCAGAATACTGTAACCAGAACCCAAGCAATAACCCAGAACACTGAAACAGAAAACAGAAGAAAATAAAACATATTTTATAAGGTATATGATATTTCCATGTGTCGAACCTGCATGTATACGTGCTTTCCTCAAAGTGAACTAGCGTATAGATCTGCAAAAAAAAAATTTGATGTATATGTTGTTTTGATATGCAGAACCAGCGTGTATATGCTCCTTTTCTGAAGTGAACCTGCGTACATATCTGTAAAAGATGATTTAAACATAACAGCTATTCCAAACTTCAATCATACCCAGATCATCAATTTTACAGACTATAACATGCGCCAGTTATTCAGATATATGATCAAACCACATAAAGATAATTCACTTCAAGCCTTAAGATCCTGATACATCATTAGATCTTATCCTTCATCAAGCGCTAAGGTTCTTCCTCAGTTCAGATCTAGCATGACACCATAAGCCAATGACCTGTATGTTAGATCTCACACTATATCAAATATTTGATACTTGCACACCTTGGCCTAATGATCTTCTCCTCCTTTTATAGTCTTAGGACTTTCCCAATACCATGGACCAAAACCACTTAGAAACAACACCTTAGACCAAATACCTGGGGTCAATACCTCAGACCTGAAACCTTGGACCAATACCATGGATCAAAATACCATGGACCAAATACTTCAGACCAATCATTTAGTTTTCCAAGGTATATGTGCTTTTCTTTTTGTGAAGTGCATGTGTACGTATACGCGACTTGTATACAGTGAACCCGCGTGTATACGTGGCTTGGTGAATGGTGAACCTGCGTATACCTCTCTTTCTTCATTCTGTGTAGTCTGATCTATTACTCTGTGTTGTTAATGTGTAGTACTATGATTTTTCATCTGAGTGAGTTGCTTTCTGAACTGATTCCTTGAAGTTGCCCTACATTTCATCACACTTGTAATCACTCTTGTCATGCATTCTGTCACATCTGATATCTCTTATCTAGTTACCATATACAAGAGAGTTGTTCTGCTACAAGTGGGTTTCCATCAAGTACAACACATACATCATAATGCCAGCACAGTTGGTTTATCCTTCGTATTAAGGCACTTGGCTCTTCCTAAGCTTCTTGTAGTAACTTCACCACTGTAATTTATAATTGGATTGGGAAGATGACAACCTTACCATACACTAGCTCGAAAGGCAATTTTCCAGTGGATCGTTTAGGAGTTACTCGGTTAGCCCAGAGGGAAAACTTCAATTGGGAGTCCCAGTTCCTCTGATTCTCGGTGATGGTCTTCTTCAGCACTCTCACCATAGTTTTGTTTGAGGACTCTGCCAAGCCATTACCTTGAGGATAGTAGGTAGTGGAGTGCTCAATTATGATATTGAATTTTTGACAGAAGCCAATGAATTTTGCGGATTTGAAGACTTCAGCATTGTTAGTGATGATTTTGATAGGGAAACCAAAATGCAATAATATGTTTTCCTACATAAAATTAATTAACACTGAGTCAGTAGAATTTTTGGATGGGATAGCCTCTACCCACTTGGTGAAATAATCCATGGTTGTTAATATCCACTTATGTTGGCCACTGGAAGGTGGGTTTATTTCTCCTATGAAGTCTAGTCCCCACTATCTGAAGGGTTCTTCCACATGCACTGGAATCAGGGGGAGAGGAGAAATTTTTTGTCTCTTAGCAAACACTTGGCACTTCTGACATGACCTGACCTGGGAATGAACATTTCCAAATAGTGTAGGCCAGTAGAATCCTGCCTTGAGGATTTTTTGAGTTGTGGTCTTCCATCTTAAATGACCTCCACAAACTGCTCCATGAAATTCTTCAATCACTTTATGAGTTTCTCATTCTACCAAACATAACAACAAAACTCCCACTGGTTCCTTCCAGTAAAGTTGACCATTGGATATGATATACTTTTGAGCTTGCAGTCTCAAAGTTTTGTATTTGGATTTATCCAACCCTAGTGGGCACCTCAGGAATAAGAGATAATGCATGATATTCTTATACCAGGGTGATCCCTCATATTTGGCATAGATATTTTGCTCTAATGTTTTAATCCATTCTATTGAACCTCTATTCTGTCTTCCTCTATTATCATGTTTATCCCTTAAGCTTGACAGTTAGATTATGATAAAAACTTGGCCAACCCCTGGCCTTTTATGAGCTTAGTAGACTTGATGTCTAACTCATATTCATGTATCCTTGCTATCCACCTACCCCTTTTTCATTCACTATCTCCTTGCATAAGGATGTCCTTAACCACTATCGTTGGGACAAATGTTGTGATTTATTGTGAGGCTCCCTCCTATGGTCCTCTAACTAAAAAATAAGTTTCTCTAATTTTAAATACAATAAAATGGGAAATAACTTATTTCTATCTAAAAATTTATTTGATGATAATATACCATTAAAATATATATACCACAATTTAAACAAGTAAGAATTTCATTTCAACCATTTACATAAGTAATCAATAAACAGAGGAATACCTGTTCCAATAGCTTAGTCGAGATACTTCTGAGCTCCTGACTCTGTTGGGATGCCCCTCTTGACTACCCGAATGGATTTACCTCCCAGCGAACTAGGAAGTATTTCCTAGCCTAGGGAACCTCCACAGGTTCCCTAGCCCTCCGAGCCCAAGTCCAACTAGATGTAGTGTGTCCAAGTTAAACAAACAATCTCCTTCTCTCCCTTCCCTTTTCTCAACCTTCCTCCCAAAAAAAATTTCTCCAAAACCAAAACCAAGGATCCCCCCCTCCTCTCATCATCCTTCCTCTTTTATGCCTCCTTCTCTTCTCCACCTCAACCACCTATCATTAATGTCATAACTACCCCCTCATCCTTACATTTGACTTTTCTTAACATATCTTCTCCCAAGTAAATTTGGGAGGACATTTTGAGGATAAGATATGGATATTTAATTTGGTAATTAATTAGGGAGGACCATATGTTCTCCCAAGTAAATTTGAGAGGAAATTTTGGGGATGAGATATGAATATATAATTTGGTAATTAATTGGAGAGGACCATATCTTCTCCCACATAAATTTGAGAGGACATTTTGGGGATAATATATGAATATATAATTTGGTAATTAATTGGAGAGGACCATATCTTCTCCCAAGTAAATTTGAGAGGACATTTTGGGGATATGGATATTTAAATTGGAATAAATGGAAGGAGACCATATCCTATCAAAATTTAAATTTGAGGTAAGTTGGGAATTGAATAATAATAAAATTTATATCAGTAATAAATTTAGAATTTCACCAATGTAGGTATGTACCAATATTTCTTGATAATTATAAGTCAATATTTTCAGGTAATTTAAACACTAGTAAAATTTGCATGATAAGATTAAGTAGGGCATTACATTCACTCCTCCTTTAGAAAACTTCGTCCCGAAGTTAGAGTGTAAAAGATACAAGGAGTTCAAAGCAATTTGACAATAAGGCATAACAAAATAGAGAGAGAGTTATAGTAGTAAAATTTGATAAGTCAGACAATGACATCACGTCCCATAAAGAGTCTCCAATTGATCTATATCCTCCTATCCTTCCTGACCTACATCCATTTCCACCCTATCCATCCTCTGTTGCTATATACTGTGGCATCCGCTATACCAATCTAACCACTGATAAAACCAATATGGCGGAAGCGTTGACTATATCGACCTAACTTCCCCAGAAGGAAACTGGCAATCGTCATCACACGTCTAGGGGAGCGTGTCCACCACTACCCTCCCACGATTCCAGGTTTGGAGGTTACACGGTGGGAAATACCTCCACCCCTCCTTACAACTAGGGTCAACACCCTAATATGGACCACACTACAGCGTTGGTTGGATACTTGTCATCGAATAATCCAGTCTGGTAGTCTTGTCACCTGCCATTTACATTTTACCCATGTCATAAGAGTGCAATATCCAGTAGATACAAAATGTAATAGAACAATGTACATCATACCTTTCCTCATTAGATGTCTCGACCTTCCCCAATGGAAGAGTAGATCTTGGCTATCATATAGTTCTTTCCAATCTGTGGGTTAGTTCTCATTCATGCATTTATATAACAACAAGATATAAATAGATAAGTGATCTTAAACATCATGTTATTAATTCTAGTATCCACATGTCAATTTTGTAGTTCATACTCGAAATAAATCATAATTTCACTAAGTCATTCATTAAATAAATCATATCCACTTCAGCCATACATGAAACAACAATAACTCTGATAAGTCATGCACTAGATAAATCATCACCAAGTAAGTCATACATTAGGTCATACATCAAACATTTCCATCATCAATACCTAATCCATCAAATGATTTATATAAGTAGTTTCATGTGTCCAAAAAAATGCATCAATATTACATAGCGTTCATAAATAAATAACATGGAACTGCAAAATAGAACCTTAGCATAGGTAGCTATCCAAGTCAAAATGGGCATCACAGATGCTCGAAAAGTGAGGGGTAGTCACGACGTATAGTCTCTGCATCCTCCTAGGTAGCAGATCTTGGGCTATACTTGTCCCACTGGACCTTAACTTGGTCCACCATGTGATGTCTTAGTTGTCGAACCCTACGGTCCAATATGCATAATGGTTTAACCACTATGGTTCCCATGTCTGATACCTGCAATTCCCTCCAATCCAGTTTGTGAGATTCATCAGAAACATAATGTCGTAAAATAGATACATGAAAAACATCATGAGTTTTATGCAAATGGGGTGGCAGTACAAGATGATAGGCAACTGGTCCAATCTTCTCCTTGATCCTAAAAGGTCCTACAAACCGAGGTGACAACTTCGTCCCTTTCCCAAAATGAATGGTGCTTTTGTTGGGTCGGATACGAATAAAAACTCAGTACCCTACTTCATAACTGCGATCAATCCTATGTGAATAAGCATAACTCTTCTGTCTATCTTTTGCTTCCTTTAACCTTTGTCGAATTTGTTTTACCTATTCGCCATTTCTTGAACTAATTCTGGCCCAACTATTACTTGGTCCTCCAACTTTTCCCAACTCAATGGCATCCTACATGGCCTTTCATATAGAGCTTGATAAGGAGGCATCCCAATTGACCTGTGGTAACTGTTATTATAGGCAAACTCTACCAATGGTAAGTACCTTTCCCACTGATTCTTATTAGCCATGACGTACATTCGAAGCATGTCTTCCATAACCTAATTTACTCTTTCGGTCTGCCCATTTGTCTCTCGATGATATGCAATGCTCAGGTTCAACTGAGGCCCTAGTGCTAACTGCAAACTCGTCCAAAACCTAGATGTAAATCGAGAGTCTCTATCATAAATGATCTTTGCGGGTAACCCATGTAGTCGAATAACTTTACTTATAAAGACTCGTGCCACATCAATAACATTGTAAGTGTCTCTTACTGGAAGGAAATAGGCACTTTTGGTCAATTTATCAACTATAACCAATATAGCATTGTGCCTTTGTGACGTGAGTGGCAAACCCACAACAAAATCCATAGAAATTACCTCCCATTTAGACATAGGGATGTCATGTGGTTGTAGGAGTCCTACGGGATGGTGATGATCAGTGTTGACTCGTTGACATTCAAGACATTTGGCGACAAACTGGACTATTTCGTGCTTCATGTCTACCCAAAATAAGAGTTTCTTCGTGTTCGCGTACATCTTCTTCACTCCAGGATGTTCACAATAGAGTTCTCTATGTGACTCTTCAAGGATGGTCCTTCTTATACCCCCCTCCTTAGGTATGTACATTATTCCTTGAAATATCAATAGTCCATCTGGTTCAAGGACATATCCCTCAAACTTTGGTTTTATCTGCTTCCCACTCTGGAGTGTTGAGATAACCTTTAGATACCAACTATCTTCAAAGAGTTTCTCCAACACACGTTCTCTCAAATCTACCCTTAAGGCTACTATGGAGAAGGTTCGTGGCCTCCTACTTAGTGCATCAGCCACCACATTCTCCTTTCCCTTAATGTACGAGATCTCCAAGTCATACTCACTCATGAATTCACTCCATCGCCTCTGTCTAGCATTCAAGTCCCTATGAGTGAAGATGTGCTTCAGGCTTTGATGATCTATTCTTAACTCAAATATTCTCCCAATGAGGTAGTGTCTCCACAGTTTCAAAGCTAACATCACTGATGCTAACTCTAAGTCATGGGTAACATACAACTCTTCATGTTTCTTTAATTTTTTAGATTTGTTAGCTATTACTCCACCTTCTTGCATCAATATTGCTCCCAATCCTTGCTTTGAAGCATCGGTGCAGACAGTGAAGTCTTTTTCCATGTCTGGTACTCGAAGGATTGGTGCACTAGTTAGTAAGCTATTTAGTTCTGTGAATGTAGTGTCACATTCATATTCCCATTCATACCTGACCCCCTTTCACTATAATGTGGTGATGGGTTTTGTAATCCTCAAAAACTCTTCCACAAACCTGTGATAATACCCTGCTAGCCCCATAAAACTACGCATCTCATGAGCATTTTTTAGTATGGGCCAATCCATTATGGCCTTTACCTTTTCTGGTTCAACTGAAATCCATTCTCCTGAAATGATGTGCCCAAGGTAATGAACTTTCTTCTGAAATAAGGAACATTTTGACAATTTTCTGTACAATTGATTTTCCCTTAAGCAAGTCAATACAACCCTTAGGTGATTTTCATGCTCCTTTTCATTCTTGGAATACACAAGAATGTCGTCCAAAAAGACTTGCACAAATTGGTCCAAATATTTCTTGAACACACCATTCATGAGGGTCATGAATATTGCTGGTGCATTGGTCAAACCAAATGGAACAACTACAAATTTTTAGTGCCCAAACCGAGTTCGAAATGTAGTTTTTGCGATGTCACCTTCCTTAATCCTCAATTGGTGGTATCCAGATCATAGATCAATCTTTGAGAAAACCGTTGATCCCTTCCTTTGATCAAATAGGTCATCTATTCTGGGTATCGGGTACCTATTCTTTATTGTGGCTCTATTCAAGTCCCTATAATCTATGCATAGCCTTAAGGAACCATCCTTCTTCTTGACAAATATCACTTGTGCACCCCAAGGTGAAATATGAGGTCTGATAAATCCCAAGTCTAAGAGCTCTTTTAACTGCATCTAAAACTCACAAAGTTCAGGAGTTTTCATCCTATAGGGTGTCTTAGATATTCGTTCTACACCAGGTTTTAGGTCGATTGTGAAATCAATCTCCCTTACACGAGGTAATCCAGGCAATTCCTTGGGAAAAACATCCTTGAATTCTAACAAATTGGGTGTTGACCTAGGGAGGGTCCTTTTTGGTCACTTATATCCTCGACCACATATAGTTTTCAACCATGTCGGAGACAACGTTTCACCTTCATCATGGATATGAATCGTAACAATACTCCTCTCTTGATTCCACAAATCTCAATTGGCCTACCTTCATCATCTAAAAAAATCACCTTCTTCTTGAAGTAGTCTACCAAAGCTCGATGAGCTTCTAGCCAGTCAATTCCAATAATTACATCATACGTCCCCAATGTTGTGGCGTATGCCTTCAACTTAGTCATACACACCCTGAGGTTTACTTGACATTGGTTAACACTAGGTCCTACTGCTTGTTTTATCCGAGAAGTTATCTCAACTTGCTTAAAGTTGTCATGCTCATAGGCTGCCAACCCACATTTTTCTAATGGAACTGGTGAAATGAAACTATCTGTAGCACCTAAATCAAACAAAATTTTAACTTTTACTTTGTTTATCATACCTGAGGTTTCTACCATGGCCGACCGGTGTTCAACTTGTTGGTTATCAAATTCTGCATAGATTTGATGGTGGCTACTTGCTCCCCCCATTTGTGCTTTTCCTTCTCTAAGGTTATTACCAGTTTGTAACTCAGGACAGTCACGTTGGTAATGAGGTCCCCTGCATCCCCAACAAGTGATGTGTGGTAGACCTTGAATCAAATGTTGTGGAGTTCTTCGGAAAGAGTTCCTTCCCTTGGTACCCCCGCCCATACTTGTTGCTCCTCGCATATGACCTTGATTTGCACACGCCCTTGAAGCTGCAGGTGAAGCTGCACTAGTAACCATTGAAATCCCCATTGTCGGTGCTCTGGGTCCAACCCTATTTCCATATGGTTGTGGCCTCAAACTTCCTCCCCTAGGGATGGTGCGAGGGGCCTTCCCCATAAAACTTGGTTGTTGTGGAAAAATGGTTTTGTTTCCACCCTTTAATTCTAAGTGTTCTTCAACATAACGAGCATGTTCCACAACTTCTGAAACTAAGGATGGTTTCCACATCTGCACTATTGCCCTAATATTAGTGTTCAATCCATAAATGAAACGATCCACTTGGCACTAGTCAATATCCATGTAGGAGACATACTTGACCAATTCCATGAATCTAATCTCATATTCTTCTACCGTACGATTTCCCTATACCAAGGCATGGAAGGCTCCTACTTGTTGTTCTTCATAATATGTTGGTAGGTAATTTTTCTTGAATCTCTCCTCAAATAACTCGCAAGTAACTGTGTCAAGAGTGAGGTGTAGTTGATGCTCTAAGTTACCCCACCAATTCATAGCACTATCTCTGAGTTGGAATATTACTATTTTAGCTTTTGAATTGGAATTATAATCCCTTTGTGTGAAGCACCTTCTCATTCCTTCTAACCAGGCTTTTGCACGTTCATTGTCACAACCTCCAGCAAACTTTGGGAGCTCCCTAGTAATGTCCTTGATTAGAGGTCCTCTATCAGAGTCTCTTGATCCCTCGAGATTTCCTAACCCTGATGGAGGGTGCTCAACTTCCACTTCAAATGTTTAGCGCCCTTAAGGTCTCATTAATTACTTCTAGGGAACGTAAGATGAGAGTCAACTTTGTTGAAGGTAATGGGTTATTTGTAGGAGGTCCTTGTGATGACTCTCCTTGACCTTGATTTCTTCGTTTCCTGGCCATTTTGAATTGTTCAATATCTATTTGATACGTAAGACTTATTAGCACAACTTAGGGCCTCGTCAATTCTTACTCGACTCACACATGTTTTGCACAATGATAGGTGCAAGTTTTCCTTTTGTTATGCTTGTAAATGACTATTTCTAATATTGAGAAGATAATCGTGGGTCTACTAAATCCTCCCCCATTGCTATCTAAGAAAGTGCTACCATGCACTACTAGTCACCCTCAAATATCTTTAGATATCCCTAAACAATCATCCTAAGTCCATCTTATATATTTTTAGAATTCACATAAACATTAACTTACCATTTTTAATCACTTTATTTTAACTAGGTGCTCTTTTGAAATTCCATCAACAACGTTAGAATAGTTTTCAAAGTGGATGCCTAGTTGTCTCAATCAACTCAATATTGACATTATTGTTAGATGTATACTATCCAATTGATGTATATAGAATGGTTAGTGCTACATAATATTGTATATTGTAAGTGATTCTAACATACCAATCTATTTTTGTTCACATTTGACAACTTTAATGTATTAAAATCTACTAAGAGAAAAGAGAAATATGTTTTGTGCAATGCAATGGAGTTGGGTGTTTTTTTTTTTGTAGAAGATAGTTTTTTCTTTGTTAATTACTCAAAACCTCTACATTCCGATAAATATATATAATCTATAACATTATACTCTACTTTATTTACTCTAATATTTAAAAAAAATTCCAAGTTCTCAATTAACAATTTTATTAATTATTTATTATTTGGTTTATGACAAGTTTGATAACAACTTAGAAAACTAAGACTTAAAAGAATTAATGAAGAACCTTATCTTTGGTTTCATGCTTAAGACACACATGAGGGAAGAGTGATACAACTTAAAATGCATTCATGGTGGGAAGATGTGGAGGTCAGTTTATTGAAAAAAATAAAAATAACTCTATGCGATAATAACTATGATGTTGATGTCTCCCATTATAATATGGGATAAAAACTTTGACGTGTTTAATTATCTTGAGTAACAACTGATAAAAACTTTTATTTGTCTCAGTCACTGCACAAGACCTTTCCGATATAATAAAGGCACAGCTACAGAGGGATATTGATAAGCGACTTATCACTATTTCCGAGATCTGTGAAGTTGGCACCTACGTTGCAGAGATTAAGTTACACCCAGAAGTTACAGCTCTTGTGCAGATAAATGTGACAGCTAATTGATAAAATGGTTGTTTACTAGGAAGGTTACAGTCCTGTACTTTTAATAAAACCTGCCAGATTTTTTGGGATATGGGAACGTAAAGCTTGTATTTACATTCTTTCGAGTATAGTGCTGGATGGTTGAATTAGTGGCATTAATTTCCAACAAAGAAACTTTGCTCATCCAAGTTTAAGTGTAATTGATTTTTTTTTCCAAAAAATTTTAGAAGTCCAAATTTTATGATATTTGGTGTTAGTTCATAACAAAATGATACTCAAGTTTCATTCTTTCAAAGGGAAAAAGGATCACTTAGGGAAAATTATGATGTTTAACTTCAATTTCTATATAAAGTTTGATAGGGTTGAGCCAAGTATAAGGGTGAAGCGCATTGACAATGGGTCTTTCCTCTACAAAGATCCCAGGGTCGAACCCCTTCCCCAACCAAACAAAAAGGGACGAGGGTTTTCATAAGTCCTTCAGTTGCACCTACATTCCTATCCGGGGTGAACAAGCAGGAGGCGCCGAAGAGCAGATCAGTATGTATCTGTCTGTATGATTCAAGCAACGGCAGCGTTGTGAAGGAACGAATTGGAAACCCCTTTGGATTTTTAGGACCACTCCTACTGAGGCTTAGATATGGATATTTCAAATTGGCTCCTCGAGCATCACAAATATTCAACTAGTTTGAGTACTGACAGTCTTGCAAAAGCAGGCTATCCGGGAGCAGGCTATCTGGTAAAGCTCAGCTTTTGAAGTAGTAATTCGCACGAGTGAATAAATTTCAATGGTATTCCAATAAAATATATAACCACCAATGGTGGTCCGAGGGAGGGGCGGTATGGGAACTTTCACCAAAGTGGCACTGCAAAAATGTTCCAATTTTATGGTTCAACTTTGCAGGCACGGACTGTGAAATTTATTCGATAGCAGCAAAATATTCATCATGCCGATGGGTATGTATAGAGTCGGAGTTGGAACACCTTACTACTATGACTCCCCAGGGGCTCAGCATGAAGCAGAGACCAGTCATGAATGCTGGGCTTGCACGATAATTCCTATTATGTTCTAGATTTTTGGCATTTTCATTAACATTAAGCCTCTGACTGTATGGTACCACACACCTAGTACTTGGGCCAAATTATTCCCATTATCTCAAAGCCAACCCCATTTTTTTCAAGGAAATCAAGCTTAAAGATAAGGGGTGACATGATACAACTGGTCCTATGCTATATGGCAAAGGTGCGTTTTGGTCAACTCAAGATGGTGGAGTAAGCAATGATCAAATTAGCTACTCGAGAAAAAAGAAGAGAGTGCCTATTTAATAGTTGTTGATATTTGGAGGCAAGTTTCTCATCCAAGATTTAAGGGGGAAAATCTAGAGAAGAACAAAATTTTCTACACACATCTCGCGAATTTAGCTAAAAAGCATGGGTGCTCACCTGGTCGACTAGCTCTTGCATGGCTTTTGCATCAGGGTGATGATGTTGTTCCCATCCCTGGTGAGTATTACTAACACTTCTCTTTATTCAAACTGGTAAAAATATCCTTGAAAGTATAGCTAGTGATGCCAGTAAGTTTTCTGTTCAATTTGATTTTTTTTTTGGGCAGGAACGACAAAAGCAAAGAACCTGGATGAGAATATTGGCTCGTTGAATGTCAAACTTTCCCAGCAGGACCTGGAATAAATTTTTGGTTCTCTACCCATTGATGAAGTTGCAGGGCTCCGAACTTATGAATCCATGCATCACAAATCATGGATATTTGCAGACACCCCACAAAAATGATATTCTGGATAATTGCTTTATCAGAAGTGTCCACCAATAAATTATTGATAGGATTTTATTGGTTGGAAACTCAGATCTATAGATAATTTGCCTTGCTTATAAACTTAGATCTATAGATCTCAGCGTGCAATTGTTAAGTTTGCAAATTCACTTATTTTTCCTTTCTACATTAGTTCTTACTTAATTAAAAACTAAATTTATCTGAATTAATGTTTTTACGCATTTAAAAAAAAGAATTATACTATTTCATAAAACAAAGAAGTACATCATAGAACTGAGAGTTACTTTTCAATTTTGTGTTGAGTATGGGTTCTAGACTCCACGTTCATTGTAAGTTTGGGAAGAATTTGATTCCATGGGACTCTGAAATGTTTTCAACAGGAAAGTTGTTTCATTGTCAACAACACATCCCAAGATCCATTTTCACTACATCGTGCTACAAATAGAAGCCAAAACTAGGCTAGCTGCTATTAGAATCACAAATATCATGCACTGTCTCGATATAATGTACTTTCCAAGTAATTAATTACATAGATTCTCTTATGCCAAGTAGTTGGTTAGATCTATCCTTATACTTGAAAAATTTATGCTTGTTATAAGGATTTACTGATGACACTGAAGTAGAAGCTAATTTACTCCACAAAATCTAATCAGTTCTCAGTTTCCATCATATTCCATAATAGAGTATTTTTCTTAGTATGTTAGATCATATAGTTCTAGTCCCAGGAACAATCATATCTCTATTTTTGTTCCTGAACAGTGAAGTATTAGAATAGAGGATGTAGTACGCAAGTGGCATATGTTAAGGTCATAGGCCCTTGGGCCTGATCATGTTGTATCTCGTTTCTCAAATATTTTGGATGGCCATAGAGTGCTAATATATAACGAACATGAAATTGTTCAAAGTGATGATATGCTACATATGCCTTATGGAGTATGGAGAAGGAGACCGTATCAGGGTGCTTCCTTGTCATCATGCACAGAATTTGTATTGATAAATAGTTGAAAGAGATACACCGGGTATGATAAAAGAGGTTCCAAATTTCCGGTAAAAAAAAAAAAAAACATTAAATTAGTCTTAAATGAAATCAGTTCCACATAATTTTTATAATAAAAATGCTTACCAGTAATGATGAGGGTTATAAACTCTTTTAGCGGAGATTTGAGTCTAGTTGGGCCTTGGGTCCATATTTTGAAACTAGCTCTGATACCACGCGTGAGGCTCCCTCCTAGGGTCCTCTAACTAAAAACAAAGTTTCTCTATTTTTAAATACAATAAAATGGGAAATAACTTATTTCTATCTAAACATTTATTTGATGATAATATACCATTAAAATCTATTTACCACAATTTAAATAAGTAAGAATTTCATTTCAACCATTTACATAAGTAATCAATAAACAGAGGAATACATGTTCCAATAGCTTAGTCGAGATGCTTCTGAGCTCCTGACTCTGTTGGGATGCTCCTCTTGACTACCCAACTGGATTTACCTCCCAGCCAACTAGGAGTTATTTCCTAGCCCAAGGAACCTCCACAAGTTCCCTAGCCCTCCGAGCCCAAGTCCAACCAGATGTAGTGTGTCCAAGTTAAAAAAACACTCTCCTTCTCTCCCTTCTCTTTTCTCCACCTTCCTCCGAAAACAAATTTCTCCAAAACCAAGGATCCCCCCCTCCTCTCATCATCCTTCCCCTTTTATGCCTCCTTCTCTTCTCCACCTCAACCACCTGTCATTAATGTCATAACTACCCCCTCATCCTTACATTTGACTTTTCTTACCATATCTTCTCCCAAGTAAATTTGAGAGGACATTTTTGGGATAAGATATGGATATTTAATTTGATAATTAATTAGGGAGGACCATATCTTCTCCCAAGTAAATTTGAGAGGACATTTTGGGATGAAATATGAATATATAATTTGGTAATTAATTGGAGAGGATCATATATTCTCCCAAGTAAATTTGAGAGGACATTTTGGGGATGAGATATGAATATATAATTTGGTAATTAATTGGAGAGGACCATATCTTCTCCCAAGTAAATTTGAGAGGACATTTTGGGGATGAGATATGAATATATAATTTGGTAATTAATTGGAGAGGACCATATCTTCTCCCAAGTAAATTTGAGAGGACATTTTGGGGATATGGATATTTAAATTGGAATAAATGGAAGGAGACCATATCCTATCAAAATTTAAATTTGAGGAGGTAAGTTGGGAATTGAATAATAATAAAATTTATATCAGTAATAAATTTACAGTTTCACCAATGTAGGTATGTACCAATATTTCTTGATAATTATAAGTCAATATTTTTAGGTAATTTAAATACTAGTAGAATTTGCATGACAAGATTAAGTAGGACATTACATTTATGATTGTATCACATACATTCAAAATGCCTTCAAAGCCTTGACTAGTGCATAGGCTTGCTTCTCCAAGATGTTATATTTCAACTCAGCATCCCTCAGGACTTAGCTGAAGAAGTCAATGGACTATTCATAACCATGTTTATTCTTCTGTAGCATAACTGCAGCAATAGTATACGGAGAAGTAAGAGAAAAGATATAAAAAGGCATTGAGTAGTCAGGGTTGACTTGTATCGGGGCTTCAGCCAAAGCTTCTTTCATTCTAATAAAGAATCTCAGGGGGAAGGACTCCACTTGACTTCATTTTCCTTTTTTATCATATCTATAATACCCTTCACTATTTTTGCATAGTTGGGTATGAACCTCCTCAAGAAATTGATTCTCCCCAAACAGGCTTGGACCTCTTTCTTATTTCTAGGTAGAGGAATTTGACTAATAGCTTCAACTTGCTTACGATCAATTTTCACTCCTTCTTGTGCTACTATGTGTCCTAGTAGCTTCCCCTCACTCAGTGCGAACTGATATTTCTTGGGATTCAAAGAAAGACCAAACCTCTTGCATTTATCAAATGTGAGCTTCAAGTGGAGGATGTGCTCTTCATCAGTCTTAGAAAATATTGTGATATCATCCAAATATACCACTACGAACTTGTCTTTCTACCCTACAAAATCTATATCCATAGCTCTCTGAAACGTGGCCCCTACATTAATAAGACCGAAAGGCATGTGAGCATACATGAATGTTCCCCATGGGGTGGTGAAAGCAATCTTCTTCTGATCATCAGGGTGGACTGCCACTTTGTTGTAACCAGATAACCCATCTATCATGGACATTCTGACTTACCCAACCACCTTATGCAATATGTAATCCATCTTAGGTAGCGGGTAGTTGTCTTTCAACGATGCCCTGTTAAGGTTCCAAAAATCTACACATAGCCTTATTTCTCCATTATTTTTCCGAACTGGGACTAAGTTGGCGACCCACTCCAAATACCTTAAAGGCACTATGATTTTAGCCTGTAGAAGTTTACTCACTTCTTTTTCACTGGAGGGGAGTAAGAGTGGATTAATCTACTTGCATGGTTTTATTTCACCCTTTAAAGGAATCTTATTTTCTATGATGTTAGTATAAAATGCTTTTAAGTCCTCATAAGACCAAGAAAAAACATCCTTATAGATTTTGAAGAGATTTAAATACCTTTGTTTATATTGTGAAGGGATTCCTTTTGATAGTCTGACCATTTTGGGTTCATCCTCTGAGCTGGTGTTGCAATCTTCTACTTGTTCGTCTATCTCTGGAACCATTGGTTTGGAGGCTACATCATCCATATTAAATAATCCTCAGGGAAAATTTTAAGGATGAAAATTATCTTGAAGTTTGAAAGCATTGGCGAATCTCACTAATCCCTAATATGCAAACTAAAAAATGTTTATTGATGTATTTGTAAAATTATTCAAATTTATAATGATTTTATATATATTTTCTATATAATGTTGGCGATTTTTAAGGTAAAATATTTTATATTGTAAAATTTGGGCGAAACATTTTTATAAAAAATAGAAATTGGCGAATCTTTTTTGTTTAAAAAACATGGAAAATTAGCCCACCTGCGAATATTAGCCCCTAAATTTTTCCATGATAACCTTTCCAGTGGGACTAGCCCACGAGGAATGGTATTCCCTTTTAGTTGCATAATTTTATGTCCAGCCACTGTGTCTTTGCATGAAGTGGGTTCTTGATCTACCTCTTTTTCCTCGCCTTGATCAAAAGTTGAGTTAGCAAACTCCCCAACTACTTCTATAAATCGATTGATATGCTCATTGTCCTTGAATACCTACTACTTCTTGACATTATCAGGTATAAAGGGTTTGTATCTGACCTCAACCTCATACCTGAGAAGTGGATTTTGAGGGGTTTTGAAATTGCTTGTTGCTATAGCAAGGGAATCAGCTATTATGTTTCCTTTGCTGGGCAGAAATTGGATATTAAAGGTCGGGAAGAAGTTATCAATAAAATCCCATACTTCATTCTGGTAAGTCCTCAATCTGGGGTGTTTAGCCTAGCACTGATTTCTGATCTGCTTTACAATTAGCTCAGAGTCTCCATGCATAGTTAAGCATTCAATATTCATATTCCTTTTTGTTTGTAGCCCAAGGAGCAATGCTTCATACTCTTCCACGTTGTTGGTTGTCTCAAACTCCATCTTGAATGAGAGGGGTATCAAGTTTCCCTCATGAGATACCAACAATACTCCTACTCCATTTCCCTCTTTGGAATTTTCTCCATCCAAGTATAATCTTCACACTTTGTTTTCATCTGTGTGCTGGTGTTCTAATTGTGTCTTTAGATGGACTAGTGTTTCTTCTAAGATGGTCTCATCTTCTTCTAGGAACAGGAAGGAGAGGTCGCTTTCTTTTCCATACACTGGAGAATTTTTAGAACCTTCAGTTGGGGTCACATTTTTTACAAATCTGGACTCTCTGTACAACCTCCTCTCTTTGCCTCTAAAACTGGGAATAGTGGCATAAGTTAGATCTAACTTGATAGATCCTCCCACCTTGGAACCCCAAGACCTAGATAGTAGCATGTCGAATCAAGGGGGAATATTTTCCACTACGATGTCCATCACTATGCTCTTCATAGGGATTTGAGCTAGGTTTACCACCAAATATTTTATCATTCCCAAGCATTTGACCCTCTTAGAGGCAAAGGAGTATAGGTTCTTGTAGGGCCCCGTGATCTACAATCCACATTGTTCCATCATGGCTAAGGGTGTGAGGTTATGTGAGGCTCCGGATTCCAACATACAGTTATGCAATAAAAGGTCATGAATTACCAAGGTCACATAGAAGGGTGTAGTGGAAGGTTCAAGCTCTTCAACATGAGGCCCAAAAACAACCATTGGTATTTCTTCTTTAAGGTTTAAATAATCACGGGTCGGTGCTAAGGTGGATGGAAGCATGCTAAGAGACTTTAACTTTATAAGTGGGTTGCTTTAGAAGTTCAATTAGAGGAACATGAATCTTTACCTTTTCAAGTTCCCTCTGAAGATTAAATGCAAGTTGGCTTTTTTCTACACCTCCTAGCTATGCTTCTCTTTCCTTATCACTGGTAGTTTTTATTAGAACATGTGCCTTATTTTATGTGTGTTCCTCAAAGCTATTGCATTCCTTATTTGAGGAGACTTTTACCTTGGATGCGTCATGATTCAGATTACCTTTCACTTTATCTGCCACTGGGGGAATATCTTGGGGAGAAGTTCGCTCTTGTTGTGCCAGCTCCCTCAACCTCTTTCTTGAAGATCTCAGATCATACCTTCGGTGTAGCTGTGCTTGCATGAAATCTGAAATTTTTTTACAATAGTTACCTATGTCCTCCTCATTCATTGTTTCTTCTCTATCATGACTTGTCTCTTGGTGAGCATATTTTCATGTTCTTCTTCAGAGAAATAGGAATACAATTTTCCCTGCATCTCATGTGTATTCGATGATTGTTCATCGGGATCATCTTCTAAATATAAAGGATGAGGGATCTGATCAAGTTGGTCCTTTCTTTCCCTTGGAAGTATATGTAATGGTGGCCTTCTGTACTGTGGGTTATAACCTCTGTTGTTACCTTGAGCGTTCGGTTTCGGGAAACTCTTGTTCTCTAGCTCAAGCTTCACCACCTTATGCGATAAACTCTTGATGAGTTTATCCATTTATTCCCACTTTAGATCCAGTGATTCTTTAGCTTGACCAAATGAAGATGTTTCTTCTTCCCCCCTTTTCTTCTCAGTAGGTTCATCCTTACCTCTTTACTTCCCTACTGAGGTGAAATTTTCTTCTACCTGAGCATCAACTTGGAGTTGATCCAAAGTGTAAGACTTTCTTTCTCTCAGGGTAAAAGTTGGATTCAAAGGCCCCCACAAATACTATGCAAGCAACAGCTTGAGGGTACTTTATCCCACCAGGTAGGTTATTATACTGCTTATTGAACCTTTTTTATGAATTTTGAAATATCCTCTTCTGTCTTCTTCCTTATAGCATTGAACTCTGTGAGGACATATTCATGATTTCTCTTTTCACCCCACTTTTGTGTGAACGAGTTTTCGAGTTCCTCCCAGGTAGTGATGGAGGCATTAGGTAGGGCTTTAAACCATTTTCCAGTTTCTCCATCAAGGTATTGTACAAAGAGTCTCAGGACCACATCCAGTTGTTTTACATTTAGATTCTCAGCAAAAGCACATAAGGTTTCAATGTGTCTCTGTGTAGTGTTTTCATCCTCCCCATTGAACTTAGGCAAAAGCTTTAGGTAGTCCTAAGGCATAGCACTTAGAGGTTGAGGTAAATCAAGAGGGGCATATTTATTCAGTAAGAAACCTAGAACAACCTTCTGAATTAATGGAGGGGGTTGATATTTGTCGGAGGAACTTGGGCGAAAACCATAGTGGTTGGAGTGGCTAGACTAAGAGCAAGGTATGTAAGGATCTTCAAAGTAAATTATGAGCAGTGAATGACAGCGGGTTGGGATTTGGATGAGGAGGATTCAAAGAATGATGAGACAGCAGCATAGGTAGTAGGAGTTTTCTCCTTCTAGACTCTCTTGAAAATTAATTTCTCTGGGTCAGATACAGATGGGGTTTTCTGTTGAGAGGTATCTGAGTGAGTGTGAGGCTTTCTAAAAGCCAAGATGATAAATAATAATGGGATTTGTGGAGTCATCAAGGTGATGAGGATGCAATTAGGACGTCATTGCTCACATACACAAAGAGTGCTTAACTTGTGGTATCCCAGGGGAAAAATCCTTCAATATGTTCCCCAAAAACGATGCCAAAAGATGTTATCGCTTCGAGAGACATCCTCGAATTGCTTACAAGACCAATGCCTTGAACATCTAGATTTTATGTGTCTCATATGATTCTACAGAAACTGGAGACATCACATATATTCAAAATATATATACTAAACAACATCAGTTGGTTCATTCATCTAAAGGCGTAAGCCATGTGTTTTTGGTACTTCTTCACATATAGAAGTCACATAAATATATGCATAAACTAGTGGAGGTCGAGTAGTTCAAGGACCTACAGTTTAATAATCTTTGATAGAGCAACGAGAGAGGATAAGGAGAAGGAGTAACTCATCACATAGAGCTTGAAGCATCAAGAATTCTACACTTATCTCATAGAGCTTGAAGCCTCCAGAATTCTACACTTATCTGAGTTAAAGGTAGACATAATGGATGAAAGAGGATGGTTGTGATGATTCATGGAGAGCAATTTTGAAGATATAATATCAAAGATCCATACAGAAACATGCATTAACGAGTCAATACAAATGAATCTATAAGAACATATGAAACATTTCTAGCAGCTACGATTACATGAATTCAAAGAGGAAACATGAACATAATGGAACTTAACAGAGGGATAACATATTGTAGAAATCGAAGAGGGAATCACCACCATTTCCTTAATATTCTGAAAGATTGTTTTGGAGAATTTAGTATCTATGGATAAATACTAATTCCCTAGATAAGTACTTCTATCTAGAACAATAGTTTAAAGTGTTTTAGACTTTTCCTATAAGAAATAGATAAGATGAGAAGATAGAAGGCCTACCTATAGTTCCACTTTCCTCTCGTCTCCCTTGTATCGATTTCGTTGCTCCTTCCCGTACTTAATCTTCTTGATAATTACCTTGTAAATACAACATAAGACAAAAACTGATAAAAGCATGCGATCTATTGAATATAAGTGAAAGGAATTAGATACAATTCACACACATAAGCATTATGGAACAATACAAACATATGGGAAAAGGTTCAAACACTTTATTAGATAGAAGAAGGAACTACAACCATTGGTGTTTGATTCATAGCCATTCCTCTAGCTTGGATCCCATCCACATCACATCAAAAGCATGACAAAATTGTAGCATCACAATACTTGCTTCAAAGCCAAATCTCATAGCAGCATTATCTCCTTACAATTCAATATAATCCAGCCCCTGATCACTTAGATGAGTGGTCAATTTATAGGAATATGAAGGAGGTTTTGTCATTAATGGTGGCATTGAATGGCCTTCCATACTTAGAATTAGTTCCATGGAGGAAGGGATGAGAGGATAGGATGCACCTTAACTCATTCCTCATCCATTTTCAAGCTCATAGGAGTTGATAAGTGAGGGAAAATTCTATATGACTCCAAAAGATAAGAATATTCCCCAAACCCTATGTGAATTTCGCTCATTCTCACCTAGCATAGGTGAAAGGAAGCCTAAGTGCTCTACATAGCACCCTGGCAGTGGACTTAATCGCTCTGTAGCGCACCTTCATAAGGGCTTACCTACGCTGGTCCCTCTAGAGGCTATTTTTGGATGTCTTCAAGTCATGAAACTGTCTGGGAAGGAGGCATTCAAAGGGGTAACTTGTTTAGGGCATGAAGCAAATGAAATTAGGGTTTGATGAGCCCTAAAACACTGATCTAGATGTTGGGATTTGATGTGCCCAAATGGATCTGTAATAGTTGCCCCCTAAAGCATGAAGTCAGAAAAATGCCAATGTCGAATGAAATGCTTTATGATGTGATGAGGAGGTATCAAAGTGGAAGGTGACCTGCATCAATTACAATACATATATCATGATATTTGATTTTTCATGAATTGTTGAGGGAAGGCATACCCATGCTCAGCTTATAAACTTTCATTACATGTACATAAACAGTCATCTACAGATATAGACCCATGATTAGAATGACCATCAATGTAAAGCCATTGTACATATGATTTAGTACTCTTGAAATCGTAGCCCGAATGGATGAAACTAGATCCGGGGTCTTCAATATCGTTCAACTGTTCGCTCAAGTAGGATTCTAACCATGTGAATATGTGATCTGAAGTCGAACATGGGAAGACACCATCTGATTACTAGCCAATGATGTAAATCGTTAACAGATGTGAGAGAAATCACCGATAATGATAATGATCCTCAAGGTACTGCAGTACATTTTGCATGGTTGAATGGATGATTTGATGTCAAACACCATACAAAGTCTTTCAGTCAAAGGCCATTGATGTATGCCTATCGCCGGAAGAGAGAAACCTGCCATTGATGTATGCAAGCTTCAAGGTACTGAATGGGTGTTTCTAAGTCAACTTCTTGGATAATGTGTTGATGTCGACAAGAAGCAACTAATCGCAAGAGGGCCTTGATGTATCCCACATAAACGACATGAAACAAGTGTAGTGATTTTGGAGATGGAATTTGACTATCGACACAAGATTCAGGAATGACGGTCATGAAAATGAAGGTTTATGGTATTGCAAAGGATGAATTTTGACTGGGTGACTTCTCTTGAACATGTCGGCGACACTAAAGTGAATTGGTAGCATTGACCCAAAACAAAGTGATGGATGGTATGATAGACCAACAGTATTATAACCATCAAGCTAATAACCCAACCTAAATAGTCACTGCGATGGAGTGAAAGTGTCATGTTCAAGAGAAACCTACTACCATAAAGTGGTTTTCCCCTTTTTCCCATTTTCCCCAGTCCTTGTTGACTAGTACCTCTTTATTTTGATCAAGCTTGAGGAGGATAACATATGATTGTTGTATAATTTCACCCTTCGGGCGAATCCATCACTATTTGATGTTTTAGCGAGTCTAGCGAAGGTGAAACTTGGTCTTGTCTAGATGGACAAGTTTGTCACTATTTGATGTTTTTAACGAGTTTAACGACAAAGATAACTCGGTACTTTTCATGTTTAGAGAGTTTGAAAAGGGACAAAAAGAAAAATCCACAAGTTTTTTTTCGTTAATTAATCTCTCAAGCCCAAAAAAGCATAAAATAATACAAGAGAGATATCATTTCCAATCCGTTAACGAGTTGAAAAGGACAAGCGCTTAGTAATATTTTCATATTTAGAGAGTCTGCAAAGAGATTAAAGAAGACTCTGATTTGAGGAACGAGTGGTGTCTAAGGTAGCAATTGGTTCCGATGATGTTGGAACTTCTCAAAACATGTTGATTTATGTGAAGAGGCTGGCTAATAAGACCACTCATTGCAACTGTTCCTCAAAAAAGTAAAACAACCAAGTGAAAGTGTATGATCGGCCAAAGAGATGGTGGTGGTGGGATGAAAACAACCAAGGCTCATCTAATGAAAGAGGCTGATAGAATGGCAATCACAAGGGTTAAAAATGGAAATGGGTTCATTTTTACACAAGCTTGGACCATAGGGAACTATGCTTGGATTCAAGTTCATGTTTACACAAGCTTGAAATGAAAAAACTATGCTTGAATTCAGTTTCATTTTTACACAAGCTTGAAACGAAAAACTATGCTTGAGATTGGTTTACATTCCCCCAGCATGATGAAAGGGAGAGTTTCCTGTAACCAGATGGAAGTCGCTGCAATGAAGCAGGACAGTTATCCAACACCTTTTTGGCTTCGTCTACATAGGGAGAAAGGTGAATGGGGTGATTCCCTTCACATAACCTACAGGGAAACTTAACTTTACCATTAGGTGCATGCCCCCCAAGCTTCATTACATTCACCTAAGTAGACTACTCATGGCAATTAGGTGGATGGAATGAAGGTTCTTTTATGAGATCAAGTGAATGAATCGACTGGGATTTTACAAGATATAATCAAAGACTCAACTTGGAACTTTGCTCCAGGGGACCTTGTTTCATTTTTTAATGCGGTTAACAAAGACCAGGAACTATCCTCATAGACTTGTTTCATTTTTTAACGAGGTTGACACAATAAAAGAACTATCCTCATATCCTTGGTTTCATTTTTAAACGAGGTTGACACAAGACCAGGAACTATCCTCATGGACTTGCTTCATTTTTTAATGAGGTTGACATAGTAAAAGAACTATCCTCATACTCCTTGTATCACAACTCATAAGAGGTCATGAAGGAGAGATCTAGTTCCAATGCCCCCATTACATGATGTACAACATCATTGAATTGATCGTCAGTTGATGTAGGTATGGAATAGGTTGCCACATAATTGACCTGTGGTGGGGATGATACCATTGGTACAAAAGGACCACCTAGGGAAGATGGTTGACTGGAAGCCATATTTGGACCGGGAAATGAAAGTTGGTCAACAGTGACAATTTTGCCTTCATGCAGGAAACAAATCACTCGAAAGAGTGTTGAAACAATAGCTCCCATGTCATAAAAATAGTCGCGCCCAAGAAGTAAATTGTAATCTAAAGGGCCTGGGACTACCATAACATTCAGATAAATGATTTTTCCACCCAAAGTAATAGGAAACTCAGGAAGGATCCCTAATGGTTGATTGGTTCCTCTGTTAAAAGCCAACAGATTCTGGGTAACTGGCACAAGTGGCGGTGAACCGAGTGCTTGCCAAGCAGTAGAGGAAAGGATACTCACTGATGTGCCTTCATCTATAATAGTGCTAGATACAATCATATTGCAAACCTGTACTATGATCTGGAAAGGCACATAAGAAGGAAGACAGAACCCTGACAGTCGATTCCAATCAAAGGAAGTGACCAGACTACTTAGAGGGGGTACCGTAAGAACGGGAGAATTAACCCCTTGAGTTACAAGAATGGGAGGATTTTCCTCTTGTCTTGATGGAACAGGAGGACTGACCCCAAGCTCATTAGAATCTGAAGAAACAAAAAAGAACCTGAGTGGTATCATATTCACTCTCTTCGGAAAAGGTACGATTAACTGAAGGTGAAATTAGGTCAATTGTTTCCTTGACCTGTTGATTTGGGTCGAGTATAGACTCATAAGATTCACTTTCAGAGAAAGTGGGTTTGACCAACAGTTGATTTTGGTCAATCAATTCATCAACTAGTGAAGGATTTAGGGAGAGTTTCTTGTAACCAGATGGAAGTCACAACGGTGAAGCAGGATGATTATCCAACACTTTTTTGGCTTCATCCAAATAGGGACAAAGGTTAATGGGGTGATTCCCTTCACATAACCTACAGGGAAACTTAACTTTACCCTTTTTTCCATGAACTTTACTACCACTAGTTGATGGTGTGTCACCAACATGATCTCCAGAAGTTGATGACATAGGATGATGTGAACGAGAAGACCATTCTTTTAAGATCTAAGGAATATCAGGACAATTTCAAAGAAGATGGTCTCCCATACAAAGTTTGCATCAGATGTTGCATTCAAAGCAATGGTTGCTTGGTTGCCTCTCTGTTGAATTTACTTCTTCTTCTTCTTCTTCCCTTTCTTCTTCTTCTTAGCCACCTAGTTACTAGTACCAGTACTTTCACCAGATGAAGAGGAAGAAGGGGAGGAAGAGACAACCGAGCAAGAAGGAAAAGGGTCAACTTTAGGATCAACTAGAGGTTGATTTTGTCCAGTTGGAGGTGTCCTCGATTGTAGAGAAATCACGATATTTTGAACCAAGGAGGTTGAAAACAACCATACTGGCAAGCCAATGGTAAATCCCGAAAGGGACAATGTAGCCATATATGGAGTACCAATATTTCCAAAAGGAGGAAAAGGACTAGGATTCCCATCAAAAGGAATTCCTTGATCGGTGGACTCCAGATTTGTCACCATATGTTTCAACCTAAGATCAACTAAGGAGTGAGCATGGAGGATGTTATCCATGGTCAATTAATTTTTTTTTAATCAAATTAACATAACAAAAAAAAGAGGGATAATCTAGGCAAAAGGTTTACCAAGCAATTGTGAATTACAGAATACCTCCCGGCGAACCGAGAAGTACGGGCAGGTAATCTCCCCGAATGTTGTGTTCGATGTATCACAATGTATAAGGTGGCCGACTCAGTTACCTAAGGATGGATAGCAACCTAGTTTTTTCCTCCCATATATACCCGAATGTATGTGGAGTCCCAATCCGTATAAGCGTTGTCTAATGCAAAACCGCACAGTGAGAGCATTCCCATATACTTTACGTGTTGTAACACCTCCCTATATACCCGAAGGTACGTGGATGAGCTACGATATACTCACGTACGTGGAATGAGGTATCACACTCGGGATGTATTGCATACAAGTTAGTGACAGCTGTTTTGTTTTACGGCACCGAAACACGTATCTAGCCTGGAACCACTAAATGTTTTTCATTAGGTGACAATGCTCCATTAGGTAAATTCAGATAAATTTTAAGTTGATATTCTTTAAAATTTGAATTTCAAGATTCATCATGTGATGTATGTTTGCAATTCCTAAAATGAAACTAATATAATAAGCATTCTTTCCATTCAATTTAACAATGAAAATCCTTAGCTAGTAGGGATAGAGCAATCACACCTTTGACAAAGAGCAAAGAGCACGTCTAATGCAATTTTCCTAGCTATTCCTTTCAAGCATTCACAAACTAAAATATGAACGATGCAAGTTTTTCTTTTAGAATCACTTAATGTTATGATGAAAAAAAATGAAATATGCACATACAATCAATCAATCTTTCATAAGAACGAAGACTTTTACGACAGTTCTAATTCGAAGGAAGAGAAGAATTTACGGCACTTTCTTTCAAATGAAGATTAATCAACTATATTCTAACTTTGACTATATACTGATAATGAAAAAGAAAACTTTTTTAGAAAAAATAATCAATCAAATCAAAGTAGGGCTAGCAAAGGAGATAAAAACTTGTTCTCTGCAACATAACATTCATTGATCTATCAGCAAGCAAATAAACAGAGAAAAGTTGGCAAAAACACTTAATCCAAAGGTGGGAATTTGACCTAAGGTGAATCAGCATAGGTCAAAGAGGGCCTAAATGTGTTGCAAAGCACTGTCTCTCACTCAAGGGTGCTTTGCAGAGCACTATCCCCTGACCAAGCCTGAGGTGATTTCTGAGAGGCCACTCAAGAGTCATCTAACCTCAATTTTTGACCAAAACTCAATGCAAAAGGGATGAAATACAATCAATGAACACAAGTAGGGTCTAGAAGAATGTCCTAGGAGGTGGATAAGATACTAGGAAAGAGGATACATCCCCAATAGAGTCGCCAATTTGTTTTGGAGAATTTAGTATCTATGGATAAATACTAATTCCCTAGATAAGTATTTGTATCTAGAACAACAGTTTAAAGTGTTTTAAACTTTTCCTATAAGCAATAGATAAGATGAGAAGATATAATGCCTACCTGTAGTTCCGCTTTCCTCTCGTCTTTCTTGTATCGATTCCGTCGCTCCTTCCCGTACTTAATCTGCTTGAGAAGTACCCTATAAACACAACATAAGACAAAAACCGATCAAAGAATACAATCTATTGAATATAAGTGAAAGGAATCAGATACAATTCACACACATAAGCATTATGAAACAATACAAACATATGGGAAAAAGGTTCAAACACTTTATTAGATAGAATAAGGAATACAACCATTGGTGTCTAATTCATAGCCATTCCTCCAGCTTGGATCTCGTCCACATCACATCAAAAGCATGACAAACTTGTAGCATCACAATACTTGCTTCAAAGCCAAATCTCATAACATCATTATCTCCTTACAATTCAATATAATCCAGCCCTTGATCACTTAGATGAGTGGTCAATTTATAGGAAGATGAAGGAGGTTTTGTCATTAATGGTGGCATTGAATGGCCTTCCATACTTAGAATTAGTTCCATGGAGGAAGGGATGAGAGGATAGGATGCACCTTAACTCATTCCTCATCCATTTTCAAGCTCATAGGAGTTGATAAGTGAGGGAAACTTCTAGATGACTCCAAAAGATAAGAATATTCCCCAAACCCTATGTGAATTTCGCTCATTCTCGCCCAGCGTAGGTGAAAGGAAGCCTAAGTGCTCTACAGAGCACCCTGGCAGTGGACTTAACTGCTCTATAGTGCACCTTCATAAGGGCTTACCTGCGCTGGTCCCTCTAGAGGCTATTTCTGGATGTCTTCAAGTCATGAAACTATCTGGGAAGGAGGCATTCAAAGGGGTGAATTGTTTAGGGAATGAAGCAAATGAAATTAGGGTTTGATGAGCCCTAAAAAACTGATCTGGATGTTGGGATTTGATGTTCCCAAATGGATCTGTAACAAAGATGCATATCATAAAGTCATACAGTCTTGAATATAACATGTAGTTCTTTCTTTAGGATTATGAACCTTTGTGAAGTGTTGCTTCCCACTATTTATCTGGAGAGGGGAGCATTGAACAATAATTACAACAAAATATCTTCAATCCAGCCTCAATTGTCAAATCGACTAGTTTTCTTAGCCTGGGATGGCTCTATGGCCTAAAAATCACTACAAAAGATTAATTTCTTCATTAAATGGTCGACACATTACATGATTACAAAATAGGTCAACAATTAGATGGAAACACCAACAAAATCTCTCCATGCCCATCCCTAGGATTGCCTTTTCTTAGGTTGTTTCTTTCCCATGGTTTGGCCACCTGCGTCACTTAGTCGATTCTCATTGCTTTTGCCTTTACTTCTCAAATCATTCGTTATTCAAAACTAGGAGCAGTCAATTATTAGTTTAATGTGACAATACAGGAGCAGAGGTCGCCTGGGCGGTACTTCATCTTCCCTCTGCATGGAGCACCATGCTAGATCATCAAGTCCTCTCGAGTTTCCATGTCTTCATTTACTCTGTCAGCGTCGACCCTAGTTTTGTGTCACAAGGGGCCTTTCTGGGTCAGTCCATGTCGATTTTGAATGTTCCATCTCCTTTCTTAAATGCCTCAGCTATCGATCCACCATGCCTTTAAAGTTTTTCATTACTTTATCGCTGAGTTATCACATCAAGGTTTTCCATTAAAGGTCCTTATAGGATGGGACATTTCGATCTACTTTAGCCCCTTTTTCTTCATGTGACTAGGGGCTACAACCAAGCCTTTAGTCTTTGGGTGCTAGGACCTTTGGGTTCATGTCTGTGAGGCTCATCCCTTTGTTAAATAAAATCTTGCATATCACTGATTTCTGATTCTCACCTTTAGTGTCTCCCCTTGACACTTGCAATCACCAATATGCAAGATTGGGCCTACCCAGGATGTCGCAATCGGCCATTTCATAGTATTTCCTTTGTTTTCTCCCATTGACACTTGCAATCGCTGATATGCGGGGTTAGGCCCACCCAGGATATCATAATCGGCCATTTCATAGTATTACCTTTGTTTTCTCTATTTGATGATCATGCTGCTGGATATATGCTGAAAAAATACCCTCGTCATCCAACTGAGCGGAAGTGAAATAGATGTTTTAATGTTCATTGATCTGGGTCGTTGATCCAGGTTGATTCAATATGGGTTGTTGATCTAGGCCAAGTCAATCTAGGTCGCTGATCCAGGCCTATTGGTATCACAATCGCAATACATGAGAGAGCCTTTTTACCATATTTCATAGTGCTTATCGATTGTCCAGACACAAAACTTCAATAAAGCATGATACATAAAATATCGCATCTGGGAGGATTCTTGCACATCGCAATCGCAAGTTGGAAGGGACCTCACCCGAGGAGGGACTTTGACTTATGTGATCCCAAATTACGATATCGCAATTGTTGGGGGAAATAATTATTGTAATCAGCGAGGAGGGGTGACAAGACTTGGATATTGCAATCGGCAGGGAAACATTGCGATATGTGATATCGCAATCGCAAAAGTTAGAAAGGGAGATGGGTGGATATGTATCACAAAAATGGAAGGGGTCGACAGTGATTATGATTTGTGGGTCCCGATGCTTAAAAATGGTTTCGACATGATTTCTTAATGTTTTAAAACATTTCAAAGGGGAATGGGAAACACGGCTAGAGTTGGATATACAAAGGGATTTCAGCTAGAGTTAAAAAATGGGTCACTATGGCTAGAGTTTAAAAAACAAAGGAAGAAATTGGGTTTGTGAAAGAAATGGTTTTAAGAGAATTTGGAAATTTCTCCAAAATAATTTAAACTCGACTTGTTCTTCCTCCTTTAATCTCAAATTTGCAAAGCACAACAACCTCTTTCAGAAAAGTAGCAGATAGATGCAAATGATTGATCAAACTCAAAAATATTTCTAGGGGTTATCATGGATAACATATGGCTTGGAGGCTAGCTCCAAACATCTATGTTCTTTTTTCCCTCTTTGTACAGCTAGAACTCTCTTTTCAAAAGGTGACAACATCCCCCAAAAAATTTAGTGAAAGTGCCAAGATGTTTTGACTGGAGTGAAACCCTAGAATTATATTTTCTATTACTAAATGTTAGGCAAAAAATACCAAAATTTCCTAAAATATAAATAGAAGAAGCATATTTGATGGGGAAACCTCCTTTTGCATACAAGAATGAGATGGGATGATTCTAAAGTTGGGTCTCCTTAGTAAATATATAAGAGACAAAGGATACAATTACAATTAAAGGTTCAAGCTAAAAACACTAATATAAAAATAGAAATATAACTCACTATCTAGGGCTTTACGTAGGAGTTATTGCTTAACATGGGGCTTCTATGGCTTAACATCAAAACTACTTGAATGTTAACCCTAGGTTTAGGATTATCAAGTAGAATTGGTTGAAGCTAAACATAAGGAGCCATAGTCAGAAAAAGGAAGGAATCCAAGGATCTCCCTAGCTAATTAAGTACATGATATCAAGGTCATGCAATCCATCATAGCTAGGAGGCTACTAATAATTCTAAGGTCGAGTAAGTTTTGTGTGTGAACGCACCCTACTTTTGTACTCAAAATCTCATATTGTATTAGTCCACACAATATGATAAGGTAAACAAAAGATTAAAGTTAAATATATCAAACAAGCTAACCAAAGGGACACTTGACCAAGATTGACCTTGTTAAGTAACCTAGAGTTATAAATAAGTAAAATATTGAATAATATAGGTTATTTTTTATTTTCTTGAGTCTATGATCTTCAACAAGATGCAAACAATAATTCCTTTCAAGAAGACTAAAGTGAGGTTTACTTTTGGTAGAGGATTTTCATCTTGATCTCCTAGGTTATTTCCTATTATAATTTAGGTGTGATTGTGTTGTTGTTATGCATGTGTTTTTATACTAACATTATGTTATGTCTATGTTTAATTTAATCACGTACACTTAGAATGGAACAAATTTATCATTATGTTAAGTATTTTTTATGTTAGGATTATTTTGAATTATTATTTTTTGAAACAACCTAATTTCATTGGTTCCAAAGGTAATGACAGTGCATTTGAAGGTTGAAACTACATTGAACCCAAGAATTGACATTCAATCTTGTTGACCCTTACTTCAACATGAATGTCTAACTATGAAAAAGCTCAACCCATCCCATGTGCCATTTATTCAACTTCACTCGATTATTAATGAACTTAACTACCAAATGATCTATGTACAAAATTAAATCCTTTAGAAACAACAAATTCCTTCAATACAAGTTCAATTCTTCTACACTAGCATAAAATTTCAAATCACAAGTAGATGGTTCATTTAGATTCTCATAGAGAAATACTATCAACTTTCCATCGTAACTCAACATAATGTCAATAATTGTTGTGATATCATCCATTATATTTGAAACAATTTGATGAAATTAGGTACCACCAAAATAGTCACTTATATAATTTCCTTTCCACCATCTCAAAATTTTGTTGCATAATCACAAATCATTAAAATCCTCTTGGTTTCATGCACTTAATCATTAATGTGTAGGACAGTATGATGAATTTACTATAAAATGTTGCAATGACATGAACAAAATATCATCATTATAATGTTATGAGGCATGGGCCAATCTATAACTACCTTCTCCTCTGAATTCTATGCACAAACCATCCTTGGAAAACATGATCCTAATGCATACTAATTTCCCCTTGAATGATTTACACTTCTTCAAGTCATGAAATTGGTCCTTTCACAATGTTTTAAACACTAGACTTAGATGTTGTGAATACCTTTGTATGTTATCACTAATAATTAATATATAATTCAAATAAACTACCACAAGCTTGGAAATATATGGTTAAAATACCTTTGTCATTAATCACATGAATGTTCTTAATGTGTTAGTTAATAAAAAACCATAAGCGACCAGTATTATGAATTGGTCTTTGCCTTGCATGTAGTGTTCCACAACTCACCCACTTTATCTAAATATGATGACAACCACTCTTAAAATCTATCTAAATATGATGACAACCACTCTTCAAATCAATCTTCATAAAGTATTTGATTCCACTCAAAACGTCCAAAAAAAGAATACGTCCTTAACAATGGATATTTGCACATTTTATTATGATCTTGTTCAACGCTTTGAAGTATGTATATATCCTCCATTGTTTATATTTCTTTTGTGTTATCAAAATTGGAACCATGCATGGGCTTAGACTCTCCCTAATCAAATTGTTTATATTTATTTGGTATTATCAAAATGGTAACTGTGCATGGGCTCAAACTCTCCCTAATTAATCCCTTTGACAACATCACATCTACATATTGATTTAATTCTTGGATTTCCATCAATCTCATCTTATGCATTTCTTGATTTAGAAATTAAGGTAATTTGGTGCATTATCTTCAACTCCAATGGTAATCAATATAGAAATTTGTTATGATATATCAAAGTACTTTTGTAACAAAATTTTCACATCTATAGGGATATATTTCTTGCACTTTATTGTCTTGTTGCACTATGTTATTTTCATTGGCATAATATCATGGTATTCCTTTGTCTTTGTCATTTCAACTAGAAGAACCCTTTTTCACTAATAACTATAACATTTGTCTTGATTTTTTGTCCTTCATTAGTAACAACTAGAATCTTCAACCATTCTTGGTGATGGTGTAGGTGTTCCTTCCCATCAAATGACATACTTGAATGATATTGTTATACCTCCAATATTATATTTGTCTTTCAAGATATTCCTTTGTGGTTTATCATAATCAAGCACTTCTTGTTTCCTCTCTAGCATGATCATTACCATGTGCATTATTAACTTTTCTTCATTTTCTATGGTTTTACAACTATTTTTTAGTTCTTTGAAGTCTTTCTTTCGATAACTAAGTTCTCTACTCATTTCTATGTGCAATATTTCTATATGGATGCTCAAATTACTTATGTCCCTCTTCTTCAAAACTACATAAATAAATATATCATTGGTAACCAAGTATCTTCGTCATCATTTGAATTCCTTGTGACCTTTACCTTTTCTTTTCCTTGTTGTGGTATTTTGTTATGCAATGTTATCATTTCACAAGGTGCATCTTCCAAGTTTTTTTAACAAAATGTTGACCTCTACCACCACAAAAACCTCTTCATTTGTCAAAGTCATTTTCATTGGAATTTCATGGTAACTTATTGATCTGGATCTTGGGGGCTAAGATATAAGAGGCTTGAATTTCAAGAGAGGAGGATAGAAAACATACAAATATGCCATGAAATTGATCACAATAACATTGAAAAAATGCAAGAATTGAATACATCACAAAATAAAGAGAGAAAGATTTGGAGAAGAAGGATTTCATGAAGAAGAACCATTACATGCAATGAGGCCAAATTTGGGACCTCTCCTTCCCAATCTTTACTCTTTTCCTATTGTTTGTTTATAAGGTATCTTGTTGATGGAGCCAACTTTAATTAATGTTTACTCCATCATTTGTATATCTATCAAGTTCCCTTTTACATAAAAATAGGATTTGTGACCTATACAATCGAACATTGAATATAACCCCACTAAGTTTTAGATCAATCCTCCCCCCTTAAAAAATTATGGTCCTCATCAATCAAAATTCTAAAAAAGAGAGACCCCATTATGTTTAATGTACCATAATGATTACTATATGCCATGAGCCAATGAACATAAGAGTTTTGTGTGGTTAACCCATAACCATGGGTTTGTGGATGACTCATAATCATCATGATTAAATGTGCGAAGTGCTAATGAAAATAAGGGTTTTTCATGGTTAACCCATAACCACAGGTTTATGGATGACCCATAATTGAGTTGGAAATGGAAAAAATGGAGAATGGTTTTGTGTGGTTTATCCGTAACTGTGGGTTTTTTACCATTTTTCTGGCAATGGATCTCTTCCTACAACTTTGTTAAGGAATTTTTCTACATGTAATGAAATAAAATTATCTCGAAGACCCATTTTAGGTATTGAAGAGACTTTTCCCTTGTCATAAAATACTTACTCTATAATTATCTATGGAGTGAGAAACCATTCCTGGAACTCATGGTAGCATTCATGTTGCTTTAAAAACATGTGGGATTTTAATCAATGATATCTCTCAAACCAAGAAACCAAATCAAATTTCGTAAAAAACCCCATTTGAGTTGATGGAAAATTCTTTTAAATGAGCTATCATGTACCCTATGAAGTTTTTTATAAAGGTCATGGAACCTGCATGAAGTTCACTAATTATTGCTTCCTTGTGTTCCATCATTTATTATGCTTCTATGGCATCCATACCACCATGGAAAAGCTAAGAAACGGCTAAGATGAAGTCATCCAAGATTCTATGTGTTGCATGTAATTCTTTTAAGCTACGACATGGTTGTATAAATCTACAATTACAATGAATGTGAAGATACCAAGTGCATAGGGAAATAAAGGATACCAAAGGTTTATAGAGAAACATGGATTTCTATAGACGTCATGGAATCGAGTCCATGTTGCAGACCAATGGATGTACTGAATACATGCAAGAATGATCCTTCAATGGTGAATGAAAATTTGAGTATAGGAAACCTCATAATGCTTGTGGATCAATTGTGACACTTACAGTGTATGGCCAAGCAAATTGACTCCAAAATTTCCAAAAAGAGGTTGGTGGTTGCTGCAAAAATTTGAAATTGAAATATGATTCAAAATTGTGTTCCCATGGAGTTGTAAATTGCTTTGAAACCACTAATTCGAATCTTGGGGGCTAAGATCTAGGAGGCTTGGATGTCAATAGAGGACGAGAGAAAACTTATAGATTTTCCATGAAACTAATCACAAGACCATTGATAAAAATTCAAGAATTGATTACATCACAAAAGAGAGAGAAAGAATCGAAGAAGGAGGGTTTCATTAAGAAGAACCATTACATGAAATGAGGCCAATTTTGGGACCTCTCCTTCCTAACCTTCACTCTTTTCTTATTGCATTTAGATAAGGTTGTCGAAATATGTAACTAGGTTCGGTCTTCATAATGACATGCGTAATCATGATTTTATGTAATTAATGTAACTTAAGAAAAACAAAATTATTTTATTCTTGAAACATGGGTTCCATGCTCAAGGAATTTTATTTTTATAGATCAAGCTCCCATTGTGAGATATTAGGATTGGTCGTTAAGTCATAAATTCAATTGAGTCATTGTCATGTATTGAAGACCCATTTGGGCATGTTACATATTGTAAAAGAGAAATTGTTTGATTCAAAATAAACCTCCAAGATCAAGTCAAGTGCTAACAATCAAGTTGGCCTTAGACAATGACAAGTCAACCTAATATCAAATGACTGGAAGCCTATATATAGGGCACTCCACCTCATTCAAGGAACGCACTTCACTCACTTACAAGTTCGATGAAAGGGATCAAGAAGTAGCATCAAGTAAAGTGAATAAGAGGAGGACAAGAAGGAAGGAAGATCGAAGGAATTATGGATCTGTTTTGGGATATTTCAGTTCACACGTTTGAAGAGATTAGGGATCTTCCTTCTACAACAAATTAGAAGTAGATTCATCTCAAGGAAGTTGAAATAAGTCAAGGAAAGGACCTACATTGTAAGCCGAATTGATAGAGAAGTTAGCACAAGTAAAGAGAAGGAGAAAAAGGGTTAGAATTTCCCTATTTCTGTCCACACATGTGAAGATTGCAGTCATCTTCAAGAGGCCAAGAATTGCAGGAAGAAAGTAATGAAAACTTCAAACTTGAGTTGCAGGACCGAGGGTGAATAAAGAAGGAGAAGTTGCAACATCTTCAAGAAAGGGTTGACTTGGTCTTGGAGGAGTTGTTGGTTTAGGGTCTAGGTCTTGTAATTCGTCAATTGCAAGTTCTATAAGAAGAAGAATTCAGTGGATTTTCCTCTCAATCTTGGAGAGGTTTTGGCCCTCACTGATAGCCTACATCTTGTTTCATTTATCTCATTTCTCATTATCGTTTGTAGTTGTTTTATGAATAAGAACACATAATAATAATCAAGTAAAGAAGAACCTAATTAAGAAAAGTAAGAGGTCTTCACAAGTAGCTATAATTTCTAGAGAAATCATCCTATCTCTCTGCCCTAGTTTTCTCAATATGGAATCAGAGATAAGGTAACAATCTAAGGAAGGGAAGCTCAATAAGGGACACTCAAGCACTCAAGAACCAAGGTTATAGAAGGATATCAAGGGCATCAAAGAATCAATAATATCCTTTCATCTCCAAGGCATTTTGAACACAAAGGATACATCATCATCTTGAAGGAAGTGTCAAAACCATAGATCAATCAAAGAATAAGTCCACAATTAAAGCATTATTGGGATCCTCGCTCAAATCATCATCACAAGGAAGGAGACCTCAAAAGACCCTAACTCTACTTAAATTGAAGAAATCGTCAAATCAAAGCATCTTGAAGTATACTCATCCAAGGGAAGCAAGAAGAAAGGAGTTGTTGGCATCATCAAAGGATTCAAGGTGATCTCCCTCTCTTTGGAGTCAAGAATCACTTTTGAATAAAACCATCCTCATTAAGAAGAGGTTTTTTATTATCTATATCATCATAAAATTCAAGAAGGCAACAGGTTGAAGGAACATCTTCACAATTAAGTATATTTATGTCTACATTTGAATCTGTCAAAATGCCTTTTTGCAAAGAAAGCAAAAAACTGGTTGGGGCTTCAAACTTTCTTGCATGGAAGAAAACGACAGATTTGAACCTCATAGAAAATGAGGTCATGGGACATGTTAAGCGCTCAATCACCAAACCTCCAAAGGAAGATGCTCAAGAAATTGCAAGGTATATGAAAGGATATGTAAGGGCTCAAAGGATTCTCATATAATCCATCAAGGGTCCCCTCATTCCCTATGTATCAAAATTAGAAACATCACTAATAAATACATGACAAACTTGTTAAGGAAAGAACTCTACAAGATGAATATATCAAAATAAGAAGGAATAGCTTCAAACTTTATGAGGATATATGAAATAAGATATCAACTACAAGAATTGGGAGAGAGAATGATTGAAAAAGAGATGACTACTATAGTGCTCAATGCACTACTAGAAGAATGGGGTATCTTCACATCAACTATCTATGGGAAGAAGGAAGCTACTCCATTAAATGATTTATGGTCACTATGCAAAATTGAAGAAACCAGGTTAAATGAAAAATATGATGTAAGATCAAATGAACAAACTCAAGCATATGTTGCTATGGCAAAAAGAAAAGGGAAGTTTGGGAAATTTGGTCCTCATAAGAGAAAGAAGAATATGGCAAAGGTTCAATGCTATGAATGTCAAGAATATGGTAACTACAAGAGATATTGCCCTAAACTCAAGAAGGGAAACAAAAAAAGAGGAAGGGAGAATCCCATATCACTAAAGAAATGGAGGAAGTTGAAAAGAATAAATCCAAGAAGGAGGAAGTAAAAGATATCTACTATGCTTGAGATAGTCTTCCTCACCTAATTATTTTCAAGTTTCTATTTTAATTTTTTTCTGTTGTATAGCTATCATGATAGGAGCCACTAAGAAGTATGATAGGATGCATCATGGCATCATAGAAGTATGTGATTGAAAGAAAAAGATTGTGACATCATCATAGAGAAGCATGAAAAATAGTTGAAATAGAATTCAGTGGAAAGTCACCTATAGAAGGATGTAGCTCTTGGTAACCTCATTAGAAGCATATGTAGTACTTATGATAAGAGGAAAGTCATATAGTATAAATCTCATCAAACATAATTCAACAGGATCTTTTGTTGGATAAGGATGATCAAGATCGTCTGTTGCAATCTTCATTGGAAGGTGCGCCTATTGGAAGAAGAGAGTATCTCGCTGAGAACTCCACCACATATGAGATTCATGGAATGACAGTATGATCTCAAAAGAAGTGAAGCAGGTTAAGGTGATTGAATTTCTTGAATCAAGAAATTTTTTGAAGGAAGTCTAGACGACCTAAAGGAAAAGAGGTATGTATGCTTGTATTTGATAAATTGAGTCATGCCATATAGTTGCAGATAACATGAATAAATGCTCTACCTCAGTAGCATGATCAAAAGAAAGGGATATCTCCCTTTGGAAGGATGCATAAAGGCATGACTCACACATTGACTAGATGAAATCAACATAATATGTCCTCATATGGAATATGATATGATTAACAAAGTTGAAGGAACTATGATTGGAAGTTTCTAGAGAGAAATGTGTGAATAAAGAAAGGAAGAGATCATGAAAGATGCAACTATGGAGAAGGAAATCAACATCCAAGAACTAAAATATTTGACTATGATATCTCCACAGAAAAGTTATAAAGACCCTAATGCATTCTAAAAAAGAAGGATACCCTTGACATTGTATATATTTTTGGAGATGTGTAAATATGTTTGCAGGATGTTGATGTAAGCAAGGAGATATCATGATGAACGATCATAACAAAGGTAATATTCATTTAATATTTTTGATTGATATCTTGATGGGCTAATGTAGGGTTTCCAAGGGAATATCTGTAGATGTCATCTGCAACTAATGTTAATGTGGTAGGACGAAAGATCCTAAAGGAAATATGACATGAAGAAGGTAGCAAGGCATGAAGGAAGGCCATATATGGACTAAGGAATCACTTTCCAATGAAAAGAAGGACTACATGACTGACAAGATTCATGAATGAAATTGATGGATGGTTTGTACCCTACCAAGAAATCCCAAAAAGATGTAGGCTCTATATCAAAGAAGAAATTCATGACATCGAAAGAGGAAGTCCTACAAGCAGCTGGTTGTCCCATGATCTCCACCTAGAAGCATGTTGGAAGCAAGTCCCTAGTCAAGAGGGAGCTTAGTAAAGTCCTTGGTTAAGGGGGAGATTGTGTACATTCCTTCATTGGACTAGGAATATCCTCTCTGATTGAGAGGGAGAGATAGACACATCATTCTTGGCTTCACTTGCGAAGAAAGAATGGAGGATTGGGTAAGAATCTAGCATCTAGTACTCTTTGAGGATGTGGTAGGGCATCCAAGATAAGAGTAGTCGTAGAGGACCCATATTATTTGAGGATTGGGAATCCAAGATAAGAATAGTCCTAATGGAACATACTTTGAGAGAACCCAGGTAGGGTATATTCCGAAAGAGATAATGATGAGGGTGTCAATACATCATTGGTCTCGCCAACATTGTGTTCTAATCTTGTGGAGAGATAGAGTGGTTAGTTAAGGCCTTGTTATGTGACAATGCTAGATGATATGATGCTATACATATGGGTTACCAATCTAACTCTTCTTATGAGAATTATTCATATTAACAATGTCCAAGTACCTTGTATGGATTATGAATACCTCCCTAGTTAAGAGGGAGTGTTGAAATATGTAACTAGGTTTGGTCTTCATAATGACATATCTAATCATGATTTTACATAATTAATGTAAAGAAGAAAAATAAAATTATTTTATTCTTGAGACATGGGTTTCATGCTCAAGTAATTTTATTTTTATAGATCAAGCTCCCATTGTGAACTATTAGGATTGGTCGTTAAGTCATAAATTCAATTGAGGCATTGTCATGTGTTTAAGACCCATTTGGGAATGTTACATATTGTAAAAGATAAATTATTTGTAGAAATTTGAATAATATAACACTTATTCACAGAGATTATCCTGATTATACACTATTTGCGGAATGCATACATAATACATAACCTCCTCTACCATTGATCATCAATTTGCGGAATTATAAAAAACAATCGCATGCGCACATTGAAACATCAATCACACATATCAACACAATATGTAATGGGGAAAGCATACAGCTGAAAACCCCCAACTATCTGTATATTATAATGATAGAGAACATGTAACAATACATAGTACAATACTCCTCACAAGTACTCAGTACTATCTCCACCTGCTACACACAAAACTAGCTCAAATATGAACAAGTCACGGGTTCAAATCTCCTCCACTGTTTGCCTGCCTCTACTGCGCAATCCAAGTTGAGAATAGATCTGATCCAAGTTCGAATTCCCTTGGCTTGTACTGCGCAATCCTCATTGGCAATCTCAATCAATGATTGTGCAAATCTCATGCACAGTATAGTCACAACTGATAGTAGTCTCACCCTTTCACCCACCTCTAACACTTGTCTCCACTGAACTGTCCATGCACTGAGTTAGCTGATGTATTCTTTAGTTGATTTATGAGTTAATAATTAGTGAATTAATTAATAATTAACTCACATCACTCATCACTAGTGTATTTGGTAGTTAGACTAAATACAACTAGTTCAACTAAGTCAAACTGAACACAACTCCATCAACTCCTCAATCAACTCCACCAAACTCATTCACTTGAGTTCTAACTGAAGTCCATCATGCAATAGCTCAATTAACCCATAGGAAAAGCGTATTTCCTTCTGGCAGTTGCATGTGCCACATCCGTAGCTCGAACTGAAGTGCTGCAAGAGGATAAGATAATGTTTATAGTCCAAATATTATTAAGAGCTAATAATATTCGACTGTTCTATCTTTTGACTGGTAGTCTAAAAATAGACTCCGCCCATATGTCTAAAAATAGAGGTCCATCTATTTTTACCAACATTACCAATCATCCATAAATATCATCCTGCAACTCATAGACCATGATCCATATGTCTAAAAATAGACTTTGCACCAAAAATAGCCTGCGGGCCCACTTAGTGAAGGTGACTTCTTTTCACTAAGCTCCATCATCTTGTTGCATTTTCAACACTCCCTCTCAACAAGATATAGATTATCTGCAACCCCTATCCTGCCTCTGTGGTATTCGAATTTGCTCTTGGTGAGCACCTTCGTCAATATATCAGCATCCTGATCCTCCGTGGGAATGTATGAAAGTAACATGATTCTTCGCTGCACACAATCTCTGATATGATGGTACCTGATGTCGATGTGCTTGGATCTATCATGAAATATTGGATTAGCCGAGAGTTTAATGCAACTCTGGTTATCACAATAAATCACAGTAGGCTCCAAGTGTGACCCGAACAACCCGACCAGGATCTTCCTCATCCATATAGCCTCGCATGCAGCCAAACTTGCTGCCATATACTCAGCCTCTGCTGAACTGAGTGCCACGGATCTCTGCTTCCTACTGTACCAAGAAACTGTTGTCGACCCGATACTGAAGATCCCTCCAGATGTGCTCTTTCTGTCCATTGGGCTCCCTGCCCAATCTGCATCCGTGAAGCCACATAGCTTCACCTCATCCTCCTGTCTATACCACAATCCATATCCCGATGTGCCTCTGAGATAACGCAATACATGCTTGCCTGCCTTCCAGAAGAGCTTGGTTAGCTTAACCATAGCTTGTGAAAGCTGGTTAACAGCATAGCATATATCGGGTCATGTATTGACCAGATACCTAAGCGACCCCACCAACTGTCGATAAACAGTGGCATCCACTACCTCCGCTGAAGTAGCATCCTCCTTCCTCCAACCTCTAGGAAGAGGAGTATCAACAAGATTGCAGCCATGCATGTTGAACTTCTCCAGTATCTCCCGGGCATACTTACCCTGAGAAACAAATAGTCCATCACTGCGCTGCCAAATTTCCAATCCCAGGAAATAATGAAGGAGGCCCAAGTCCTTCATCTCAAACTCTCTAGCAAGATCCTCCTTGCATGAAAGTATCAACAACTCATCTCCCGTCAAAATCAAATCATCTACATAACGTACAATGATCAACAACTTACCCTCCACCACAATCTGGTATAGGTTAGGATCCACCTCACTCTTGGAGAATCCAAGTCCGGTGAAATAACTGTCTATCCGTGGGTACCAATCACGAGGTGCTTGTTTCAACCCATACAGCGCTCTCTTGAGCCTGCACACATGCGACTCACTGCTGAAGATCTCGAAACCTTTGGGTTGCTCTATGTACACCTCCTCCTCAATGACTCTGTTGAGGGACGCAGTCTTCACATCCATCTGATGGATGTGCCACCCCATCTGCGCTGAGAGAGAAAGAATTGTCCATATGGAAGAATACCTTGCGACAAGTGCAAAGGTCTCCTCATAATCGATCCCCTCTATCTGTGAGAAGCCTCGGGCAACAAATCTTGCCTTGTACTTCTCCACACTCCCATCAGCTGCCTACTTCACTTTGTAGATCCATCTTGAACCCACCACTGATTTCCCCTCCGGTCTTGGGACAATCTCCCATGCACTGTTTCTGACAATCAAATCATACTCTTCCACCATGGCATCTACCCATGCGGGATCCTCCACAGCTTCCTCGAAAGAGGATGGCTTAGTCACGACACATTTACTCACAAGAGCCATGTATCTAGTGTACCGATCAGGTGACTGTCTCTGTCTGCGCTGTGTTGTAGGTGGTCCTACAACCTTCTCTGCATCTTGAGTCAGTCGCTCAGCTTTTGTAGTGCGCTTTTGCCCTCTGATGGTTAGCACTGCATGAGTGGTCTCTTCCACTCCATGAACTTCATCTTATGGCTGATCCACATCCTGAAGCTCATCCTTAGGAACTAATAGCTCCTCATCTGCATGCAAGTGTGACTCCCTCTCAAGCGAACACTTCATGGCTTTCTCCTCCTAAAATTTGATATCCCATCGCACAACAGTCTTGTGATTGTCTGACAAATACACACGATAGTTGTGCGGCGTATCAGTGTACCCCACAAATATCCCAACCTCTGCGGTCAACTCCAGCTTCTTCCTAGCATCCTTCATCACATGCATGTAAACAGGAGAACCAAAAATCCTCAAATGGGAAATATCAGGCCTCTTACCAGAATAAGCCTCCTCGGGTGTACTCATGCCAAGTATCTTGTGGGGACAACAGTTTTGCACATATACTGCAGTATTGCATGCCTCCACCCACAAGTGAAGGGGTAGGCCCTGATCATGAAACATCGCCTGTGCAACACCCACAATCGTTATATTCTTAAGCTCAGCAACCCCGTTCTGCTGTGGGTTATGGGGAGCTATGAGCTCTCTTCAAATCCCTTCTGCGTTGCAGAAGTCCTTGAACTCGCCAGAGATGAATTCACCACCATTGTCGCTCTTAAGAGCCTTCACCTTCTTCCCCGATTCCTTCTCGACTAGTGCTTTGAACTCACAGAACTTTGAGTATGTCTCGCTCTTCTTCTGCATGAAGAAGATCCAACACTTTCGAGAGAAATCATCAACAAAGATCACATAGTACTTGTGCTTTGCTGTCGAAGCTACTGAGAAAGGTCCACACACGTCTGTGTGAATTCTCTCAAGGATCGTCGTGGTGAAACTATCCTTCTCGTGAAAGGTGGCTTTCACAAATTTTCCCAAAGTACACCCCTTGCACTAATCTGACTGCGCAAGAGTTCCTTTAGGAAGCCTAGTAGAAATCTGTTGTAGTATCTTCAAGGCTCCATGGTGAAGGTGGCCCAATCTCCGGTGCCACAGCTCGCCATCATCCCGGCTCACCAATCCTCCTACCTTGCATGCCATTGCTGCACAACCATCTACATGCAATTGATAAAGGTTCTTGACTCGAACCCCTATCTTCCGGGTTTCTCCAGTTTTCTTACTGCGTAGGAAAGCCTTTCCCTCGCTGAAGACGACATCATATCCCTTGTCTTCTAACATCGCCACAGAGATAAGATTCTTATTCAATCCTGGAACTTGCATCACTTCCTTCAATACGAGGGGTTTACTAGACTCCCTTTCAAAGGAAATGGTACCGATACCGGTCGCACTGTATCTACCATCATCGCCCATCTCGATGTGCACTCCAAGATCTTTCTCATCCAGATCAGAAAACAAATCTCGATCTCCTATCATGTGAAAGGACGCACCACTGTCCAAAAACCATACCGATCCCATCACACTTGATACCAAGCATGCGATCAATGAAAAATCCAGCTCAAACTGCGAGGCTAAGGCCTCTCCCACTGCAGATCCAGCAGCTTGCTTATTTTTCTTCTTCTGCAGACAATTTGTGGCATAATGTCCATGCTGGTGACAGTGAAAGCACTTCACCTTGGACATGTCCTGCTTCTTGCCTTTCGCACCGGAATGAGAAGCTTTCTTGTTCTTCCCTTCTTTGCTTTGGTAGCCAAAGCGCAATTTTCTTCATCAGATGCCTTTGATGAAGATCCGTCCCTGGTATTCCACCTAATCTCCTCTTGCACAAGATTATACCAAAGTCTCTCCCATCCTGGCAATTTCTCCCGACCATTGACAGAGTCCTGATAGGAATACCAACTCTTTGGAAGATAAAGGAGAGCCAAGCTCACCAAGTCCTCATCATCGAGAGTCACCCCCACACTTCCCAGCTCATCCTAGCACTGGGTGAACTTCGTGAGATACTTGGGCATACTGTCTCCTTTCTCACACTTAATGTTTCTGAGTTTATCCTTGAGTGCCAACTTCCTCTGGTCACTCTTGCTTTGGAATAAATCTGTCAACGCTTTCCACATAAAGTATGGAGAATCGTTTCCATGCAGGCTATATACAATGTGATCCTTCATGCCCTCCAACAGAATCCTTCAACACTTTTTTGTCTTCTTTTGCCAAGCCTCAACGTGAGCAGCATCAGTAGGCTTTGGGACCTCAGCCTCTATGAACTCCTTCAACCCATTGTCATCTAACACCACCTCCATCCTGTCTTTCCATGCAATATAATTTGAGTTGCTTTCAAGGGCATACTCCAATCACAATGCATTAAAAGACATTTCAACTTCGACACCAAGAAAACATTCCTGCAAATTCGAATTCCACCAGCTAAAAACTCAACCGCTTCTGATCTAAAATTTGTGAGAACAAAGTATTTCTCGTACAGAGATTGACTGTATGGGAATTTACCGGATATCTCACCTTCCAAAAGAAGGATGAATCCAGAGGCTACCTGACCCGATTACAGACTTTGCCTGAAGAAATAAAATGCAATCACTTTCTGAATAATAGATCTGATGATCAACTTCGCTCCGATACCATGTAGAAATTTGAATAATATAACACTTATTCATAGAGATTATCCTGATTATACACTATTTGCGGAATGCACGCATAATACATAACCTCCTCTACCATTGATCATCAATTTGTGGAATTAAAAAAGCAATCGCATGCGCACATTGAAACATCAATCACACATATCAACACAGTATGTAATGGGGAAAGCATACAGCTGAAAACCCCCAACTATCTATATATTATAATGATAGAGAACATGTAACAATACATAGTACAATACTCCTCACAAGTACTCAGTAATATCTCCACCTGCTACACACAAAACTAGCTCAGATCTGAACAAGTCACGGGTTCAAATCTCCTCCACTGTTTGCCTGCCTCTACTGCGCAATCCAAGTTGAGAATAGATCTGATCCAAGTTTGAATTCCCTTGGCTTGTACTGCGCAATCCTCATTGGCAATCTCAATCAATGATTGTGCAAATCTCATGCACAGCTATAGTCACAACTGATAGTAGTCTCACCCTTTCACCCACCTCTAACACTTGTCTCCACTGAACTGTCCATGCACTGAGTTAACTGATGTATTCTTTAGTTGATTTATGAGTTAATAATTAGTGAATTAATTAATAATTAATTCACATCACTCATCACTAGTGTATTTGGCAGTTAGACTAAATACAACTAGTTCAACTAAGTCAAATTGAACACAACTCCATCAACTCCACCAAACTCAATCACTTGAGTTCTAACTGAAGTCCATCATTCAATAGCTCAACTAACCCATAGCAAAAGCGTATTTCCTTCTGGCAATTGCATGTGCCACATCCGTAGCTCGAACTGAAGTGCTACAAGAGGATAAGATAATGTTTATAGTCCAAATATTATTAAGAGCTAATAATATTCGACTGTTCTATTTTTTGACTGGCAGTCTAAAAATAGACTCCGCCCATATGTCTAAAAATAGAGGTCCATCTATTTTTACCAACATGACCAATCATCCATAAATAGCATCCTGCAACTCATAGACCATGATCCATATGTCTAAAAATAGACTTTGCGCCAAAAATAGCCTGCGGACCCACTTAGTGAAGGCGACTTCTTTTCACTAAGCTCCATCATCTTGTTGCATTTTCAACATTATTTGAGTCAAAATAACCCTCCAAGATCAAGTCAAGTGCTAACAATCAAGTTAGCCTTCACAAGCAACAAGTCGGCCTCAAATAGTGACAAGTCAACCTAATATCAAGTGACTGGAAGCCTATATATAGGGTAATCCGCCTCATTCAAGGAACACACTTCACTCACTTAAAAGTTTGAAAAAAGGGATCAAGAAGCAGGATCAAATCAAGCGAAGAAGAGGAGAAGGAAGGAATATCGAAGGAATTTTGGATCTGTTTTGGGATATTTCAGTTCACACGTGAGAAGAGATTAGGGATCTTCCTTCTGCAGCAAATAAGAAGTACATAAATCTCTAGGAAGATGAAATAAGTTCATCTCAAGGAAAGGACCTACATTGCAAGCTTAATTGATTGAGAAGTTAGCACAAGTCAAGCGAAGGAGAAAAAGGGTTAGAATTGACCTAGTTCTTTCCACACATGTGAAGATTGCAGTCATCTTCAGGAGGCTAAGAATTGCAGGAAGAAAGGGCCAAAAAATTCAGACTTGAGTTGCAGAACTAAGGGTGAAGAAAGAAGGATAAGTTGCAGCATCTTTAAGCAAGGATTGACTTGGCCTTTGAGGGGTTGTTGTTCTAGGGTCTAGGTCTTGGAATTCACCAATTGAAAGTTCTATAAGAAGAAGAATTCAATGGGTTTTCCTCTCAAGCTTGGAGAGGCTTTGGCCCTGGTTGATAGCCTACATCTTGTTTCATTTGTCTCATTGTTCTTTATGGTTTGGTAGTTATTTGGTGAATAAGAACACATAATAATAATCAAGTAAATAAGAATATAATTAAGAAAAGTAAAAGGTCTTCACAAGCAGTTGCCATTGCTAGAGAAAGAATCCCATCTCTTTTCCCTAGATTTCCCAACAGTCTTGTTGATGAAGTCAACTTTAATTAGGGTTTACTATGTTACTCGCATATCTATCAAGTTCCCTTTTACATAAAAATAGGACTTTATGAATTATACATTTGAACTTAGACTATAACCCCCTCCCCGTCCCCAAAGATTTCGATCAATAGAATCTTCCATATCTTCCAAATTTTTTTAATAGAATTGTGACCTCTATCACCTCAATTACCTCTTCATTTGTCAAAGTCCTTTTTATTGTTGAAAATAGCAACAAGAAATGTTAAAAATAGAAGTGCTAAAAATATCACTGCTATAAATAGCATTTCGAGATACATTCCAATTTTAGTTAGTCGCTAAACTAAAATTGAGAATTAAAATTCGAATTTGATCTTAGCAACTGTTTGTAAAATAATTAATTAATTCATCTTGAGTTAATTAGTTGTAGAAAATCAAACATGAAGTCTATGTGAAGACATGCAACAGTTTCCCCTTTGATTGAGGAAGTTATCTCTTGATTAAAGGAGATCAGGATGAGTTGTACTTTGAGTTGTAGTTAGTTAGCTCAGTTAACTGAGTTAAGTCCAGTTAGATTAATTCAAACAGTTTGTTAAACTAATTGTGAGTTCAGTTAGTTAATGCATGCATGCATGTAACTGCTACACTTTAGATAACTGAATATTCTCTCATAAATAACTCATGCATGTCAGTTCAGTCAGAGACCCAATTGAGATCAGATGATGGGACAGTGTACTATCAGTTGTAGGAATATTCCATTGAGGATATCTCTTGTATGCAGAAGGAATTCATTCCTTGGAGATTGCGCAGTTACTTCTGAGTTTGATGAGTGTGTGATGAGACCAATTCCCACAGGTGGCAACATTGGACCCCAGGAGAAACTGCACAAGGAAATAGGAAGCTAGGAGGATTGGAGGAAGACATATATTGTGTCTATTCAGTATGTGAGCGGTATTGAGGGATTGTACTGAGAGTTGGATAGCTTGTGAGCTAAAGCTTTGTGTAATCTAGACATATTTCCACTTGTATGATAATACAGAGATCGGGGTTTTTAGCTGAGGCTTTCCCCAGAGTATTATTCTGTGTTCATGTGTGATTGATTTCTCATTCTATATTATATGTGTTCTATTTGATATTGCTCATAATCGATTAAGCTTCCGCAAGTTTGTTTCTAGAAGTAGATCAAGTATTTTGCTTTAGTATATTACATTATCAAGTGATCTACAGTGGGAATTTCTACATGGTATCGGAGCAAAGGTGATCAAAGCGAAGAACAATATACAAAGAAGGGAGAAGTTCAAAGTTTGAAGTCCTGATTATAGAATTTGAATTCTAATCACATCTCAAATTTCACCAATGGCGTTAAACGGTTTAAGACTCGAGTATGCCCTTGATGGCAGCTCGAATTATATAGCCTGGAAGGATCGCATGGAAGAGGTATTAGAGGACAACGGTCTAAAGGACTTCACTGATCAAGAAGTCCCCATGTTAGCAGCAACTAATGCCCAAGAATTGGCAGAATGGAAGAAACGTGTGGCTAGAGCGAGGAGAATCCTACTGGAGGGAATTCGAGACCACAGTGTTTTGAGCCTCCATGGGAAGTAGACACCATTTTCAATGTGGAAAACATTGAAGGATCTATATCAGAATAGCAGCGATAAGAGGAAGTTGGCACTAAAAGACAAGCTTCAGAAAATCAAGTGTGAAAAGGGTGACACGATCTCTACATATCTAAACAAGCTCACCACCTGCAGGGATGAGCTTGGAAGTGTAGGGATCACGATTGTCGATGATGACATGGTGAGTCTTGCTCTCCTCGGTCTTCCTAAGAGTTGGCATAGCTACCAAGACTCGGTCAATGGAAGAGAGAAACTGTCAAATTGGGAACGACTTTGGTTGGATCTGATGCAGGAGGAGATAAGAAGAAGCAGCAGAGATAGATCTTCATCAAAGCAAGATGATGAAGAAAATCTAGCCTTAGCGAGTAAGGCGAGGAAAGGGAGAGGGAAGGAATCCCATTCCAAATCCAGTTCTTCCCATGGTGGGAAGAATTTTGACAAATTGAAAGTGTCATGCTTTCATTGTCATGAGGTGGGCCATTATGCTACGAATTGTCCACAGAAGAAATCCAAGAAGGGATCCTCGAAGGGATCAGATGGTGAGGCACTGGCCTCAAAGTTCGAATTAGATTTCTCTCTCATCACATGCATGGTTTCATCTATGGTGGGATGTGTTTGGTACCTGGACAGTGGAGCTTCATTCCACATGACCGGTGACAAAAATCTTTTCAGTACCTTGGAGGAGAAGGATCTCCATATGCGGATCAAGATGGGTGATGATGGAAAGTACCATGTTTTAGGTGAAGGTATAGTTGTGTTTCAGAGAGAGCATGGAGCTCCTCTCACCCTGATTGATGTAAAGTATGTACCGAGTCTAAATAAGAATCTTATGTCCATCGCTATGCTGGTAGACAAAGGCTATGATGTAGTCTTTAGTAAAGGAAAGGTATTCCTGAGGCATATCGGCACTGGACAGACGAAGAGGATTGGGATTCGAGTTACGAATCTCTACAAGCTGGAGGTAGATGATTGTGTTGCATTGAGTTCCAAAGAAAAGTTGGTGCAGAGCCAAGATGTTGGTGAGATATGGCATAGAAGATTGGGCCACTTGCACCATGGGGCCTTGAAGATCATGCAACAAATTTCTACCAAACTTCCCAAGGGAAAAATGGAGCAGACGGATACATGCAAAGTTTGTACCTTGGGTAAGTATGCAAAATCTTCCTTTTAGGATCAAGACAGTAAAGTTGGAGCAATCCTGGAGCAAGTTCACACAGATGTGTGTGGACCATTCTCTACAGCCTCCACCACTAAACAAAGGTACTATGTTATTTTATTGATGATTTTTCTCGTAGATGTTGGATCTATTTTATGTAAAAGAAGGATAAGACCTTCTCAAGGTTTTGTGAGATTAAAGCCTTGGCAGTGAAAGAATATGGAAATAAAATAAGAGCCTTGCGAAGTGACAATGGTGGAGAGTATGTCTCCCAACAGTTTAAGTACTTCTGCGCAGCAGAAGGAATTAAACGGGAGTTGACAGCACCCCATAACCCACAACAGAATGGGGTGGCCAAAAGGAAGAATAGATCGAATTGTAGGAGTAGCTCGAGCGATGTTGCATGACCAAAGCCTACCACTTCATTTGTGGGCTGAGCCATGTAATACAGCAATATACTTGTAGAACAAAAGCCTGCACTGTATACTAGGGATGAAGACACCAATGGAAGCCTTTTCCGGGAAGCGACCAGATGTGAGTCACTTCAGGATCTTTGGATCATCAGTTTATTGCCATGTGACCAAAGATGCCCAGAAGAAGCTAGATCCAACAGCTGAGTTGGGGATACTTGTGGGGTACACTAATACACCCCACAACTATCAGGTGTTCCTACCTACCAGTTAGAGGACAGTGGTACGCATAGATCTGAAGTTCGACGAGCAGAAAGCCATGCGAGTATCACTTGAGAGGGAGCTCAAGTTGCATGCAGAGGAGGAACTTTTAGTTCCTAAGGAGGAGGAGCCTCAGACTGATGCGGAGCAGCCGCATGCAGAGGATCCGGGAGTGGAGACATCCACTCATGCTGAGTCTTCCAGAGATGGGCAGAAATGCTCAAGGGAAGCTGACAGGTTGATGATGGATGCGCGAGAGAATGTGGGATAGCCATCTTCTCAGCGCAAACAGAGGAGGTCACCCGAGCGGTACACTAGTTACATGGCCCTGGTTGGGGAGTGTGTAGAGACCAAACCTTCTTCATTCGAGGAAGCAATGCAACAACCAGTCTGGGTTGATGCTATGGTGGAGGAGTACGACTCCATCGTTCGGAACTATGTTTGGGATGTTATCCCAAGACCTCAGGACAAGTCAGTGGTGAGTTCCCGATGGCTTTACAAGGTAAAGCGGGCAGCTGATGGCAGTGCTAAGAAACATAAGGCAAGGTTTGTTGCCTGTGGTTTCTCACAAGTCGAAGGGATCGACTATGATGAGACTTTTGCTCTTGTAGTAGGGTACTCATCTATCAGATCGATGTTGGCACTATCAGCTCATATGGGTTGGAAGATCCATCAGATGGATGTGAAGACTATGTTCCTCAATGGGAAGATTGAGGAAGAGGTGTACATTGAGCAGCCGGAAGGTTTTGAGACCTTCGATCGTGAGTCACATGTGTGCCGACTTAAGAGGGCTTTGTATGGGTTGATGCAAGCACCTCGTGCTTGGTACACCAGGATCGACAGCTATTTCACCAGGTTAGGCTTCACCAAGAGTGAAGCAGATGCGAACCTTTACCACGTCATGGTAGAAGGTAAGCCGTTGATCATTGTTCTTTATGTGGATGATCTGATTTTGACAGGTGATGATCAGTTGATCAAGTCTTGCAAGGAGGACCTTGCAAGAGAGTTCGAGATGAAAGAGATGGGTCTTATGCACTACTTTCTAGGCATGGAAGTGTGGCAGAAAGATGGGGAAGTGTTTGTGTCTCCAGGCAAGTATGCCAATGAGATGCTTAGGTGATTCCACATGGAGAAGTGCAAGCACATGCAGAATCCTCTAGCTGGTAACTGGAGGAAGGAGGATGCTACTTCAGGTGAGGTAGTAGCTGCTACTGTTTATTGGCAGCTTGTGGGTTCATTGATGTATCTAGTGAACACATGACCAGACTTATGTTTTGTGGTGAACCAGCTGAGTCAAGCTATGGTCCAGCCTACCAAGCTGTTTTGGAAGGCAACGAAGCATGTGTTGAGATACCTCAAAGGCACATCTCAGTATGGATTGTGGTATAGACGGATAGAGGGAGTGAAGTTTCAGGGCTTCACAGATGCAAATTGGGCAGGGAGTCCATCAGACCGGAAGAGCACTTCTGGAGGAATCTTAAACCTTGGTTCAGCTACAGTTTCCTGGTACATCAGGAAATAGAGGTCAGTTGCACTTAGCTTAGTAGAGGTTGAATACATGGCTGCCATTCAAGCAGCATGCGAGGCCATTTGGATGCAGAAGATTGTTTGGTAATCAGAGTTGTATCAAACTCTCTAAGAATCCAGTTTTTCATGACAGGTCCAAGCACATTGATATCCAGTATCATCATCTTTGAGACTATGTCGTGAAGAGGATCATGTTGTTGATGTATGTTTCAACTGAGGAACAGGATGCAAATATTTTGACTAAGGCATCGTCAAAATGCAAGTTCGAGTTCCACAGAGACACAATTGGGGTGACTAATAATCCCTTTCTTGTTGAGAGGGAGTGCTGAAAATAGCAACAAAAAATGCTAAAAATAGCACTGGTATAAATAACATTTCGGGATACATTCCAATTTTAGTTAGTTCCTAAAATAAAATTGAGAATTAAAATTTGAATTTGATCTTAGCAGTTGTTTGTAAAATAATTAATTAATTCATCTTGAGTTAATTAATTGTAGAAAATCAAATATGAAGTCTATGTGAAGACATGCAACAGTTTCCCCTTTGATTGAGGAAGTTATCCCTTGATTAAAGGAGATTAGGATGAGTTGTAATTTGAGTTGTAATTAGTTAGCTTAGTTAACTGAGCTAAGTCCAGTTAGATTAGTTCAAACAGTTTGTTGAACTGATTGTGAGTTCAGTTAGTTAATGCATGCATGCATGTAACTGTTGCACTTCAGATAACTGAATATTCTCTCATAAATAACTCATGCATGTCAGTTCAGTTAGAGACCCAGTTGAGATCAGATGATGGGACAGTGTACTATTAGTTGCAGGAATATTCCATTGAGGATATCTCTTCCATGCAGAAGGAATTCATTCCTTGGAGATTGCGCAGTTACTTCTGAGTTTGATGAGTGTGTGATGAGGCCAATTCACACAGGTGGTAGCATTGGACCCCAGGAGAAACTGCGCAAGGAAATAGGAGGCTTGGAGGATTGGAGGAAGACATATGTTGTGTCTATTCAATCTATGAGAGGTATTGAGGGATTGTACTGAGTGCTACATAGCTTGTGAGCTAAATCTTTGTGTAATCCAGACATATTTCCACTTGTATGATAATATAGAGATCGGGGTTTTTAGCTGAGGCTTTCCCCAGAGTATTCTTCTGTGTTCATGTGTGATTGATTTCTCATTCTCTGTTATATGTGTTCTATTTTATCTTGCTCATAATCGATTAAGCTTCCACAAGTTTGTTTGTAGAAGTAGATCAAGTATTTTGCTTTAGCATATTGCATTATCAGGTGATCTACAGTGGGAATTTCTACATTTATTGGAATTGCATGGTAACTTATCTTCTACCTTGAGCATGAACCAATACACCTCCTCAATAGAATGCATCATATGTAAACTAATCATATCATGACTCACAAAATCTAAACCATTAACATACCACAAAACAAATTGGAATTTCCCCTCTTCAAATCTACTTTGATTAGATAATATTTAGAAACTTCCTTGGTGTACACTTGTAATTTTTTCTCCTTTTTATTAACGATATCAATTGTTTTAATATGTGATTTTAAGATCAAGAAGCAAGACATTTCATGCAATATTGCCACCATCTTAGTCTAACTCTAAATTTCCTCTTTATCCTTTTGAATTTACTCTCAAAGTGTAAAGATTTACCATATTACAACATCCCCTTTTAGCTTGTCACTCGTGATTTATTTTTTGAAGGTTTTTTGTTCTTTCAAACTTGAAATAACTCTCTATTTCATTAATATGGTCTATTATTTCCTCATCCTTCAAACTTTCACATCAATGGGAAATTTCAATCTTCATTATTTTCTTATTCTTCAATATCCTTACTAATTTCTTGCACATCCCAATCTAGGACTTCATTTTCTTCCTAAATTTTGGTTATGAGTTTTTCTCTTTAGGTTTTTTGGGTTTATTCTTTCCTCATGGCTTTTCTTCCCCTTAATGCCTACAATTCTATGTTTATTATTTTCTTCCATTTCTTCTAGATAGAAACCTCTGGTTATCTTCTTCAAGTTTACTTGTCACCTAATTCTCATTCTTGGAACTCTTATCCTTACTCTAATACCAATGGCATAATCATGGACCTAGAGGTTGCTTTTCTCCAACCTTCAACCACATAGTCCATGTAGAAGTCTACAATGGTAGGTTGAAAGGTAATCATGCTAAATAAAATACATAAAATAATTTAGTATGAAAATCAAGCTAAATCTCCAACAAAACACTTGTACATAATATAGAGTGTGCTTTATCACTCTGCCCTGGGATCTACAACCAATTCCTCACTCTCAACAAAGTCTAAAATAATAAATTTACTTCTTTAGCACAATGGCATCAATGCATTGTCAATCATAATAGATGTGTTAACTTTCACTCAACCTGGGTTAATTGTTAGCTAACCATGAACTCTTTCACTACCTTCATGTGGCTTCAACTTCTATTTTTTATTCTTCATATTCAACTTCCATTTTTTTCTTCATATTTTCTTTGACACCTCCAATTTAAACATGTTGATTAGTCTTACTTTATGACCTTTTATATTCCCCTAATGCATTGCTCTTATTATGGATATTCATTATGTTCACCATGTGTCCTCCTTCCCATACTCCATGTCATCCCCTAATGTGTTTTTCCTATCTAATTATTGCACATGTCCCTCTAAACTCAAATTGTGTTTCATTATCCTTCTATCATAGTTGCACCTTATCTTGAATGTTTTCAACTATGATGCATGGGGACGTTCCCCCAACCCACAAAATAAATTGCAAAACCTATTGAGAAGGGAATATCTTTTATGTTTAACATAATCAACTTGGGTTAGTTGTTAGCTACACATTAACTCTTTAACTACCTTCATGTGGCTTCAACTTCTATTTTTTGTTCTTCATATTCAACTTCCATTTTCCATTCTTCATATTCCTTGTGAGACCTCCAATTTAAACATGTTGATTAGTCTTACTCTATGACCTTTTATCTTCCCTTGGTGCATTGCTCTTATCATGGATATTCATTGTTTTCACCATGTGGGTTCAAATAAAATAAAAAATAAAAATAAAAAACACGTGAAGAAATTGGATCCCTCTCGACTCATGTTAGATCCGTATTTAAGATGGCATGAAGAATTGGATCCCCCCCCCCACTCATGTTAGATCTGTATTTAAAATGGCGTGAAGAAATTGGATCCCTCCCGACTCATGTTAGATCCGTATTTAAAATGGCGTGAAGAAATTGGATCCCTCCCCACTCACATTAGATCTGTATTTAAAATGGCGTGAAGAAATTGGATCCCTCTCGACTCACATTAGATCTGTATTTAAAATGACGTGAAGAAATTGGATCCCTCTCGACTCACATTAGATCTATATTTAAAATGGCGTGAAGAAATTGGATCCCTCTTGACTCACATTAGATCTGTATTTAAGATGGATCTATGCTGGTAGATAAATGTTACAAATATTTACATTGTTATCCTTTAACAAGTATTAACCAAAAAAAAAAACCTTTATTTGCAGTAGCATTCTCCGCTGGGAATGCAAACATCTCTTTATGCTATTTATTGTTACATCTTTGCTGAACTGTATTAGAATTTTAACATTTTAAATCCTCTTTCTAAATCTAAAATTCAATTTTGTCCATTGCTTGCTTGTTTGATGGCGTGAAGAAATTGGATCCCTCTCAACTTACATTAGATCCTTATTTAAGATGGATCTACACCAATAGATAAATGTTACAAATATTTACATTGTTATCCATTAACAAGTATTAACCAAAGAAAAAACCCTTTATTTACGGTAGCATTCTCAGCTTGGATTGCAAACATCTCTTTATGCTATTTATTGTTACATCTTTGCTGAACTGTATTAGAATTTTAACATTTTAAGTCCTCTTTCTGAATCTAAAATTCAATTTTGTCCGTTGCTTGCTTGTTTGGGATTTGAACTAGCCTTATATCTAAATAATTGCTTGTTTGGGATTTGAACAAACGTTATATCTCATTTCTGAGAATATATTTTTAGGGTTATAATTTTCACATAAGCAGCATTTTTTCTTGACGATGTAACTGTAAATACATCCGAGCAAAACCTTGAAAGGTGGAGGCATCAAAATAGACCTTCTTTTAGGGGACAAGGTTGGCTTATGCAGGTTTCGTACCTGCGACCTTCGCGGCATTTATCTTGACGATGTAACTGTAAATATATCCGAGCAAAACCTTGAAAGGTGGAGGCATCAAAATAGACCTGTTTAATGGGACTGAACAAGGTTGGCCTATGCAGGTTTCGAACCTGCGACCTTCGCGTTATTAGCACGACGCTCTAACCAACTGAGCTAATAGGCCACGTGTAGTTGCTTTAATGGTGCTAGTATATGTTTTCTCTAAATCGATTCCCATACAGAGATGGTGATGCATTCTTTTTAATTCTTCACAGACTAATACATCTCATTTTGGTTACTTAAATGGTTACAACATACATTTTTTTTGAAGGGTTAAAAATTTATAACGCATAATGATATTACTATTATAATTATTATAAGTTTAAATGGCTGAAAGTGATTTGATAACCATTTCCTCGTTTAAAAACGAAAGTTTCATTTTTCTTATTGATAAAAATATTATACTAATTTATTGATATTTTAGATATATTTCTTAATTATTTATTGATTTATTTGAGATATTTTCTATTAAAATTTAGAATTTTTTTTTTGTTGGTTTATTAATAATTGTTTTTTTATTTATTTGTCATATTATAAGGATGTATTAAAATCACTTAAAATTTATTTTTTGTTTTATATGTAGTTATTAAGGATTATGAATTTGATTATTTGCAATATATAAGTTTAATGATTTTGAGTCCTGAGGATTAGTTCAATTAGTTGAGTCTCCATCATTAAAGCACTTCTGTCGTTGAGAGGTCACAAGCTCATTTCCTCGACACTTGGTATGAGGCTTCGTGGTTGAGGCGATAGGAAGTGATCCCTTTAGGTGGATCTTCCTAGTGCAAATATTTTGTGGACGTAGCCACCACTAATCCATTAAATTGTACCAAGAAAAGGCTGCATTTGACTTGCACCTTAGTCAAATGGAGAAATTCGAATTTTCGCTTCAATAAGATGAGTTGGAAAGTAGTCAGCAGGAGTGACATGGAAAAATCACTCAATTAAGTCAGTCAATTCGAGTTTGTGGGCAAGAAGTAGAGTTGTGCATGGGTTGATTGCTAAGATCTAGTAATCTAGTGGAATTATATTTAGTGAAACTCAGTTATCTAAACTCTAGTCTAGAATAGAGTCAGTATGAATTGAGTTGAGTAGTTGTATTTGTTGTTAACTCATTGATCTCTGAGTTAACTAGTCAATTTACTAAAAACAACCCTAGTCATGCATGCAATTTGAATTGCCTAGTGAAGTGCAGGAAAAAGCCATAATTGTAATCATTATTATATACTAGTGAGTGTATAGCGTTTGCATGTAGTAGGTGGGCTAATTCTCTTGGGAATTGTGTAAGGAAATAAGAGCCTTCCTATTCTTTAAGAGCAGGAATTGTGCAAGGAAATAGGAGAAAGCAGGAGGCCTTTTTTGGCTAAGCATTTGCCAGAGCAGACTCAAGAGGAGACCAGTATTGCAGTGCAAGTTGAGCTTCAAGCATTGAAGTTGTCATTGTCATAGATCATTTTTCTCATTTGATATAATACAAACAGAGGAGGGATTTTCCCCAGTTGTGTTCCCTAGTAAATATTGTGTTCATTTTGATTGAATGATTACATGTGTTTCTATTGTATATTTTCCCTTCCGCGGATTTAGTAGAAGAAAATTGTGTCTATTGATTTCAGCGTGATTTCATTAGCAACTACAAATTTCAAGTTATTTCTACATGGTATCAGATCTATTGAAAACTACATAGAAACTAGGTTCTTGATCATCTCTTAGAGAAATTTCAAATAATGGATTTGTGATTCAAGGATTCGAACTCTACAAGTGCAGGAATTCAAGTTTAGGAATTTCTTCAATTCAAGAACAATTTCTTTCAATGGATTGAGGCTTTAGTATACATTGGATGGAACTTCGAATTTCTGTGTGTGGAAAGACATCATGGAAGTTGTGTTGGATGACAATGGAGTACTGGAGTACACACAAACTGATATTCCAAAACTAGCACCATCAGATGCACAACAGTTGGCTTAGTGGAGGAAAGATATTGCAAAACCCAGTAAGATTATCCTGGAAGGAGTCAGAGACCATGTGGTTTTGAATTTGCATGGCAAGGAGACTGCTTATAAAATGTGAAAAGCCCTCACAAATATATTCCAAAGCAAGATTGGGAGAGACTTTGGTATTACTTGGTGCAAGAGGAGATTAGAAGAAACACTAGAGATGGTATCACACACAAAACTTGTGAGGAAGAAAACTTTGCCTTAGCTAGCAAAGGAAAGAAATCCAAAGGCAAGAAGGCCCAAGGCAAGGCAAAATCCATCCAGAACCATGGCAAGAAGAAATACCTCAGTAAAATTAAATGCTTTCACTGCCATGAGTATGGTCATTATGCAACCAAGTGTCCACATAAGAAATCCAGTAAGAAGTATGTAGTAGGAACAGAAGGAGATGCTCTCACATCACAATTCAAGTTGGATTTCACCCTCATTAGTTACATGACAAGTATTGTACAAGGTAGTGTATGGTACTTAGACTCTGGTGCTTCATTTCATATGACAGGAAATAAGGAGTTCTTCAGCAGCTTATATGAGAAGGATCTACAATTACACATCAGAGAAGGTATAGTACCAAAGGGATTGGCACTATCACCTATAACAAGGAGCGAGACTCGCATCTTCACCTAAAGAATGTAATGTATGTGCCTGGTTTGAAGAAAAATCTAATTTATGTAGTTGTACTAGAAGAAGAGGATATGATGTGGTGTTCAGTAGAGGGAAGGCATATTTGAAGCATGTTGCTACTAGACAAGTAAAACAAATTGGTGTTTGGGTTAAAAATCTCTACAAGCTAGAGGTGGATGCATGTGCTGCATTGAGTAGTAAGAAAGAACATGTTCAGGGCCGAGATGTTGGAGAGATCTGGCATAGGTGCATTAGACACCTACACCATGGAGCTTTGAAAGTAATGTAGTAGGTTACCACTAGACTTCCAAAATGCACCCTTTATTAACATGATGTTTGCAAGGGATGCACTCTTGGAAAATATGTTAAATCCTCCTTCTAGGGTCGAGATAGAAGAGCTAGAGCCATCTTGGAGTGATTTCACTCAGGTGTGTGGGGACCATTTTCCATAGTCTCAACTACAAAGCACATTTATTATGTGATCTTCATTAATGATTTTTCCTGCAAATGTTGGATCTATTGCATGAAGAAGAAAGATGAGGTTTATTCAAAGTTTGTTGAATTTCAAGCCTTAGTTGAAAATAAGACTAGAAAGAAAATTAAATCCCTGAGAAGTGATAATGGAGGAGAGAATGTGTCTAATGTCTTCAAAGAATTATGTGTCAAGGAGGGTATTAGAAGGGAGTTGATTTCACCTCACAACCCATATCAAAATGGGGTTGCAAAGAATAAAAATAGAAGTATTGTAGGAGTTGCTAGAGCAATGTTGCATGACCAGGGATTGCCACTATCCTTGTGGGCAGAAGCTAGAAATACAATTGTTTATTTGCAGAATAGGAGCTCTCACAAAATTCTTGGAATGATTACACTTGAAGAGGCTTTCACTGGGAGGAAGCTAGATGTCTCCCACTTTCGCATTTTTGGATCCATAATTTATTGTCATGTCTCCAAAGATAGCAAGAAAAAGTTGGAGCCCATTGCAGAGAGGGGGATCTTTGTAGGATACATAGAGACACCTCATATTTATCAGGTGTACATGTCGTCACTCAAGATGATTATGATGAGGAGGGATGTGATATTTTATGAGGAGAAAGACATGAGTAGCTCTCTAGAGTGAAAGCTGAGCATACCACCAAAGGAGGAGCTTCTAGCTCCAAAGAAGGAGCCTCAATTAGATCCACAAAGTCGGGACTTTCTCAAAGGCAAGAGGAAATTACAGGAGGATGATGTGGAGCAGCGACATGTGGAGGAGTAGAGAGAAAACCAAGTGGAGGCCTCCACTCACATAGAGCCTTCTAGAGAAGGGAGGAAGATGACCAGGATGGTTGACAGATTGGTGTAGGAAGCTCAGGAGTAGGTTGGAGCTCATAACTCCTTGTGCAAAGAGAGGAGGTCACCATACATATATACCAGATATATGGAACTCATGTCAGAGTTGATTAATTATGAGCCATCTTCTTTTGAAGAGGATATTCCCAGCAGGTGTGGATAGATGCGATGGTGGAGGAGTATGACTCCGTCATGAAGAATGATGCTTGGGAGGTTGTTCCTAGACCTGAGGGAAAATATATTATTGGATCCAAGTTGGTGTATAAGGTGAAACATGCAGCTGATAGTAGTGTTGAGCAGTACAAGGCCATATTTATGGCCAAAGGCTTCTCACAGATGGAGGGAGTTGATTATGATGATACATTTTCCCCTATGGCAAGATACTCATCTATCAAGACCGTATGTGTATTAGCAACACAGTTTGGGTGGAAGATCCACCAAATGGATGTTAAGACTGCCTTCCTCAATGGAGTGGTTGATGAAGGGATCTACATTGAGCATCCTGAGGGGTTTGATACCTTTAGCATGGAGACACATGTGTGTAGGCTCAAGATATCCCTCTATGGTCTCAAGCATGCACCTCATGCTTGGTACACTCACATAGATTCCTATCTTAGTGGATTGGTCTTCACTAAGAATGAAGCAAATGCCAATCTATACTACATTATGGTAAATGGTAGTATTCTCATCGTAATCATTTATATAGATGATTTGATACTCACAGGACATGAGAGGTTGATCCATTCTTATAAGGATGACCTTGCAAGAGCATTTGAGATGAAGGATATGGGTTTGATGCACTACTTCCTTGGCTTGGAGGTGTGGTAGGGAGATGGAGAGATACTTGTTGGACAAGCGAAGTACACCTTTGAAACCCTTCAGAGATTCCATATGCAAGATTACAAACCCATGGATACTCCTCTTATTACTAACTAGAGGAAAGAGGATGCTTCTACAGGTGAGGCAGTAGATGGCACTATCTACAGATAGTTGGTGGGGTCCTTAATGTACTTGGTGAACACAAGGCCAAATATTTGTTTTGTAGTGAACCAACTTAGTCAGTATATGGTGAAGCATACCAAGCTTCACTGTAAAGTAATAAAACATGTTCTCAAATATCTCAGAGGCACAACATACTTTGTTTTTGGTACAGATAGACTGATGGAGTGAAGCTCCAAGGATTCAAAGATGCAGATTGGGTAGGGATTCCCTCAGATAGGAAGAGCACATCGGGAGCAGTCTTCAGTGTTGGGTCAACAACAATTTCTTGGTACAACATGAAATATAGATCTGTAACACTCAGCTCAATAAAGGTTGAGTATATGGATGCTATTCAAGCAACATGCGGGGCTATTTGGATGAGGAAGATATTGGTTGGTCTCTTTAGTCAAGGGATGGAGCCTACATTGATCTAATGTGGAAATCAAAGTTGCATAAAACTCTCTGAAAATCCAATGTTTCATAATAGGTCCAAGCATATAGACATCAAGTACCATCACCTAAGAGATTGTGTGCAGAGGAGGATTGTTATGTTACAGTACATTCTTACAGAGGAGCAGGATGCATACATCTTGATAAAGGAATTATCAAGAGGCAAGTTTGAGTTCCACAAAAGTAGGATTGGGGTTTTTTAGAAACCTTTTCTTGTTAAGGAGTGTTAAATTGTAGCAATAAAAGGCTTCATTTGACTTGTGCCTTAATCAAATGGAGAAATTTTAATTTCCACTTCAGCAGGATGAGTTGGCATGCAGTTAGCAGGAGTGACATGACCAAATCACTCAGTTAAGCCAATCAATTCGAGATTGAGGGAAAGAAGTAGAGTTGTGCATGAGTTGATTGCTAAGATCTAGAAATATAGTGGAGTTATATTTAGTGAAACTCGATTATCTGAGCTCTAGTCTAAAAATATATTCAGTATGAGTTCAGTTGAGTAGTTGTAACTATTATTAACTCACTGATATCTTAGTTTACTAGTCAATTTACTACAAATATCTCTAGTCATGCATGCAATTCGAATTGCCTAGTGAAGTGGAGCAAAAAGACATAATTGCAATCATTATTGTATACTAGTGAGTGTATGGTGTTTAAATGTAGCAGGTGAGCTAATTATCTTGGGAATTGTGGAAGGAAAGAGGACCCTTTCTATTCTTTAGGAGTAGGAATTGCACAAGGAAATAGGAGGAAGCATGAGGCCTATTTTGGCTAAGTGTTTGCCAGAGTAGACTCAAGAGGAGGAGATCAATATTGCAGTGCAGGTTGAACTTCAAACATTGAAGTTGTCATTGTAATAGATCATTTTTCTCATCTGATATAATACAAACAAAGGAGGGGTTTTTCCCATTTGGGTTTCCTAGTAAATACTATGTTCATGATGATTGAATGATTACATATGTTTCTATTGTATGTTTTCTCTTTCGTAGATTTAGTAGAAGAAATTAGTGTTTATTGATTTTAGTGTGATTTCATTTGCAGCTGCAAATTTCGAGTTACTTCTACACAATCTCTAGGGATGGTGAACCGATATGGGTCATATTAAGAATGCTATAGCTCTAAGGCATGTCCAAAAATCCTTCCTGCTATGTGATGGCCCACAAATATTAATAAAATCGACATTTACATTCATAAATTTTGAAAAGAGAGTTACAATGATGTATTACATAGTACATATTATTGATATTGAAACTATAATATTTCAATCATAACACTTCAAACCTCAAAAGGATAAAAAGGGTAGGGTGGGAATGATACCCTGAATTTATAACCTTAGGAAAGAGATGCAAACTTCATATTCATGAAGTCTTAACATAAAAGTTCTTATTTGAAATTTTTGATATCTTCTAATTTTTATAAATATTCAAATTTTCTTTAAAATAAAATTGAATAAAACATATACATGCACTAAAAAAATTATAAAGAAATAACAAATTCATAAAAAGGAATAATAAAAATTATATATTCAAATATATGCTTTAATCCAAAACACTCAAAAAAATGTAAAAAAGAGTACAGTATATATGTATGTATGTATGTATGTATGTATATAAAATTGAAAAGAAGTTACTGAAATTGTTCTTGGAAAATAATGTCACTAAAACAATGATAATTACTCAACAATGAAAGAAATGTAATGATCCTTTATTTGATTGACACATAACTTAGTCTTAGACAAAATCATTTCTTCAAGTTCTTTTGAGAACTTGGAATTTTTTTTTTAAGTCTTAGATGTAAAGAAAAATCATACAAATACAACCAAGTGCCTAAGAATGGAAAATAATATGATGTGACTTGGACCACCTCAAGTAGTGTGATCCTCTACAATCTACATAATGTACCATTTATTATTATCAAAATAAACTCAGAACTACTAAAAAGAGTAAAAAATGTATGCCTTAAATTGCCCTCCATGCCCTTGTATCTCAAAGACTACCAACCACTAAAAAACCTAACAAGGATTTCATATATAATGAATCTTAAATACAAGTTCCAATGATGAAGCTTCTAAATATTAAGCTCGCAATAGAAATCTAAGAATTTGAAATCTAAAGTTGTTTAACAAGCTTCACTAGCTTTGCTTTTATACACAAAATATGAAACGAACTACTGAAACATCTCTTTGTGGCTAACAAGAAACTAATTTGATCCTTCTTCTGGATGTAATTCAACTTCCCCATGGCCAAAATTGTGGGAAAATTGTGTTTGTCATATCTTGGCGAAATTCTTCACTAAGTATGTGTTTTAATAGACAGATTGGTCACATTGATTGCACATTGATCGGACCTCTACGTGCAGTTTTTCTCAAAACTAGGGGTAAACTAACAATCTTCGGATCATGGGCAAAAAAACTCATACCCCCTCTTTTTCCCAGCTAGTCTGCAAGTACCTAAGTGAATGAACAATTGGGAAAATTGCTAATTTTCAATAAAAATCTAGTAAACTAGATTTATAATGCATATATTTTCATGAAATTTCAAAAATTAAAAATGAATAACAAAATACTTGGGAAGTGGTTCTTTGATCAAAATAAGTTCCAAATGCAATCAAAATGACATAACATAGGTTCACTTAAGTCAAGATGTGGCATATTATCATAGCAAAATATCGTCAAAATAGGGGACTAACAACACATATGGGTTTGTCACAGGTGGGAGGCTCCTTGGAGGGTGACAACATTGCCACCTTTCATTGCTAGCAAAGCCACCACTTGCAAGAAGTGAAGCCCATAACAATCTTATCCTTTACCCACCCTTCCCTCTTCCTCCAATAGTGACATATAAAGAGTATAAAGGGGAGACATTGGACATGGGATGATCCAAACTTAAATAGGAACGCAACAAATTACAGATATAACCATAAATATTGGAATGCAACAGAAATAACACTTCATTTCATTAATATCAAAACACTGAAAGATGCTTACAAACAAAATGGAAATAAACTAGCTAGGGCGATGGTAGCTTATCTTTTAGAAGAGATGTGGTGGCTACATGCCTCTGAACTGTGTTATAATGAGGCTCCAAGGCTTATTTATTATTCAGAAGCAATGGAAAACCCTAAACATCTATAAACCTAACCCTAGGAGATGAAGCACCAAAACTATGGGCCTTGTTTGGGTAGATTGGTACATCAATCTCCCGGGATCATAAGTTTTGCATACGATATCCTTTTGGCTATCATAATACCTCATTTCGAAGATCTCAAAGAGTAGGCTGTAAACAAGCTAATAAATGCATTCAAGACACTTTTGGTCTCTCTGTTTTCCATAAAAATTTCGTTTAGGGCCTCAAAATGACTCTGGAAGTTCAAGACCCCAAAAAATACCAAAAATAGTAAATTGTGCGACAATTAAGGAAATTGAAAAACTGAAAGAGACAATGTTAGGGGTCCAAGTGGAATAGGATGGTGGCCACCAATATTCACTTGGATCATGGGAGGGTTGAGGAGGTGGGGGTCAAGGTTAAGGCTACATGTGTGGGGGTAGGGATGGATGAGAGAAGAGAGGAGAGTAAGACTTCAGGGGTAATGTAGCAACATCCATGATTAACAAGTTATCTTGTATGCATTTGACTTCACATATAGGTGTGAAAGACTTAGAAGTACTTCTAGTCAAAATTTTCAAGAATTAGGCATGCCCACCTTGCCTTGGGAATGCCTATTAAAGATCTACACACGTAATTCCCTAATGTTTCGAAATAATGATAGTTTTGGTTTAATAATTATAGAATTTTGGTGTGGGGTGCATTTAATAAAGGCTTTTTCCTAGAAAAATGTAATAAATTATTTCGTCCTAAAAGTGTAGTGAAATGTTTCTTGTCCTTAGTGATTTTTTATAAACCCTTGGAATATGAAGTGATGAATTTGAATAGTTGGGTAGTTGGAAGGCCAAAAGGTAAGGATCAAAAGCAGAAGTTTGTGAATGAACAAAGGGTGTTTAACTCTCTATTTATGGGTTTCAGAGATCTATGCATAGACTCTGCAAATGTAATAAGGTCAAAAAGTATTGGCCATGTTATTGTTAAAGTTCTAGAGATTGTCATTGAATGTATTTGCTGTGATATTAATTTGGTAATAGATTGTGTGTGTAGAACGTCTATTAAATTTAATACATTTTCATATTTAGTGTTTTTATGTAAGTTCCTTTGTGTGATTTTGGTCAACACCCTTGGGCATTGCATCAAGTGGCATCAGAGCTAAGGGTAATGAAAAAAAACATGTTAGATTGTTCTTTTTGGTGTGGAATACATATATTAGCGAAATATACTAAGAACTTCCTCTCATTTTGAGGATGGTACCTAGGGTAAACCAAACTCTTTAGGGCTAAAGGCTTATACAACAATATACTCATTAAGGGATCATGTTACTTGAAATAATTGGTCTTGGGTGGGGAGGATAACACTCCTCCTCTCATCACCTAGGATATGCTCAATTCACCAACATGTTAGATTGTAGGGAAGGAAGAAAGTGATATTTTAATTTATAAGAGAGCTTTTTTTCCTTGTTACAAACAATGTTTTGATGGTGGTGATCATTTTAGCTATCATAAATTAGTGGAGTATATATCTTTGAAGATGATACAAAAAATACATTAGTTTATGCATGGTAATTGGTGTGAGAATTACTAGGATAATAGGCATAGGTATGACACCCAAGATGGGAAATCAAATAAGTCAACAAGATTCAAACATGGTAGAAATGAGAAGTGAGAGAAATTAAAGAAACAAATAAATGGGAGAAATGATAACAAATAATTGAAAGTTAGAATCCAAACTTCTTGGTAATGTTGGCCCATTTGGACATGGTGGGGAAAAATATGAAGAGTCAAAACTTGGAATAGAGATTACAAAAGACTATAATAATTAGTGGAAGGAACTTGGATAATAGTTTATTAGATTCTTGAAAGATAGAGGTAATGCTAGATGTTGATTTGTGGTAGCATCGGATGTGCTCTAGCCACAAAATTTGGTGGAGAGGTTGGGGTACATGAGATCTCCAATACCCAGAAAGGGTTTGGGCAGATTCTAAACAGTTTAGGAGATATTAAAATAATTAATATTTTTAATGGAGTCCCTAAGTCTAAACTTAGGGAAATTAAAATATTAATGTAGATTAATTTAAAACTTTGTTAGAATGGTCCAAAAGACATGGATCAAGCCAGATCTAATCTTAGTTGTCGATTAGGGACTTAATCTTGGCCGTTGATATGTCAACAAGAAAAGTATAAGAAGAGGCTTGACGGTCTCTTGGAGAGTACACCAGATGATTAGTCATTCTATTCTCTAGAGCAAGGTTTGTTAAGAGAGATAGAATCAGTTATTGGAGTTGCAACTGAGGGGCAGTGAGTACAGAAATACTGAGAGGCAGAGATAGTGCTAGGAGATCAGCGCAGGAGCTAGAGAGAGTGACGCAGTAGCAGCCAAGGCTCACGCAGGGCCATGCAAAGGCAACTAAGAGATGCATAGTGCTTCAGAGAGGCTGGTGTTGTTGACGCAGAGGACCAGAAGGCTAACGCCAAATGTAGGTTTTGATCCCGTACATAAATTACTTGCATACGAATTCTAAGAACAGAAAATAAACAAATGCGAAAGCATAACACATAAAACACATATACACAAAGATTTTCCCCTGTATCCCAAAACCAGGACTACCAGCTTGATTTTTCATTATGTTCCTTTCAATGTTACAATACATATATATACATGCCGAAGCATCCAATACCATGGACCGAAAACCATTGCGTCCAAAACCATGCACAAAACCATAGGTAGGTCTGCCCAACCTAATATAGGGTCCAAAAAAAATTTCTTCGGGGCATTGCCCTAGACCTCGTAGAGGGGGGCTACCCGCCCCCCTCAAAACCCCTGTGACCTCCCCCCCCCCCGCGCTGTGCAATCAGCGCAATGAATGGGGGGCTCTGCCCCCCCTCTAACCCCCAAGTTAACTACGTAAGCTAATCCTGGAAAGAATATAACACAACTGAACATTCTCCCACTTGTTCTTTTCTTTCCATAGGGGAGCCACAAGAGAGCTTAGTCATTTATCCAACCCTGCAATGCCCATTGTTTCTCTACTTCAAGAGAATTTCTAAGAGCTCACAAATTTTTCCAATGCATCTGCAATATTCTTCAAAGTGTCCACCTTTACCAACAACACCTTTTTGTCTTCTATCATATCCCTCACAAAGTGATACTGAACATCAATGTGCTTTGTCTTTGAATGATAAGCAGGGTTCTTTGCCAAGAAAATTTCACTTTGGCTGTCACAGTCTATCCTTATAGTGTAGAAATTCCACCTACAGATCACCTGATAATGCAATAGACTAAAGAAAAATACTTGATCTACTTCTACAACCAATTTAGCGGAAGCTTAATCGAACATGAGCAACATCAATAAGAACACATATAACTAATATAGAGAAATCAATCACACATAACACAAAAAAAATATCTAGGGGAAAGCACCAGCCTAAAACCCCATCTATGTATTATCATACAAGTGGAAATCTAACCAGTATTACAAAAAGAATCAGCTCAAAAGCTATCCTGCTCTCTCTGTAATACCTCTGCAGCTCATAGATAGTCAAAGGCCTCTATCCAACCTCTGGTCTACCCTCCAAGCCTCCAATTTCTTTGTGCAATTTTGATTGGGGTCCAGTGTAGCCATTTGTGTGAATTGGCCTCTTCACACACTCACTAACCTCTGATCCAACTACACAGTCCTGAAGGAGATAAATCCTCATCATAGATGAGCTTCCTTTGTAGGAAAAATATTCATCCAATTGATATTACACTATCCCTTCTCTGATCTCAACTAGGTCTTTATCTGAGTTAACATGCATGAGTTATTTATGAGAGAATATTCAGTTATCTGAAGTGCAGCAGTTACATGCATGCAAGCATTAACTAACTGAACTCACATTAATTTAAACAAACTGTTTAAATCAAATATAATTGGACTTGACTCAGTTAACTGAGCCAACTAATTACTACTCAAATTAGAACCCATCCTTATCTCTTTAACTGATGGATAAATTCCTCAATTAATAGATAAACTGTTGCATGTCCTCACATAGACTTCAAGTTTGCTTTTCCTTAACTAATTAACTCAAGATGAATTAATTAATTATTTTACAAACTGTTGTTAATATCAAATTCAAATTTTACTTCCTATTTTAATCCAGAGACTAACTAAAATAGGAATCCATCTTGAACTGCTAAAAATAGAATGTTATTTTTAGCACTTCCATTTTTCATTCCCTGTTGCCAAATCTAGCACTAGTACCTAAACTGCTATTTTTAGCACTTCTATTTTTAGCATTTCTTGGTGCCATTTTTCAAAACTCCCTCTCAACAAGAAAGGCTTCCTCTCAAACCCAATCCCATACCTTCGGAATGTTTTGCATGCAACACTTCTACCACGTGTGGTTGCTCCAGCAACTCTCGGAACAAAAAAACTCCCAACTGACCTCTCTGTTGGGCTAGAAACATACTCGGATGCTAAAGCTCTACCTGCTACTGACAAGTGCTCCCTCTCTGACCTCTGTGCTACTGCAACATCTCCATGCATCTCGCACCATTGCACACCTCTCTGTGCCATCCTGCACTGGTGCAACACACTTGTGCCTCTCGCATTGCTGCAGCCTGCTAACTCTGCGCTGTCTTGGGACTCTTGCACTACAGCTCTCTCTGTTGCTCCATCCACATCTGTTTCTACCCAATCAGTCAGTCCTGCTACTCCTCATTGGGGGTCCCGTAGCAAAGTCGAATCAAAGAGGTTGGGTACCTCAAGGATCTTGCCCCTCCTCCTTGGGACGATCACTCCACATCGCCCCACCTCCTACCTAGAGGTATGGTTGCATGTGATCCCTTTGCCCACCAGACTCGAAGTTTCCCCCCTACTCGAGGTCTCTGCATGAGTAGATGTCTCTACTCGATCTTCACTCAGTTGCCCCTGTTGTGGCTGCTCCACAACCTCCTGAAGTTGCTGCACCAATCGTGGCTCCTCCACAATCGTCTGAGACTTCTTCTGGCGCTTCATGTTGAGAGGTAATATACTCTCCCTCTCAACCACCAAGTCTCCATCAGTTGCCTTGTTGCTCAAGGCTTTGCATGCATCTTGAACCTCAAGAGCATACAGGTTCTTAACCCATGAACCGATCTGCTTTACTTGTCTAGTGATGATGTGTCTAAGGAAAACCTTTCCCTTACTGAAGACTACATCATAGCCTCTGTCTTCCAGCATCATGATCGACCCAAGTTTCTCTTCAGTCCTAGTACATACTTGACATCAGTCAAGGTAAGGCGAGCTCCATGCTCCCTCTGAAAAATAACTGTGCCTACACCTGAGACACTATACTTTTCATCATTATCCATCGCTATGAGTATCTGGAGATCTTTCTCCTCCAAAGTACTAAACAAACTCTTGTCGTCGGTCATGTGGAAAGAAGCTCCACTGTCAAGAAAGCAACCACTTCCCACCATGGATGAAACCATGCATGCGAAGAGTGTGAAATCCAACTCGAACTGTGAAGCAAGTGCCTCACCTTCAGATCCTTCCCCGGATCCCTTCTTGGATTTCCTCTGTGGACAATTTGTAGCAAAATGGTCCACCTCATGACAACGAAAGCATCGCACTTTCAATTTGTCAAACTTCTTCCCGCCATGGGAAGAACTGGATTCGGAAAGAGAAACCTTCTCCTTCCCCTTCTTCACCTTACTCGCTAAGGCACAGTTTTCTTCATCCTCCATGGATGAAGAACCATCTATGGTGCTTCTTCTTATCTCCTCCTACATCAAATCCGACCAAAGTCGTTCCCAATCTAGCAGTTTCTCTCTTCCATTAACCGAGTCCTAGCAGCTATGCTAGCTCTTAGAAAGACTAAGGAGTGCAAGACTCACCATGTCATCATCAACTGTCATGATCCCTGCACTTTTAAGCTTATCCCTGCATGTGGTGAGCTTGTCCAGATACATAGAGACCGTGTCGCCCTTTTCACACTTGATCTTTCGAAGTTTGTCCTTTAGTGCCAGCTTCCTCGGATCACTACTATTCTGATATAGATCTTTCAATGTTTTCCACATCGAAAACGGTGTCTCCTTCCCATGGAGACTCGAGACTATGTGATGTCGAACTCCCTCTAGAAGGATTCTCCTTGCTCTAGCCACACATTTCTTCCATTCAACCAACTCAGCAGCACCAGTCAGCTTAAGGACTTATTGATCAATGAAGTCCTTTAGACCATTATCCTCTAGCACTGCTTCCATGCGATCCTTCCAGACTATATAATTCGAACTGCCATCAAGGGCATATTCTAGTTTCAAACCATAGAACACCATAGGTGAAATAGAGATGTGATAAGAACTCGATTTCTATATTCAAGAATCACAAAATTCAACTTCTTCCTTCTTATATATTGTTCTTCCTTGATCACCTATGCTCTAATACCATGTAGAAATTCCACATGTAGGTCACCTGATAATGCAATAGACTAAAGCAAAATACTTGATCTACTTCTACAACCAATTTAGTGGAAGCTTAATCGAACATGAGCAACATCAATAATAACATATAACTGATATGGAGAAATCAATCACACATAACACAGAAGAAATATCCAGGGGAAAGCACCAACCTAAAACCCCATCTCTGTATTATCATACAAGTGGCAATATAAACAATATTACAAAAAGAATCAGCTCAAAAGCTATCCTGCTCTCTTTGTAATACCTATGCTACTCATAGACAGTCAAAGGCCTTTATCCAACCTCTAGTCTGTCCTCCAAGCCTCCTATTCCATTGCGTAATTTTGATTGGGGTCCAGTACAGCCACTTGTGTTAATTGGCCTCTTCACACACTCACTAACCTATGATCCAACTACGCAGTCCTGAAGGAGATAAATCCTCATCATGGATGAGCTTCCTTTATAGGAAAATTATTCATCCAACTGATAGTACACTATCCCTTCTCTGATCTCAATTGGGTCTCTCTCTGAACTGACATGCATGAGTTATTTATGACAAAATATTCAGTTATCTGAAGTGCAGCAGTTACATGCATGCAGGCATTAACTAGCTGAACTCACATTAATTTAAACAAACTGTTTAAATCAAATATAACTAGACTTGACTCAGGTAACTGAGCCAACTAATTACTACTCAAATTAGAACTCATCCTTATCTCTTTAACTGATGGATAAATTCCTCAATTAATAGATAAACTGTTGCATGTCCTCACATAGACTTCAAGTTTGTTTTTCCTTAACTAATTAACTCAAGATGAATTAATTAATTATTTTACAAACTGCTGTTAATATCAAATTCGAATTTTACTTCCTATTTTAGTCAAGGGACTGACTAAAATAGGAATCCATCCTGAATTGCTAAAAATGTAATGCTAGTTTTAGCACTTCCATTTTTCATTCCCTATTGCCCAATCGAGCACTAGTACCCAAACTGCTATTTTTAGCACTTCTATTTTTAGCATTTCTTGTTTCCATTTTTCAACATATAGCTCCCTGCACTAACCCCATACTTGAACACAATCTCTGCAACCAAACTGCTTCCTTGCTTGCATGAGTGGCTATCATGTATTCTGCCATTGTAGTTGATAGTGCCACTACATATTGTTTCTTGCTCATCCAACTGACTCCACCTAAAATTAGGTTAAACACATACCCACTTGTAGATCTTCTCTAAGCCAGATATCCAGTCCAGTCTGCATCAACAAAGCCATGAATATCCAACACTTTGTCCAATCCTGGTCTTCCTTGGTAGCACAAGCCATAATAACTAGTGCCACGCAAATACCTAAAAACCCACTTCACTGTTGTCCAGTGCTCCTTCCTTGGTTTTGACATAAACCTACTCAATACTCCTACTACATGTGCAATTTCTGGTCTAGTATAGACCATCGTATACATCAGGCTACCGGCTTCACTTGCATATGGAACACGGGACATGTCCTCTTCCTCTTCTTGCATCTTGGGACACTGTTCAGCAGATAACTTTACACCTACAGGAATAGGAACTTTCACCAGTTTACTATCCTGCATATTAAACCTCTGCAATATTGTCTCGACATAATTCCTTTGGTTTAACCGGAGCTTCCTCTTTGCCCGATCTCTTTTAATTTCCATGCCCAAAATATAGTTTGCAGCACCAAGATATTTCATGTCGAATTTGGAGGACAATTGGGTCTTCAAATCTTGGATAATTTCTTTGTCATTTCCAACCAGAAACATATTATCCACATACAAGACCAGATAAATAACACAGTCACCAATTAATTTAAATAACACACTTTGATCTGCTTTGCTTCTGGTGAAGCCAAGTCCCCGTATAAGTGTATCAAATTTCTGATACCACATCCTTGGTGATTGTTTTAACCCATACAGAGACTTATTTAACTTGCATACCAGTTCTTTCTTACCCTTCACTGCAAAGCCTTCAGGTTGCTTCATGTAGATCTCCTCTTCCAGATCCCCGTGAAGAAATGATGTCTTCACATCCATCTGCTCTACCTCAAAATCAAAAGCAGCAGCAACAGATAAAAGTAATTTAATAGAAGCTACCTTGACAACAGGAGAAAAAATATCACCAAAATCAATTCCCAACACCTGGGAATAACCTTTTGCTACCAACCGATCTTTGTATTTCTCCACCTTTCTTTCTGAATTTGTCTTCTTCTTGAACACCCATTTTCTGCCAATGGGTTTCCTTCTAGCCGGCAACTCCACCAGATCCCATGCCTCATTTTTGTGCAAAGATGTCCTTTCATCAACCATGGCCGCTTTCCAGAGTTTTCCATCCTCTGAATCTGCTGCTTCCTTCACAAGACTGGGATCATCATCAGTAACAGATAAAAAAAAAATTGAACAAAAAGCAGATGGACTATACCTTTTTGGTTGCCTTCTTTCTCGAATTGATCTTCTCACACCTAGAGTTTGTGGCTCTTCATTTTCTAATTCCTCTTCTGCTGTAGAGTTTGATTATTCCTCCTTTAGCTCAAACTATATCTTCTCAGGTTCCTTTGGTTGGAATTCATGTTTAATAACATCTTCAACCTCTCTGAACACCACATCTCGGTTGTACACAACTTTCCTTGTTACTGGGTTCCAAAGCTTATAACCCCTTAAACCATCCTTATACCCAATAAAGATGCACTTTTCAGATTTACTATCCAATTTTGTTCTTTTCTCCTTTGGAACATGCACATATGCATCACATCCAAATACCCTCAAATGTGAAAGAGAGGGTTTCTTACCAGTCCATACCTCTTGTGGAGTCTTATCCTCCAATGCTGATGAAGGTGACCTGTTGACCAGGTAACATGCAGTCTCCACCGCCTCTGCCCAGAATTCCTGTCCTAGCCCAACACCACTAAGCATGATTCTTGCCTTTTCCATCAACATCTTGTTGATTCTTTCTACAACTCCATTTTGCTCAGGTGTATATGGAGTATTCTTCAAATTCCTTACTGCAAAACTGTCCACCGTTATCTGTCCTTAACACCTTTATCTTCTTCTCTGTCTGGTTTTCCACCAAAGCCTTAAATTCTTTAAAAATGTCAAAGACTTCAAATTTCTTCTTAAGGAAATATATCCATGTATTCCTTGAGAAGTCATCTATAAATGATACATTGTACACAGACTTACCCAGTGATGGAACCTTCATAGGTCCAAACACATCATTGTGCACAAGCTCTAATATTTATTTCGCCCTCTTATCACCAGAGGGGAAACTCACCCAATTTTGCTTCCGATATAGACAATTTTCATAGAAATCAAAATCTAGAGAGTTGTTAGTCATACCTTCTACCATACATTTACCATGAAGTATTCGAAGGCCCTTCTCTCCAATATGTCCAAGCCTTTGATGCCATAGCATGGTTTTTTCTCTAGAGACCACTAGATTTTTTGCTCCACTTTCAGGAACCATAGGACTATTGCACCCTTCAATAACAATGCTACCTTGCAACATGTATAGAGTTCCAATCCAAACTCCCCACATCAATACCAGTGCTCCCTGAACCATCTTGCAGGTATCTTTCTCAAACACTAATTTTACACCTGCATCATCCAACTTGCTTACAGAAATCAGATTTCTGGCCAATGCAAGAATATGCAGAACACCTGGAAGTGTGCTAACCCTTCCACCTTGAAACTTCAACTTTACTTTTCCACAACCAATGAATCTAGCCTTCCTATCATTCCCTAAGAATACATCACCACCATCATATTTCTCATACTTGCAGAACCATTCTCTATGGGGAGTGAAGTGAAAAGATGCACCTAAGTCAATCAACCATGCCTCATGATCTACATGTGTACTTGAAGAAGCCAAGTATACATCCCCACCTTCATATGAGGTGGTTTTCGCCTCTATAGAAGGAGCATCATCAGATCCCTTTCTTTTTTTGGGAGCTTTAGATTTATAATCCCTTTTGTAGTGCCCTTCCTTTCCACATTTCCAGCACACCACCTTTATAGGTTTTCCTAGAGATTTAGATCTCCCTATAGATTTAAATCTCCCACTTGATGACTTATTTTTGTTTCCGTCCTAGGACCGTCCTCGTACAGACAAGGCATCACCATTCTAACTCTCCATATTTTTCCGTCTCATTTCCTTCGTCAACAAAGATGAGACTATTTCATCAAACTACAAGGCAGTTTCATTGCTACCTATTGCAATAACCAAACTATCCCATGAATCTGGTAGAGAACACAACAAACTAATGCACTTATCTTCATCTGAAATTTGAATATCAACACACATTAATTGACTTACCACAATATTAAATGCATTCAGATGCTCTGTCACTGAGTCTCCATCTTTCATTCTCAGGTTATACAACTTTTTCCATAGGAACAGTTTATTCACCAGAGACTTAGATTAGTACAAATTCCCTAACTTGTCTCACAAAGCCTTCGTCGTAACTTCCCCTGATACATTCAACAATACTGAATCTGAACACACAATCGTATTGTGCTCTTTGCTTTCCAATCCAACTTCTTCCATTATTCATCGGACACTCCTGTTGGTTTAGTACCTGGATCTACCGCGATCCACTTATATTTATCCACCAACAGATCCTCCATATTGAGTTTCCGTAACTCAAAACTCTGACCATTAAATTTCTCGATCTCTATCTTTCCACTGCTTGCCATCTTCTTTCACCACTAGAATCGATCTCGTAGATCTCCCACTGAACAGGGCCTACCATAGGCCTAAACGAAACCCCTCAGCAACAAAGGCATCCCCTTGAAGCCAAAATAGCTCTGATACCAAATGTAGGTTTTAACTCTATAAAGAAATTACTTGCATACGAATTCTAAGAACGGAAAATAAACAAATGTGAGAGCATAACACATAAAACACATATACACAGATATTTTCCCCTGGATCCCAAAACTGGGACTACCAGCTTGATTTTTTATTATATTCCCTTCAATGTTACAATACATATATATACATGCTGAAGCATCCAATACCATGGACCAAAAACCATCACGTCCAAAACCATGTGCGAAAACCATGCACAAAACCATAGGTAGGTCTGCCTAACCTAATATAGGGTCCAAAAAAAAATTTCCTTAGGGCGCTGCCCCAGACCACATAGAGGGGGGATACCCACCCCTATCAAACCCCCTGTAACCCCCCCACTACACAATCGGCACAACGAACGGGGGGCTCTGCCCCCCCTTTGACCCCCTGGTTTACTACGTAGGCTAGTCATGGAAAGAATATAACACAACTCAACAAAGTACACCAGATGATCAATCATTCTATTCTCTAGAGCGGGGTTTGCTAAGAGAGACAAAATCAGTGATCGAAGTTGCAGCTGAGGGGCAATGAGTGCAAAGAGACATAGATAGTGTCAGGAGATCAGCATAGGAGCCAGAGAGAGTGACGCAGTAGCAGCGAGGGCTCACGCAGAGGCATCCAAGAGCTACGTAGTGCTTCAGAGAGGCAAGCGTTGTTGACGCAGAGGGCGAAAAGGCTGGCTCAGACTCATTCAAGGTGAAGTAGGGCTGTCACTGTGAAGAGAGAGGCTGACACAAACCCATTCAGGGTGAAGCAGGATCAACACTGGGCAGAGAGAGGTTGACGGACTCTAGAGAGAGGCTGACGTTGGGGCTTTTGGGGCAGATTGGAGCTGAGGAACTACCAAAGGGTTTATTTCGGGTTCCAACCAGGACATTTGTCTCAGACTGAGAGGTACTACTGCTAAAGGCATTCTCTATTGGGTAAGCCAGATTTGGCACCCAGATTGTACTATGAAATTGCTTAATAAGAAAACCCTCAAATAACTGCACCTGTTTTCCCGCATTGAGTTTTTCCGAGGACAATGGTCCAAAAATAACGATGTCATTTTGTGTGCTTGTTTCTGTTTCCTTCAGTTGATGATTTGTAATATGTTGAGCATGCACTAGTGTTTATTTTCAATATTTACATTGTAAATAACATGTTAAGTAACAGAACAAGTAGGTACGAATAAATCAGTAAAGTGCATGGAGGGTTTCTAACTATTAGACTCAGAAACTTCAACATGGTATCAGAGCATGGTTGCAGATCACAGGAGAACTAAGGACATCAGCTGAGTGGAGCAATAGCATCAGAAAAAATCTGTCCCGAGTGATAGAAGTTGTTCCTAATAGAGCAACAACAAGGGAAAGGTGTCGTAGTGCCTACGTCATCAAGGGTGAGCCAGGAAGAGGCAACGCAGAGGCCAAGGGAGGCAAAGGGAGGCTCACACAGATCCACGTAGAGGGCCAGAGGCTATGACGCAATTGGATGAGGAGGCCGATTTGCTGGTGTCGGGATTGCGCAGAGCCTAGGAGCTCTCACCTTCATGTTGTTGGGGTTTAGGAGGCTGTTGGAAAATTGCAGAGTGGAGATGGTGGGGTACTGTAGTCAGAATAGTACCTGACAGGACAAGGCCAAGGAGGAGGGAGTTGCTACCGAGGGTTTCTAGCCAAGAAATCCGGATCAGTGGTGTGGTTGCACAGACGATCAGAGTAGGGGGCATCTCGACATCGATAGAAGGGTTTCTAGGAGGGAAATCGAGACTCAGAGGGATTCACATCAAGAACTTCTAGGAGAGAAGTAGAAGAGCATCATGGCACTACAGGGAGTACGAGACCAGGAAAAACTAGATGGAGCATCAAACTTCGCAGTCTGGAATGCCAGAATCTTATGTGTACTTGACAGAAATCGTGTCAAGCACTTCGCCTTGAGGACGATAGCTATCCGAGTCGACCCAGTTAAGAACGACAAGTACGAGGAGGCAATGGCGAGGGCCAATAGCATCATCCTTGATGGGGTCAATGACCATGTAGTACCACACATTTCCAAGAAGGAAACAGAAAATGAGATGTGGGAGGCCCTAAATAAATTGTACCAGAAAATCAGATGAGGTCATATCAGATGAAGAAGGGAGAATCGATTGACACCTTCCTTAGAGGCCTGAATGAGATTCGAGATTAGTTGACTTCAATAGGAGCCACATCAAATTAGGAATTGATGGTGAGGACAACCCTGAATGCAGTCTCAGAAGACTGGGAGGTATTTTTCCAGAGTATACTGAGCAGAGGGACACTTCCACCTTGGGATGAGATGTGGACGACTCTTCACTAAGAAGGTATCAGATGATAGACAAAGGCGGGAAACAATAGTGAGGGGATCAGAGTCAAAAAAGAAGAGGAGGAAGATGTTTCCCTAACATCTGAGGGAAAGTAAGAAAAGCGGAAGAAGAAGGATCTCTCCAAGATCAAGTGCTTCCACTATGGGGAGCTGGGTCATTATGCGACCCAATGTCCAAGTATGAAGAGTAAGGGAGAGTCTTTTGAGACTAAGGTAGTGCCAGCAAGGGTAGAGAAGGAAGTGGAGACAGATGGTGACTGTGCCATGAGTGCACACGCACCACTTGAGAGAAAGTGGGGAGACATTGAGCTGTAGTTAGGCAAACTACAGGTGATTAGGGGTAAGATCCTTGAGGTACCCAGCCTCTTGGATTAAACCTTGCTACGGGAGCCCCAAAGAGGATTAGCAGGATTGGTTGATGTGGGTAGAGATGGATAAGGATTGAGCAACACAGAGAGCTATAATGTAGGAGTCTTGAGACAACGTGAGGCTAGCAGACTGCAGTAGTGCAAGTGGCACAGGAGTGTTGCACCAGTGCAGGATGACACAGAGAGGTGTGAAATGGTGCAAGATGAAAGGACTTGTTGCAACAATGCAGAGGTCAGAGAGGGAGCACTTGTCAGTGACAGAGGGAGCTTTAGCATCAGGAGGGTCTCTAGCCCAATGGAGAGGTCAGATTTGGGAGATAAGTTACTTACTTACCAATAACTAAGTTGTAGTGCAACAATGGCAGCACGATGCAATATGATGAGAGGAGATGCAGTGCAGATGCAGTAGTGGCAGTGGTAGAGCCATTGGCAACAACACAGATGTAGAGGGAGTTGTAGTAGAGATGCAGTAGTGGTTGTGGTAGAACCATGGGTAGCAGTACATGATACAGCAGTGCAGAGGATGGTGGGCAGCAGGCCTAGCATCGGACCGATGCCAGATGATCAGAGTAATACTCAATGAGGAGTATTGCTAGAACACTGTCCTCGCTAAGAGGGAGTGTTGATTTATGGTAAGCATCGGATGTGCTCTAGCCACGAAATTTGGTGGAGAGAATGGGGCACATGGGATCTCCAATACCTAGGAAGGGTTTGGGAATATTCTAAACAGTTTAGGAGATATTAAAATAATTAATATTTTTAATGGAATCCCTAAGTCAAAACTTAGGGAAATTAAAATATAAATATGGATTAATATAAAAATGTGTTAGAATGGCCCAAAAGACATGGATCAAGCCAGATCTAATCTTAGCTGTCTATTAGGGACTTAATCTCTACAGTTGATATGTCAATGACAAAAGTATAAGAAGAGGCTTGAGGGTCACTTGGAGAGTACACCAGATAATTAGTCATTTTATTCTCTAGAGTGGGGTTTGCTAAGAGAGATAGAATCAGTGATCAGAGTTGTAGCTGATGGGCAATGAGTATAGAGTGGCAGAGATAGTGGCGGGAGATCAGCGCAGGAGCTAGAGAGAGTGATGCAGTAGTAGCCAGGTCTCACGCAAAGGCAGCCATGAGCTGCGCAGTGCTTCAGAGAGGCCAACGTTGGTGACGCAGAGGCCCAGAAGGCTAACGCAGGGCCTTCTGAGGCCGACGCAAACCCATTCAGGGTGATGCAAGGCCAGCGTTGGGTAGAGAGAGACTGACACAGTCTAAAGAGAGGCTGACGTTGTTGGGTCTTGAAAATGTCATTCATTTCCATTACACTTTCACTATTATGTCCATTATATCACCTCCATTTCACTACTATGTCATTACATTCATCCCACTTTCATTATCATTGGGCCACATTTGTGTTTTTCCAAACCTTATTAATTCTTTGCCTTTTTAAGTGAATTTGTGGTTAAAAATTAGAAAATAATGTGCATATGCTTATACCTAACAAGTGGGTTGAGATTGTTGACATGTGTAGGTCAAAAGGAGGCTTCTAGAAGACCTTTATGTGGCACTCTAAGGCCAAATTCGAATTTGAGTGGAAAGAATCAAGAGATCATGAAGATATGTGTCACATCTCCTAATTGTATTGAAACTCTAAGAAGACATGTGTCTTATCAGTTCCTATTTTGATTAGGACTCTAGAGGTAGAGGGAGAGATTCATGGACTCTCATTAATGAGATGGCTTCTCATCTTTTTGTATAAATAGAAGATCTCTCTCCTTCATTGGGTAGCTTGTTAGTCTTAGCTTAGCTTGGCTTGTAGTTCTTTAGCTTGGAGCTTGTAGTTCTTCTTTGATGGCTTTGGAAAGCTTTGGAGAGCTTTGTTGTACTTTGTAATTTTGAAGAGTTTGAATAAAGCTTTGATGTTCTCAACATGGAAGGAGATGTAAAGTAGATGTTATGGAGCACATTAGAATGTAAGGTAGAGTAGATTTTATTTTGTAATTTTACTTTGATTTCATTCAAGTATGTAATTTTATTGCTTTCAAGTTTGATAGATTAGATTTTCCATTCATGCAAGTGTGTTCAACTGGTTGATTGTAGATTAGTTTTTCTTTACATGTTTTTGCATCAAATAGTGACATGAGATTTGCCTCTCTGCTGAACTTTTTCTTAAGCTTTTCAATTTCAATTATGCTTTGATTTCAATCTTATTTATCTGTTATTGTTAGCTAGTTTACATATCAAATTATTCATGTTATTTGACGTTATCTCTGGAGCCATGGCTTAACCTCGAAAAGCTATTTGGCGAACTATCGAATTATAAGTGAACTGATTTGATTTTACTTTCATTCTACAAGTAGGTAGTTTAGATATCAAGTTCATCATGTTATTTGACGTTATCTCCAAAGCCATGGCTTAACCTCGAAAAGCTACTTGGCGAGCTATCGGATTATAACTGAAGTAATTTGATTTTGCTTTCATTAATCTGCAAGTAGGTAATTTAGATATCAATTTTTCATGTTATTTGACATTATCTCCGGAGCCATGGCTTAACCCCAAAAAGGTACTTGGCGAGCTATCGGATTATAAGTGAAGTAATTTGATTTTGATTTCATTAATCTGCAAGTAGGTAATTTAGATGTCAATTCTTCATGTTATTTGACGTTATCTCTGGAGCCATGGCTAAACCACGAAAAACTACTTGGCGAGCTATCGGATTATAAGTGAAGTAAATTGATCTTGCTTTTGTTAGTCTGCAATTTTTGGTTTGTTTGAATGCAATAGTTTAGATTTTATTTCTATAATTAGATGGGCAGTAGAGACAGTGATTTCATGATCAGTATTTCATCTTTTGTTTGATTTAAGTAGCTGCATATTTACACTTTTGTTCAAGTACTGATTTTATCAATAGCATGTTTTGAGATCTTTTGAAGTGCTAAGTTTTGGAAGTTACTATAAGGGACATAAACCTTGTATTGAAATCTACATCCATACTTGACCTTTAAAAGTATTCTTAAGACCTTAGAATAGGATTTCCATTTACATTAAACACTTTAGGAAACCAGCAAGAAAAAAACCCCCAAAACAACATAAACTATAAAACAACGAAGTAAGAAAAAAGGTTAACTAAGCACATATGGTGCACCACACTTCATCAGTTTACGATACCCAGATTGATAATTTATGTAGAGCAATTTAAGACGTCAAATTGACTAGACATTTTGGTGCCATTGCCGGGGAAGTGTAATTAGGAGACCTTATTTCTTACATCTAAAAAAAATTAATAATTCTTGAGTATGCTGTCCTCCTGCACTTTGTGTGATCTGGAGGATCAGAAAAAGAATTGTTATGTAAAAAAAAGAAAAAAAGAGAGACAAAATAAACTTCATCATTTCAATTGATTCAATAAAAAAAAAAAAAAAATGAAACCCAACTACTTTGATAGGTTCAACTATCCAAGATTGACTGGTTATGGTTTGTAGTGGTCCTCAAAACACTGTGTCCTGTTTTAATAAGATTCTGCAAATTAGCTACGGAATGCAGTCTGATTCCGCAGCTAATTTCAAGGTTTACCAGGTTACAGGTGTCCAATGAAGAAACTGAGCACATGGGCATCTCTAGAATTGCCCTGACATGGATCCTATCCTAGTCACCCAGCCCAGATTAATAAAAATCAGCTTAAGACCTTAGTCAAAGTCCTGTTTTTAGTATATTTTACTTGAAGTCTTTGCTGCCTGAAATTGAAAATCATTAATCCTTCTTATAAAATTTCACAATTTCAGAGAAAAAAAGAAGAAAAACAACCAATGGTTATCCCCAATTCCAGTTTCCACTATGGCCTCAATAGAAAATCTGCATTCCTGTTTGAGCTTTGGCCTAGAAACAAACCTGCAAAAGCATTAAAAAATAAATAAAAAAAACCTGCAGCTCTATGGAGTTAACTAAGATCGACTCAAATAATTATGCCATAGCTTGGAATAGAGTGCATTATCTATTTGGCAGAATTCATGACAAGAGATGCCACAATGTTGCTGAATTGCAACCATGGCTTCCACACAGAATGCGTAGACAAATGGATTCATTCTAACTCTTCCTGCCCTACTTGTAGACATTGTCTTCATTTTGGCTCTAAAATAAGGGGAAAGCACATTCGAATCAACAAATTATATCTTTGACAAGCTCAAATTCATCAACCAAGAACTTCTCAGGAGTCTGATGTAATCGTCGACTTAGAATTTGGGGTTAATCGATTTATAATTCCTTGATCAAATTATTCTGAGAGTGCACCTTTGTTTGAAGTAATGCTGCACTGGAGGAAGGGAAGGAAAGCCAGTCAAGCCAAAAGCTAAACCATCTTATGCTACAACAGTTGTTTCTGTTCTTGATCCAGTCGTCGATGAAGCAACAGAGGCTATTCTCTGTGCTGAAAATTGCAAAACTACCCATAGCTCAACATGTTAAAGATTTAGTTGTTTCTACGAAAACATGGGATAGTTACTGTAAAATATGTTCACTTGCTACCACTGGCTACTGTAGATATTGAAAACCTGAAGAAAACGCATTTGCCACAGCAATTTAGGAAAAAAAGCCAAAAAAAAAAAAAAAAACATCAAACTTTAACTACATGATCTGGCCAAATGGAGATGAATTGGGGAAAAATAAAACATGGGTTTTTCGGCAATAGAGTCACTTAGATAACCCAAAAGTCGTTTTAAGAAATTCATGGCAGTTTGGGAGAATTTCGCGGTTCTCTGAAGAGTCTTTTTGCATGCTGCGTGAAGAAAAATGAGTTTAAATTAATGAACAGTCTATTGTTTTAACTCAGTGTGCTTGGAGAGGGAAAATTCAATTTGGGAACTTATTGTGTGCTGGCATTCAATCTTTTTTACGCCACGCCTCTTGTCTTTAAATGTCTAATGATCTCCGTGGCGTGTACTTCAGTTTAACAGCAAGATACATGACGTATCCCAATTGAGTACGACTCTTCCAAACTGATCTGTCATTTTCAATCGAACTTCACTACTCCACCTGTTTAAACAGCTATTCCTATGTTATTTTTGTAGAATTCTTGACACTTTACTCGGATGGATTTCATTATTTGCATAGTCACATGCCTTGCATGATTCGTAGAGATTTGAATTGCAGCAACATTTTCGTGAATGGCAATACTGGATTCTTGTGAATCATAAGCTGACTGCATACGACTCTCAAACCTTGATTAGTTGTTCATTACACTGAGTTTTTTTTCCCTTTCCATATCTCCGCGGCCTTTTTGCATACACAGTCACTCCATTTTCATACTACCTGTGTATAACAGACGCCCTGTTTTCACACAGTCTATGCATATAGTTACTCTGTTTTCACATATTCTGTACATACAGTTGCTTTAGTCACAGTGATCAGCTTCCATATACATTTTCATTCCATTTCCATATCCATAAACATCTGATTTCTATCCATGCAGTCACTCCATTTCTCAAATAGTAAAGGGAATTCTGAAGAGTAGCCGAGAACAAAAATGATGGGTCTCATTGTGAGGACAGAACCAAAGGAGTCATCAAAGTTGTTGAAAAGATCATACATTTCCATTACTCTGATATATTTTCATCACTAAAACTGTTTTGCTTCATATACCATTTACAAAGTTTTTATTTTTCAGGCAGACAATGAAGAAAATTAATATATATATATATATATATATATATATATATATATATATATATATATATATATATATATATCAGATCATGAATAATTGGTCTTGTGCACCAGCTGTGATTTTAGGCTTTATCTCCCTGATACTTGGCTGCATAAAATATCTTTTCCAATAATTTAAATCAGAAAACTGATGGTTGGTTGTCTCTTAGCTATGGAATGCAGCCTGATTCCACAGCTAACTGGCAATTCCGCAACCATTTTCATACTTCTATAGGTTATAAGTGTCAAGAGATGAAACGAACCACATGGGTAGTTGGGGAAATTTCAGTACATGGATGGTGTCCTATTCATTTGATCCAAGTTAATGAAAAAGACCCCGGTCAAAGGGAAATCAAAGTGTGTGTTCTCACTAAGTTGCCGCATGTCAAGAAAAAAAACAATTTTGAATCAATGAAATGAATAAGTTATTTGCTCACTTTTCTGAAGGTATTGATTAATTTTGGACTGATGATGAAAGATGAATGACTAACTTTTTATTCAAGATTTTTAGCTACAGAAACTGTGCACATTCCGCAGCTAAAGTCCAATTCCGCAGCTAAACATCAATTTGCAGCTGAAAAAACCTCATTGTTCAAATCAGCCTAACTTTCTCATACAAAATCAGATTTTGATGATTCAAGTATCATTGGAAAGATCTCAACAAGATCTACACAATGAGAAATCCATCATTAGAGTTATAAATGGTAAATAATGAAATAAATTGCTGAAAATAAGCAACATTCAACTTGAGACACTAATTCCAAAGCAGGTATAAATACTTTTGATTTTTCCTTTGAGAACTTGTTTCATTAATACAAATCCTTATTTTTGTGTGTAAATATCATAACTAGAGAGATTTATCACCTCTCTCCTTTGATAATCTTACATTCCATTGCAGAAGAAGTATTAGTTTTTTTTGCAAGTTCCAGGAGGAAGGACAAATAACTACAATAGAATGGTGTCTCTCTAAGAAACCAATTTGTTTCATAAGAGGATGATCAGCAACAAAGAGGAAATATGCTGATGCAAAATCAGATTCAAACACTTGAAAAACTTTCAGATACTATTGTCTCCATCACATCCATACCTTATAATAAACCATTCATCTCATTTCACTTCATATTTTCCATTTACATTCATATACACTTTCCATCTCTTTTTGTCCATTCATAACCCACAAATAAAAGCAAGAGGCTCATTCACATGCTTATTGCTCATTGCCATTTCTACTCTCCATTTCTATCTTCCATTTTCATCTTCCATTTCTTGTCATTTTCATTTCGCAAATAAGCACTGCTTCAATGCAAATTATTGAGTCCATAGTCCTTTGAGTCTAAGTTCCTTGTAAAGACACCTTGAGGCTTGCATGCCTTAATGGCAAGTTCTCATGCTGACAAACAATGGGAATACATTAATGTCCCTTGTTCATCAGATCTTCTAGGTAACTCGATATCGGCAAAACTATTCGTACCTACCAAGATGTGTTTGGGCATCTTGACTCTCATTGTCATCAATGGTGAGAGTTCTCGTGTTGACTAGTGGCATCCATTAATGGCCACTAAGTCAACAATTTCCTACTATGTTCGACATCAGAACATCTTTTCACATAGTAGGAATTGTGCCAATGAGTTTTGAAGACATGAAGACTATTATTTTCAGCATTTTGGAGTAGATTTAGCAAGTTTTAGTAGAAGCAATAAAAAGTCATCTTAACTCTTTATCCATGACTCTTCTTGTTCAGCCACTTGAAGAAGAATATGATCAGAATTTTGCAGCCACCACACATACAACTCATCCATTCCAAAGGGTAAGTTAAGGTACGTCATTTTCTAACTTTTTGACCATAGAATTCCATAAAAAGCTAGAATGATAATTGTTGGAAAAACATTTCTCTTCCTCATTTCATAAAATTGCCAATACCATTAGTTGGGGGGGGAATACATTCATCTTCATATCTTGCCATGTCCATATCATACTCAGGAGCCCACATACTTCCAACATATATTAACTATTACATTGTTATTATGAGCATACAATGGCTTTTCAAAAAGTGCTTAAAGGATAAATTGGATACAAACAAAATCATGGTTGTCACACAAGAACCAACCATCATGCAATCCAATAAAGATATACTTTGCAACAATAATCAAAATATCATTATGCAAAGTTCAAATATCAAAATAGAATGCAACAACAAAAAAATGGTTGTAACACAAGAACCAACCATGTTGCAATTCAAGTAAAACACTTTGCAAAAATATGAAGTTATCAAATGATATCATGCAAAGTTAAGCCAAAGCTCAAGGATCAAAAGAATTAATGTAATATATATTGCATGAGGACATGCAATAACTTCAGTTGGGAGGTATGTTGGGTCTTGAAAATGTCATTCACTTCCATTACACTTTCATTATTATGTCCATTATATCACCTCCATTTCACTACTATGTCACTACATTCATCCCACTTTCATTATCATTGGGCCACATTTGTGTTTTTTCAAACTTTATTAATTATTAGCCTTTTTAAGTGAATTTGTGGTTAAAAATTAGAAAATAATGTGCATATGTTTATACCTAACAAGTGGGTTGAGATTGTTGACATGTGTAGGTCAAAAAGAGGCTTCTAGAAGATCTTTATGTGGCACTCTAAGGCCAAATTCGAATTTGAGTGGAAAGAACCATGGGATCATGAGGATATGTGTCACATCTCCTAATTGTATTGAAACTCCAAGAAGACATGTGTCTTATCAGTTCCTATTCTGATTAGGACTTTAGAGGTAGAGGGAGAGATTCATGGACTCTCATTAATGAGATGGCTTCTCATCTTTTTGTATAAATAGAAGATCTCTCTCCTTCATTGGTTAGCTTGTTAGTCTTAGCTTAGCTTGGCTTGTAGTTCTTCTTTGATGGCTTTGGAAAGCTTTGGGGAGCTTTGTTGTACTTTGTAATTTTGAAGAATTTGAATAAAGCTTTGATGTTCTCAACATGGAAGGAGATGTGAAGTAGATGTTATGGAGCACATTAGAATGTAAGGTAGAGTAGATTTTATTTTGTAATTTTAATTTGATTTCATTCAAGTATGTCATTTTATTGCTTTCAAGTTTGATAGATTAGATTTTCCATTCATGCAATTTTAATTCATGCAAGTGTGTTCAACCGGTTGATTATAGATTATTTTTTCTTTACATGTTTTTGCATCAAATAGTGACATGAGATTTGCCTCTCTGCTGAACTTTTTCTTAAGCTTTTCAATTTCAATTATGCTTTGATTTCAATCTTATTTATTTGCTGTTGTTAGCTAGTTTAGATATCAAATTCTTCATGTTATTTGACGTTATCTCCGGAGCCATGGCTTAACCCTGAAAAGCTACTTGGCGAGCTATCGGATTATAAGTGAAGTGATTTAATTTTACTTTCATTATGCAAGTAGGTAGTTTAGATATCAAGTTCTTCATGTTATTTGACATTATCTCCAGAGCCATGACTTAACCCCGAAAAGCTACTTGGCGAGCTATCAGAATATAAGTGAAGTAATTTGATTTTTCTTTCATTAATCTGCAAGTAGGTAATTTAGATATCAATTCTTCATGTTATTTGATGTTATCTCCGGAGCCATGGCTTAACCCCGAAGAGCTACTTGGCGAGCTATTGGATTATAAGTGAAGTAATTTGATTTTGCTTTCATTAATCTGCAAGTATGTAATTTAGATATCAATTCTTCATGTTATTTGACATTATCTCCGGAGCCATGGCTTTGCCCCAAAAAGCTACTTGGCGAGCTATCAGATTATAAGTAAAATAAATTGATCTTGCTTTCCTTAGTCTGCAATTTTTGGTTTGTTTGAGTGCAATAGTTTAGATTTTATTTCTGTAATTAGATGGGCAATAGAGACAGTGATTTCATGATCAGTATTTCATCTTTTGTTTGATTTAAGTAGCTGCATATTTACACTTTTGTTCAAGTACTGATTTTATCAATAGCATGTTTTGAGATCTTTTGAAGTTCTAAGTTTTGGAAGTTACTGCAAGGGACATAAACCTTGTCTTGAAATTTACATCCATACTTGACCTTCAAAAGTATTCTTAAGACCTTAGAATAGGATTTCCATTTGCATTAAACACTTTAGGAAACCAACAAGAACAAAACCCCAAAAACAACATAAACCATAAAACAACGAAGTAAGAAAAAGGTTAACTAAGCACATATGGTGCACCACACTTCATCAGTTTACGATACCCGGATTGATAATTTATGTAGAGCAATTTAAGACGTTAAATTGACTAGACAAACGTTGGGGTTTTTGGGGTAGATTGGAGCTAAGGAACTGTCGGAGGGTTTATCTGGGGTTTCAATTGGGACATTTGTCTCAGACTAAGAGGTACTACTACTAAGGACATTCTCTGTTGGGTAATCTGGATTTGGCACCTAGATTGTACTCTAAAATTGCTTAATAAGAAAACCCTCATATAGTTTTCCCACATTGGGTTTTTCTAGGGACTTTGGTCCAAAAATAACGATGTCATTTTGTGTGATTGTTTATGTTTCCTTCAGTTGATGATTTGTAATATGTTGAGCATGCAGTAGTGTTTATTTTCAGTATTTACATTGTAAATAACTTGTTAAGTAACGAAACAAGTAGGTACGAATAAATCAGTAAAGTGCATGGAGGGTTTCTAATTAGTAGACTCAAAAACTTCAACACTAGAATAGAATTATGATGTTTTCGTAGTAATTCAAAAATTGATGTATTGAATGCTTAGATTGATGCTCTTAGATTTTGAGTCCCTAGATAATCATAAATTTCCAAACCGCATAGATATGAGTTGTAAATGTTATCCTTGATGAGGTGTTTCCATTATCCACTAATGAGTTTCCAGTGAGATCGAGATCTAGAGTGATCCAATTATTGTACTATAAATTCAAATCGTGAGATCAATATAATGAGTTAAGAGAATGACTTAAGGCCTCATTTTCCACCTTGATTGTCTTTTCTTGCTCACCTATGTCTTAACATCATATCATAGAAAGTCTTGCTCACCTAAATCTTAACAGAGCATGAGAGCAAGGTTATGAGAAATGATAAAAATATTAGAGAACTTTCTCATCTGGTCCCCAGTTTGGGTTTTCTCGATCGCTCTACTACGCTTCATTTTGTTTCATTATCTTACTACATTGAAATTCTTGATTCGTCCCTTAGTGTGTTTTAGTTAGCATAATCTAGAAGCATGTGGCCATCAAATCGCCTTCCCTTTCTTATTTGTCTATTGTGTGACTCACTACAGTTTCATTGTGTTGGGTGTGTATGCATGCATGTCATGAGTCTGTGACAATGTTGGGTGACTCACTAGAGAAACCTTTTTAGCCCTAGGGTAACTATGTGTGGGGGAGACATGGATGCTCTTTCCATTGTTAAATCATGGCCTTCACTATGGGGGATCTTAATTTTTTAGGTTTGGCATGGATTGACCTTAATAGTTTTTTAGGGAGATATTTATTTGTAAATAATAGGAGTTAAAAGTGAAAAAAAATTGTAGAAACTATCAGTTTATGGTTGCTTTTGGTTTATATGTTTGAGTGCAAATTTTGGTTAGTGGCATGTTGTTTTAGGGTTGGTTTGCACTTCAAGAGATCCGATCTCTCTCAACTATATATATATATCATTGGCAAAACAATGGGTTGTCAAAACATGGATCCCAAAAACCACCAATGTTAAATTGACTATTTTACCTCAAATTTATTATTATTATTATTATTTAATTTATTTTTATTTTTATGTAATTTGACTAATTCAAAATGTTTACATATTAGGACAGGACAAGACATAACATTATAACACCTCTTCCATATTGGGTTGGAGAGCGCCTCTCGGAAAAATAAATATGTGATTATTGTTTAATACTATTTAGAAATTAGAAATTTACTATTTAAGAAGAAAAAACAATTCTTTGGGGATTTTGGATAAGATTTTGGAAAAAAATCCTAAAATTTGCAAAACATTATGCATTATTATTGGATAAAAGAATGATTGTTGTGAGCTTCTTCTTGGTCGTTGATGTTGGCTAAGGCATTCTTATCTATTTTCAACATTTCCACGTGTTAATTTATGGTATGTTCTATGCTTAGAGAAATTTACTTTTCTTTCTTATTATTAGCCATAGATTAGCAATCACATGTGCATAAGTAAAGTGTAGATAGAACATTAAACGATCAACAGAAAACAAGCCAAGACAAGAGACACAAGATGTGGTGGCTAGCAAGGGAAAAACCCACAATGTGTGGGGAAACCCTTTGATCAAATCTTCTTTTATCTGCAATAATTCAGCAGAGAGAAATAGTACAATAAATCTGATTTATATCAGCGGTAGCAAACCCTAGATCAGGAGCATCAGCATTAGCAGCTTCATCATCAAAACTAGGGCAGACGATATCTCGCAAACCGATCGTCGAATCGGCTTGATTCCACCACCAAAAATTGTGGCCTTCAAAGGAGGTCCAGATGGACCTACAACACAATTCAGAAGAGGAGGTTTGATGGTCAACGCTGGTCAAAGTTTGGATTTGCAGTTGCAGCTTCCTTCCACATGTGTGAGAGAGAGACTCTTTTCTGCGCAGTAGAGAAGAGCCCCTTTTCTGCGCAGGAGAGAGAGAGAGAGAGAGAGATGTGATGAGATGAGTGAGTGCAAATGAGGAAAAATCCTCCTATATTTATACACAACTGTTGATGTTTGAATAGATGCGACTATTGGGCTCCTAAGCCTACATGAGTTGTAGGTCAGCTTGATAATAATTCCATAATCAAAATAAATTCATATCTCCATGAATACTTATTGGAATCGGATGATCTTTAGATCAATCCTACACCTCTCGATGAGAGGAGTCTAATAAAAATATAATCAGCCATTAATAAGATGACCCACGTGGAGTTTTTCCCTAGTTTCCAATTTTAACACTCCCTCTCAACTAGGGAGAACTCCATCTGCAATCTATTTTTCAGTCGCTACTATTCATCCATCAAATGCACTGCCTGGTATAGCTTGACCCTTGTCCTGCTCTTCTCTATTTTGCCTACTCTGCTCTGTCTTGCTCTACCCTGTACTGATTTGCACTATTCTACTCTGTTCTATTCTGCCCTATACTGATCTACATTGTTTTGCTCTGTTATGTTCTGCCCTGTACTGATCTACACTGCTCATTTATGCTTTGTTCTGTTCTACTCTGCTTTTGTCAGAATTATGAAGAAGAAGAAATGATCGAGGATGTATCATACTAACGCAAAGTCAGTCTCAAAGTATGTACCACTAGTCCCAGACTAGTCTCAACCAACCTGAAGTCAGTGTCATAGTGGGTACAACTCCTACCACTGGTCCCAGACAAGTATCATCCTCCACTGACTTAAAGTCAGTCTCAGAGTGCATACCACTGGTCCCAGACTAGTCTCAACCGACCCGAAGTCAGCGTCATAGTAGGTACCACTCCTACCATTGGTCCCAGACCAGTCTCAACTGACCCAAAGTCAGCGTCTAGTAGGTACCACTCCTACCACTGGTCCTAGACCAGTATCATTGATCCCAGATCAATGAAGGTCATCCTAGCGTAGGGAGTGCAGTAGGTACAGTGATGTGTCCATCGGTACTACTATGGTCCCTAACTTCATTTTCCTGCTCATTGATCAGATGAGAGGTACTTCCCATGAGTCCCAGACTGCATGGGTAGGATGCCTTGATATGAGAACTTAATCAATCCCATCCTCACAGGAGAACTAATCATCCTGCTACACAATCGCCATGGAGAACACATCATCCAGGCCTCACAGGAGAACTAATCATCCTACTACATAGTCGCCATAGGGTGTACATGTATACTACCAGGGGATAGTGAATCACCCTGTGGTCATATGTCGCTCTAAGAAGTACTGTGCACCCCCATGGAGCTCCCAGAGCTCAATGCATTATACAGGACCCTCTTTAGAGGGTCTTTGAACAACGCCAAGTTATTCTTGGAAAGTCAGGATTTTGACTTTCCCTAGGGGTTTTGTTAGAATTTCGATGACCTGTTCATCTATACCGATATGTTGGAGCCTTATAGCTCCCCGCTGCACCATATATCGAATATAGTGGTACCTGATATCGATATGCTTGGAGCGATCATGAAATACGAGATTCTCTGACAAATGAATCCCACTCTGGTTGTCACATAGGATCATGGTGGTATCTAGTGTAAATCCAAACAGCTCACTGAAGAGCTTCCACAACCAAATTGCCTCACAAGAGGCCATGCTAGCAGCAATATACTCTACCTCGGCGGTGCTCAAAGCCACCAACTTCTGCTTCCTGCTCATCCAGGATATCGAAGCAGATCCCAAGGTGAAACAGCACCCGAAGTGCTCTTGCAATTCACCACACCGCCTGCCCAATCAGCATCGGTATATCCAAGTAGTCTCACATCTCCGACAGTGTATCTTAACCCATAAGTGATTGTGCCATGAAGATATCTCAACATATTGTTGGCACCAATCCAATGTATGTGATGAGGTTCAACCATATGTTGAATCAATGTGTTGACTGCAAAACATATGTCTGGACGGGAGTTCACCAAGAACATTAATGCTCCGACAAGTTGATGATACTCAGTGGCATTTTGTAAAATAGGTCCAGCAGCACTACCGCTTAACATTTTGAAGTCAAGCTTCATCGGGGTAGTTACAGGTTTGCAGTCCACCATACCGAATCTTTCCAGAATCTTCAACACATATTTTCCTTGAGATAGGAAAATTTCCCCTGGCTTCTGCAAAACTTCAAGTCCTAGGAAATAGTGCATCAGTCCTAGGTCCTTTATTTCAAATTCAAAAGCCAACTCCCTCTTACATTTGTGAATGAGAGGGTCTGCACCTGTTAGGAAGAGGTCATCCACGTACAACACCAGTATGAAAGGTTTGCCATCTTCAAACTTAAAGTAAAGGTTAGGATTGGCTTCACTCTTAGTGAATCCCAGCTTCATCAAGTAGCTATTTATCCTCTCATACCATGCTCGGGGTGCTTGCTTCAGCCCATAGAGGGCTTTCTTCAACCTGCATACATGAGATTTTTGATCATAAATCTCAAATCCTTAAGGTTGCTCCACGTAGACCTCTTCTTTGATCTAACCATGCAAGAACGCGGTCTTGACATCCATTTGATGTAGGTTCCATCCTTGTGAAGCCGAAAGGGCTATGATCAAGTGGATGGTGGTATATCTGGCAACAGGTGCAAATATCTCGTCATAGTCTATACCTTCCTTCTGGGAGAAGCCACGAGCGACAAAACGAGCCTTATATGTTTCCGTACTTTCATCTGTTGCATGCTTTATCTTGTAAATCCATTTAGAAGTGACAACTATCTTGTCCTAGGGCTTGGGAACTATTTCCCAGACATCATTCTTCATAATAGACTCATATTCTTCGGTCATAGCTTCCTTCCATACTTGATGCTTGACAGCATCTGAGAATGATGAAGGCTCATTTTGTATGATCGTGATCATGATGGTCAGGTATCCCTGATACCTGTTAGGTTTCTTACTTTCACGGAAGGTTCCTCGGGGTGCAGCATGTCCTTCAGCATCATCAAGTAGCCCCCTAAGCCATGAAGGCCTCTTCCTAGAAGAGGAAGGCTCATGTGGAGGAGGATCAATCGGATCCATGGGTTCTTCCACATCAGGCATTATTTCATCATCCTTTTCTTTCGGTTCCCTAGTGTCGACTTCTTAAGAGCTCCTCAAAGTCGAAAGATTGTCCACCTTGCTGAGACACATATCTTCGTCAAAGGTGAAATCATGACTAATCACGACTTCCCTTTGGCCGACTACATAGATTCTATAGCCCTTAGTATTTTCTCCATAGCCCACAAATATTCTTAAATTCTTTCCAGATGCACCCAATTTATTCCTTTTCTCTTTTGGCACATGAAAATATACAGGGCTTCCAAAAATTCTGAAATGAGATACGTCAGGTTTCTTACCGATGAACATTTCTTCAGGAGTCTTGGAACCCAATGCTTGATGAGGGCATCGGTTTTGTACATATACTGCGGTGTTTGCAACTTCAGCCCATAGAAACTTCAGAAGTCTTTGATCATGGAGCATGGCACGAACAACTTCCACAATCATACGGTTCTTCCTTTCTGCCACACCATTCTGTTTAGGAGTATATGGTGTAGTAGTCTCCCTCTTGATGCTAGCCTCTTTACAAAAATCATGGAAGTCGTTAGATTCATATTCAGTCCCATTATCAGTCCTTAAGATTTTGATCTTCTTTTTGGTTTGATTCTCGATCAAGGCTTTGAAGTGTCAAAACCAAGAGAACACTTCATCCTTCTTTTTCAAGAAGTATATCCACGTCTTACGAGAATAGTCATCTGTAAAAGTAAGGTAATATGAATATCCTCCCGAGGAGTTCACAGGCATCATACCAGATATGTCTGAGTGAACCAGTTGTAATATATCTGAGGTCTTGCTTTGGCTTGAGGGGAATGGTCCCCTTTTGAGCTTTCCATCGGCACATCCCGAACATACACCTTCTTTCTCTACTCAGAATTTGGGCATCCATGTTACCATTTTTCTTACATCAGGTAGAGCTTTATAATGAATGCGGGCAAACCTCCAATGCCAAAGTTCGGACTGAAGAGATGTGTCACAAGACATGACACCCAGCGGACTTCCACTGACCTAATATAATGAATCAACTCGAAACCCAAGAATGAAGGCATATTTAACATTATTTTTCCATATACGTACCTTGTCATTGCTGAAGGTTACCTTGTAGCCTTTGTCTTCCATTGCCGAGATGGACACCAGGTTCTTTTTGAGGTCAGGTACATATAATACATCCTGTAAGTGGATTGTATTACCTTAATTCAATTTGAGAGAGAAATTGCCTACACCTTTCACGAGATATTTCATATTATCTCCAAGGATAATTTCCAGGTTAGTTTCTTTCTCTATCAAATTGTGGAGAACTTCCTTGTAACTAGTGAAGTGCCTGACGCACCACTATCAATGAGCCAAATTCCCATTGAGTCCGAAGGAGCACAGGTAGATAGAGCAGCTGGTAGATAATATTCATCCTGCTTATTTCCAACAATGTTGGATTCATACCTGGAATTTCTAGCCTTCTTGAATGGTTGTCCTCTTCCTTGATTACCAACACTCTTTTTACCTTTGTTATTGAATTTTCCATTCCTTTGATTGCCATGAGATGGATTTTGATCATCGTCCCGATGTGAGTCCTTTCTATCAGGGCACTCCCTAGCATAGTGACCTGGTTTATCACAAATGTAACATCGTCCTTTTCTTCCACCCTTAGGTCCAGCCTTTCTTTTTTATTTAGTCCCGAAATATTTTCTTTTCTTAGTATGAGAAGAAAAAGCAACAGGAGGACCTTTAGGCATGAGCATTTCTTGCTCTTCAACCCTTGTTTCCTCTTGAATGCATCTAGCCATTAATTCCTCGAAACCAGGAATTACATTATTGTTCAGAAGAGTTGTCCTGAACACGTACCATTCAGATGGTAATCCTCCAAGAGTCGTGAGTGCCATTTCCCTATCAGTAATAGTCTCCCCAATAGATAGGAGATCGTTCCTGATCTTGGTGATTCTTAATAAGTATGCTTGCATACTCTCATCTTTACCCTTCTTAATTTCCTTCAGCTTATTTCTAAGAAACAAAACTTGATTTGCATCATTAACTTTAAATAAACTCACCGGTCTATCATAGATTTCCTTGGAGGTGTTCAGGTCGGAGATGTAGGCCACCAAGCACTTGTCGATAGAGTCTCGGATGATCTTCTTTGTTTTCACTTCTCCAGTTTTCCATTTGTTCTTGGCAGCAGCAATTGAATTTCATGGAGGCTCAACAATATTTCCTCTCATATGGTCCAATACTCCTTGATGTTCTAAGGTTAGATCAATAGACATCTTCCATCCATGGTAGTCAGCTTTCTCACGGAGCTTATCTTCGGTGGGAAAGAGTGATGAGGACCCCATAGTTCTTTTAGGATAGCCTTGCCAATCTTCTTTTCTGTCATTGTTCTTGCTCTTGCTCAGGCTTTGTCTTCACCTCGGATTTGATACCATGTTAATTTATGGTTTGTTCTATGCTTAGAGAAATTTACTTTTCTTTCTTATTATTATTCATAGATTAGCAATCACATGTGCATAAGTAAAGTGCAGATATAACATTAAACGATCAATAAAAAACAAGCCAAGACAAGAGACACAGATGTGGCAGCTAGCGAGGGACAAACCCCACAATGTGTGGGGAAACCCTTTGATAAAATCTTCTTTTATCTTCAATAATTCAGCAGAGAGAAATTGTACAATAAATATTATTTATATCAGCAGTAGAAAACCCTAGATCAGCAACATCAGCATTAGTGGCTTCATCATCAAAACTAGGGCAGACGATATCTCGCAAACTGACCGTCGGATCGGCTTGATTCCACCACCAAAAATTGCGGCCTTCAGAGGAGGTACAGATGGACCTATAGTGCAGTTCAGAAGAGGAGGTTTGATGGTCAACACTGGTCAAAGTTTGGATCTGTAGTTGCAGCTTCAGGTTCAACAGCTTCCTTCCACATGTGTGAGAGAGAGACTCTTTTTTGTGCAGTAGAGAAGAGCCTCTTTTCTGCGCAGGAGAGAGAGAGAGAGATGTGATGAGATGAGTGAGTGAAAATGAGGAAAATTCCTCCTGTATTTATACACAATGTTGATGTTTGAATAGATGTGACTGTTGGGCTTCTGAGCCTACATGAGTTGTAGGTCGGCTTGATAATAATTCCATAATCAAAATAAATTTATATCTCCATGAATACTTATCAGAATTGGATGATATTTAGATCAATCCTACACCTCTCGATGAGAGGAGTCTAATAAAAATATAATCAGCCATGAATAAGATGACCCACATGGAGTTTGGCCCTAGTTTCCAATTTTAACACCACATCCTCCTATTATCGTTGCACAATTTTAGCTTATTTTCCCTTCTCCAATGCAATTCTAATTGACTTACTAGAGTTTGAATTAGACAAAGAAGTCTTTTTCACTAGACTTGCAACCAAATGCCAAAATTCAATTCATCTCTTTGGACTATGCAAGGTTTCCAATATGAAGGTAGATTCAAAATTTTCAAGTTCTTGGGAATGAATTCTATTAGTAATTGAGAAAATTGAGTTCCTATTATCATTGATATAATATTCCTCTCCTCTAAAATCTTTTTGAATGATGATGGTCTCTCATAATATGTGTCTCCCAATATGTTTATGGTCCATACTATTAACACTACACAATGCCTAAAATAACACCTTAACCTTGTTTGTAGCTAACAATCTAACATGCCTTGCAGTTTCATTGCTTTCCAACATTCCCTCATAAAATGAAAAGTAAAGTGGAAGCCTTGAGAGAAGCCTAACATTTTGTAAATATACACTAAGGGAATTGAATAGCTCTACATGGAGGAGGAAAAATTCAAGCAACCAAAGCACAAAATGAGTTGAGTGAGCTAGACCTACCAAACCACCAAGCTAAGTCACATGGCTAGAGCCAAGAGAACCTTAGCCACACAAACCAAATCCACGTGAACTAGATACAATGAAACTTGAGCCATGTAAACCAAAGCTAAGAGAACCAGGGTAACGGTCCCACAAGAGAAATCCAAGAGAACCAGAGTCTAACTAAAATCCCTAATTCAAACTAAGATGGAACAAAAATGAGAACACTTGGCCTAGAGACCATTTAAAATTCCTAAAATTAAAACCTACCATGGAATCTGTTATTCCACTTGCAATAAAACTCAATAGCCAAAGAAATTGATGATATTATTCCTACATTAATCATTAAGTGTGTGAGGGTATCATGGGCATATTGCTTCTTGGTTGTCATGAACTATAGTTACCCACACATCTAAATTAACATGCCAAATGTCTCCCATGAAATTTCAATTCATAACTACGAATTAATGCTCAAGGAATGGGGAAAATTTCATCCTTACTTCTTGTTCCTAGTCTATTGTAGCATAGAAGAGTGACCTTTTTGGCCAAATGATCTAACTTGTATTTAATCATCCTTAGGATATGAAAGTTCTCCACAATTTCAAACTTGTCCACTTTCTTTCTTATTCTTATGATAGTTCTTATAAGCTAGACATCACTCAGTGAGGATGTTCTTAGCATCAATTTGACGATTAATGTTGAGTCCCCAATTACAATAAGTCTTTTGATAAGACTATCATTGATAATCCTCAACACATGGAACAAATTAAATTCCTCTACTTCGTTGTTTAATGTTCTACTTAATTCTAATTCAAAAGCTTTTTTTAGGGATTGAGAATTATCCCCTTGCGAATGCCACACTTAGTAGTTATATACATGTTTGCGGATATTTATTTTATTTCTATAATATTAAATATTAAGAGGTGTGTGCATTGTGTGTCTGTTAAAAAGGTTTAGAGAATAATTTTTTTGAGTTTAGGTTTTTCATAATTTTTGCACTGTTAATTTTTTTTTTTATATAAGTGCAATCCCTTTTGGTGTTTGATAGGGTTGAGATAATTAATATATTTTTTTTCTAAGTTATACATGTTACATTAGCCTAAAATGATTTCAAAACATTGTTTTTTTCCTTTGAATAAATATTTTTGGTGATTCCCGCTCTTCTCCATAATTTTTTGGATGGAGGGGGTGTTAATCACCAATTGAGAGAACAAGTAGTAACCTATGGGATTCCATGAATTATTCGTGCGACCTCTTCATGATTTTTTCATTGAATGGTCAAGATTGGATAAGATGAGCTATCCTAATGGGTTTATATCATAATAAATTTATTTCTTTAACAAAAACTAGTGAATTTTATTTATATAAAAGATTGTGGCAAATGCACACAAATGAGTTACTTAAGTAGTAATCCTTGTAGTGCCAATGAATTATAGTAACTTCCTATTCATGATTTACAATTTCAAAACCACCCAAAATACTCAATCATATATAGATATTTACCAAATTCAAAAGGATCAAGACCCTCCGAATTAGGGAATTGGTTAGTTGGCAAGTTTCCCATTAATTAAAAACAGACCCTTTTTTCCTGACTGGGTAGCCAAATTGTCTTGGGAATTAGCCAATTTTTTATGTCATCACATGTGGAACCATTCAAAATTGCATTTCATTTTTTCAACCGAAATTCTAATTCCACTAAGAATGTTTTCTAATATAAGATCTTTGGTCTTTGTTCCAAATTGGATGTGTCTTAGGACGATAAATGAGTCCCCTGGAACAATAATAAACCTTGTATAGAATGTATCAGGACTCTGCTAAATTGTTAGAAAGAACTCCTAGTTGCCATACATATTGTCCTTCAATTATTCCTATGGGTTGAAAGATTTCCACCCCCCACTCCACACCTGCCTCCACTTATATCACAATACTGAAAGTATAGTATTATTTAAATTTTTGTGTAAGTTAAAAAAATTTATGACTCATACTAGTGATCATTTCCCAAAAATGAATTGTAAATGCGCCACTTTTAAAAAAGAAAAGAAAATTTGAATGCTATATTTTTTCAAAGAAAAATCACCTTTTTTTATTTAGAAATTGAGTGGAAATACATTTTCATGTGCATGTTGCACTTATAGAAACAATGGTACAATTTTAATGGATATGAAAATTTTGTACCAATGAAAAATAATCCTCAATCGTGCCTTGTTTTCCATTTTTATTGTTAATCTTATCCTTTCCTCCTAGAGTAGATTCCATAGCACCACTGTAATTCTAAATTCAGATTTCCACAGTGCAAATGAAATATTGATTCCTCATTAAACCAAAGTTTCTTTTCATGAAGTTACTACATTCCTCCTCAAGCCTTATTTACCACTACCTCCCATGAGGGTGAATGGAAAGTAGTTTTTAGTTCTTCTCTATCTTCTAAGGGAATATTTGATTCCTTAATTTACACTTTTGGATTGGCATTATTATCTTGCTTTGGACCTAACATTAGTTGAGTTTTTTCAAGCTACTACCTCAACTTTTAATTTGTTTTAGTTTATTAACATTGTAATGAATTGCATTTACTATTGGTAAAATAATTTTTTTGAAAGCAAAAAACATCCATAATTCATATTATAGACATGATAATAGGTACAACCATTTTTCTATTGGGTGACTACATAAAGGGAAACCAATCAACCTCCAACTTAATGTTATCACTATGTTCATCTTAAATTTTATGCTAACAACTCAGAGGTTTAAAAAGGTAGCAAAAAAAGAAATCATTTGCCTTCATTAATTGGCATTCATAGATAATCATAATGAAAAAAAATATCTAAGTCTGAAACGGTTTAATACTGTTTACAACACCATTCCACAAGACATCGAGCCCTCCCCTAGCCTAGCTCTGATTGATTTTCCAGATGGTCTCAATGTAGACATGGAATATCAACTTAGAGAGAGACCTGACAACTTTGGAAGAAATGCAATCAAATGCAATTAAAGTTGAAGTTAACATCCCGGCCAAAAAATCCAAACTGAACTCTGAACGCAGAGTTACCATAAAAAAAGAACCTTCTACTTCTTCTGTTGATCATAAGATTGATAACTTAGTCAGAGTGGTGAATCAAATGATGCAAAGAGTGAACATTAATGACCAAACTCAAGCAAGAGAAAACCAAAATGCCCCTCAAACTAGAAACCAAAACTTTAGAAGGAATGTTCCCCAAATTAAACAAAGAGAACAAAAGGGTCCAGACCAATAGGTTCGGCCTCCTTTTCAGGAAATTACACAAATAATGAGGGGAATGTTGTGGAAGATTTGGATGATAATCAAATAAATTTGTTGGGGATAAATGATGATGAAAAAATTTTCCTCACTCGAGAGGAGCATAAAATTTTTCTCTTAGCCCACATTGAATTGGATTCTGAAGAGTTAGATGGATATAAACAAGGGTTTGAAAATGCCATAATGGACGTCCATAGGCAGTACAACCTTAGAAGCAAAAAGAATACAAGCACTCCCAATGCCAAAATCTCATAACAACCTGCTAAGAAGTCACCTGAAAATGAACCTAGGAAAACCACGGATATCTTCCTAAGAAAACCATGGATAATCCTGGTAAGAAAAAGGTGGAAATCCCTGTCAAAAAGGTTGTTAAAAGTGTTTCTAAAACTACTCAAACAGATGTCCCAATCACCAGTCAACAAAAAGAGCCTATCAAAAAACAAATTACAGAGCAAGCTGAACTTCTTAACTTAAATAAGAATAAAACATCTTTCAATAGTGAGAATGAACTCACAAAATTGAAAATCCCTATTCCTTTCACAAAGTTAATGAACAAAAATATGTACAAACCCCAAGTAATGAAAGCTTTAAACATTGGGGAAAACACTGACTCTGTAAATATGAATGATGACCAACTTGAACTCTTATTTGGGCCGGAAGTTGAAGGAAAACCATAGGAAGGAGGAGTTCCTCCATTCTATGTTAGCCTAAATATTCATGACAAGATTCTCCATAATGTTATGTTAGATTCAGGTGCATCTCACAATTTAATGCCTAAAGTTGTGATGGAGAAATTAGGACTTGACATTACTAGACCCTACAAAGACTTGTACTCCTTTGATTCCAGCAAAGTTAGATGCCTAGGTCTTATCAAGGACCTATGTGTTACTTTAGCCCAAATCCATACTAAAAGTCTAGTGATGGACATAGTGGTTGCAGACATTCCCCCTAAGTATGACATGATGTTGTCACACTCATGGGGAGAAAAATTATAAGGAACCCTACAAATGGACATGACCTTTGCTACCATACCATTTTTTGGGCAACAACAGAGACATTATAGGGAGACCTTAATGAAATTTATGGTTAGTACTCAAGGTAGACCTCAAAATTATCCACTTTATTCAGGTCATTCATATTTAGATTCATTTATTCTTTACAATTATGGGGATATCAACAATCAAGTAATCAATGCTGAGAATGAGGTTTCTAAAATAGACCCATCCCAAACACAAATAACAGAATTGAAAACTCCTCCTAAACCTCTTTGGAACATGAGTTTTGATGGCTCTTGCAGCAAGGATGGTGTTGGAGCAGGAATTTGGGTGGTTAACACAAGAAATAATCATGTTGAAGGTCATTCATATAGGCTTAATTTTCAATGCACTAATAACATAGCAGAGTATGAAGCCCTCATTCTAGGTTTGCAATTGTTAAAAAAGTTAGGTGCTAAAAGAATTTATATTCAAGGGGATGCCGAATTAATTATTAAACAAATTAAAGGAGAATATTCGACCAAACATCCCACGATGAGAGCATATAAAAATAATGTGTTGGACTTCCTAGAAAGTTTCCTTGAATATGACCTTTCTGCAATTCCTAGAAAACAAAACATCATTCCAAACAATCTGGCTTTTTCAGCTAGCTCTTGCAAAATGCCTTATCCTAATCAAGAATATGTACTAGAGGTAAAACACCGACCAGTTGTACCTGATAACGTAAGATATTGGCAGGTATTTGGAAATGATAAACAAATTGAGAGTTTCCTGCAATCCAAAGATGAATTTCAAGATGACAATATTGATTTGGAATTTGAAGGAGATAGTCAAATTATTGAACATTCTGATCCAAAAAGGCAACTAGATAATTTAGATGTAAATACTCCCTTAGATAAAATTGTAAATAAACCAGAATTGCTTGAAATTGACCCAGAAAAAGAAGAGTTTGAAACACTCCAGCTTAAAGATAATATTTTTCCTAGGGGTCTAGCTCCATTAGAAGAACTATTTGATTTCAATGATGTGGCTAAAAAGCCTAAGATTGAGCCCTCAAGAACAACAGTTGAAGATTGTAATTTAGGTACTGAAAAAGACCCAAAGATCATAAAACTGTCTAAATCAATCCCAACAACTGAAAAACAAAAGTATATTGCTTTATTCAAGGAATTTAGTGATGTTTTTGCCTGGAGCTATGAAGATCTTAAAACATATGACACTGAAATCATACAACATAAAATTCCAATCAAGGAAGATCAAAAACCTTTTAAACAAAAACTTCGTAGAATAAATCTGGTTCTGATGCCTTTAATTGAGAAAGAAATCAAAAGGATGTATGATTCCAAAATCATAGTTCCTCTTAGGTACTCTAAGTGGGTTTCCAACATTGTACCAACTAGGAAGAAAATATGTGAAATCAAATTGTGTATAGATTTCAGAAACCTTAACAAAGTTTCCCTAAAAGACAATTATCCCTTACCTAAAATGGATCATATTCTGCAAAAGGTAGTTGGATCTTCTAGGATTTCTTTATTAGATGGATTCTTAGGTTATAATCAAGTCTTAGATCATCCAGAGGATCAGGAAAAAACAACCTTTAATACCCCTTGGGGTACCTTCATGTATGTTAAGATGCCTTTTGGATTAATGAACGCTAGAGCCACATTTCAGAGAGCAATGGACATTGATTTTGCTGATGAAATTGGCAGATTTATTGTGATCTATTTAGATGACATAACTGTATATTCTAAATCTAATGAAGAACATCTCATGCACCTTAGAAGAGTCTTTGAAAGATGCAAAAAGTTTGGGATCTCATTAAATCCAAAGAAAACAGCGTTTGGTCTTGAAGAAGGAAAACTTCTTGGTCACATTGTATCTAAGGAAGGTGTCAGAATTGATCCTAAAAGGATTGAAGCTATTCTGAAAATAAATTATCCAAGAAATATTAAAGAACTTCAGTCATTTATTGGGAGAATAAACTTCCAGAGAAGATTTATCCCTAACCTTGCAGAACTTCTCAGAAACATCACAAACATGCTAAAACACGACTCTGAAATTAAGTGGAACATCGAAGCTAGGAAATCATTTGACCAAGTTAAACAAGCATTAACAAAAGCACTAGTCCTTATTAGTCTTGATTTTACTAAAGATTTTATTATTTTTTCCTTTGCTTCTGAACATACTATTGTAGTTGTCCTTTTGTAGAAAAATGTTGATAGATATGAACAACCCATTGCTTTCTTTAGCAAGGCCTTAAGGGACGCTGCACTAAAGTACAATATAACGGAAAAACAGGGTTTTGCACTGATAAAAGCGATTAAATATTTCAGAGTATATATTCTTCATTCCCATATAATTGCTTATGTACCTAATGCTGTTGTTAAAGATATTTTGACACAGAATGGACCAGATGGAAAAAGAGGCAAATGGATTGCCATCATTTTGGAATATGACATGGAAATCAAGCCAACCAAGCTCATCAAAGGACAGATATTATCCAAATTGATGGTTGAATATAATTTTAATGATTTAGATATTAAATTTGTAGTTGAATTAGATGATCAAGAGGAACAGGAAACTCCACAACTAGATGAGGCTTTCATGACCTCACCCTGGTATGCAAACCTTATTTATGTTTTATTTAATTTAAATGCTCCTCTTGGTCTAACAAAAACAAAGGCTAGATTTCTTAAACTAAAAGCAGTTAAATTTTGCATCATAGAAAATGTTTTATATTGGAAAGATGTTGGTGGTCTTCTACTAAAGTGTCTATTGAGTGATGATGCAGAAAGAACTATGCAGGAATTCCATGAAGGTGACTGTGGTGGCCATCTCTATTGGAAAACCACTACCAATAAGATCCTAAGAGTTGGTTTTTACTGGCCTACACTTTTTCCAGATGTCCATAAAAAGGTAACCTCTTGTCACAAGTGTCAAATCTTTGAGGGAAAAAGAAAACTTTTTCCTTTACCTTTGAAGCCTATATCTGTTGAAAGCCCTTTCCAACAGTGGGGATTGGATTTCATTGGAGAGATCCATCCTCCATCCTCTGCTCAACATAAATGGATCCTTACTGCTACTGACTACTTTACCAAATGGATTGAAGCCATCCCTTCTAGACTAGCCATAGATGCTGTGATTATCAAATTCTTAGAAACCAACATCCTATCTAGATTTGGTTGCCCAAAAAAACTTATTACAGATAATGCTGCAGCCTTCAAGTCTAAGAAAATGATAGATTTCTGCAATAAATACCATATTACTTTGGGGCATTCAACTGCTTATTACCCACAAGGTAATGGGCTGGATGAATCTTCAAACAAAAGTTTTGTGAATATTATCAAGAAATTGTTAGCAGATAACAAGAAGTCATGGCACAACAAGCTCATAAATGCACTTTGGGCTGATAGGCTCACTACAAAGAAATCCATTTGCATGTCACCATATCAATTTGTTTATGGAATGGATGTTGTTTTTCTATCCTCTTTGGGAGTCCCAGTCATGAAGTTAATTTAGGAATTGTAGGTTGAGCCCAATGATATTCAAAGGAGGATTGATCAAACTATCCAGTTGCAGCAATCCAGAGAAGAAGTTTATAATAAGGCTCAAGTCATTCATGAGAATATTAAAAAAAAATTGACAGAAGGACAAAGGCAGATGAATTCACCATTGGTGAAAATGTCTTAAAGTGGGATTCAAGAAGAGAAGATAAAGGGAAGCATGGAAAGTTTGATAACCTATGGATGGGTCCTTATGTCATTTATGCTTTCAGAGGAAATAATGCATTCTTTATCAGAAATTTAGATGGCACAGAATTACTTGGTGGACCTGTCAATGGAAAGATGCTCAAACATTATTTTTCTAAGCATTAGAGATTTTCCTACCATTTATCATTGTATATATCATTGTCTTTATTGTGTGGATTGGGTAACCTATTAGCAGAAGTTGAAGCCCAAAGAGAAGGCCTTGAGCTTTTATTGATGAGTTACCAAAAATACTGTAACAAAGAAATCAGAGGTGGATATTGTTGAAATAACAACTCAAGGCTACTGATCATATGTTCTTGGCACCTCACAGGGAGAGTGCCATCCCCAGCTGGAGCCATTGTTAGGGTCCTATAATTTATAGGATCTCAAGGTAATTGAGTAATGTATCTCAGGAATCTTATTTTGTAAATATCTGCCAATGATTTCCAAATAAAAAAGGAAAAATAGAATAAAAAAAGAAAAGAGGGTATAAAGAAGAAGAATAAAGAGAAAAACAAAAATATTGAAAAAAAAAGAGAAAAGATTAAACCCCACCAAAAAGAAAGAAAATCAAAAGAAAATAATACTAAAAGTGTTGCAATTCTAAATGCCACTACTCATACATAGTTTTTTGCTTTACTTATGTAAAATAAAGTTGTGTGCAACTTGTTCAAAATGCCACAATCACTTTCTTTAGTTTAGTCATACTACTTAATCATGATTAGACTTCTTTAAATTTCTGTAAATTAGATAGAGAATAAATGTTTATCCAACAATTTAATTTGGGTAAATCATTAGTTAGGTAGAAAAGGAAATTGATCCAATTTTTCAATCTGGGTCAATAGGAGAAATAAGGGATAGGTTAGATAGTTTTTCTTTCTGCATAAAAGAAAATAAAAATGGGTTTGCTAGTCTAAATGCACCCTAGAGATTAAAATAAAAATTCTAGTATAGATAAGGGTAGGTAGATTAGGTGGTTTGCTTAAAAATCAACATGCATAAATTTTATCCTAAGTTTAAAGGATAATTATATGTGCGGGGATAAAGCATTTCATTACCTTATATTTCCCTTTATCCTAAGTTTGAAAATAAAATCATACAAGCGCAAGCAGATAAATGTTTTTAATCTTTTGTGATTAACCCTCGGTCTCATTCAACACCTTGGGATCTAGTCCCCCGCTTCATCCACGACCAGTGTCCTTTTTTGGCCCCCCCTTCACATTTTCAATTTACCGCCAAGGAGAGAGGGGGGGTGTGTGGTCCAGAAGGCTATTTCTTCCACCGGGCCCTACTCTCTACGTGGCGCATTGCGATGATTTCGCACCCCCCCTGCCGATACTGCTCACTGCCCATCACCCCCTCTAGAAACTTCCTGTCTCGTATTTGTTCCTACCAGACCTCCACCACTCCTCCTCCACCAATCTCTGCCTTCCACCTGTTTGGACCATTGCTCCAATTAATGCCTTCTTGCTTAATACCTGTTTCTCATTTAATTCTCCCGAGTAACCATTCAGTAATGGCCGCGTGCCATTTCCAACGGGACTTTGCCTCTGCGTTTAAATAAATCCCAAGCTCATCATGCTCAATATTTACTTCTCATTGCTTTATGTTATTCATTATTTCCTACAGTGACCTCCGCTAGAGCTTCATCGCCACTAGCATCCCAATAGTCACTGACCTCCCTGTTCTTTTTCGCCTGATAGATTGTTATCTTTTCTGAGCCCGGTAAGCCTCATTTGTGTATTCATTTTTTTCAAAAAACTTCTACAACCATGCCTCCTAAAACTAAGACCCAGAACCAGGCCATTAACCTGTTAATTCCACCTTCTATAGACTTGGATCATACACCATTAGTAGACAGGGATTACCAGATAACTGAAACACTATGACTATGATTTCCTCGAGTTATATTGTTGGCTAGAGGATAAACACACTGGTAAAACTGATGAGATAGGACTCTGGGAGTCAAACCTCCCCCACTATATCTTTCCTGTGACATTTCAAGCCCCAGAATTCACCAAAAGATGCCAAGCTTGTTATGTCCCTGCCTAAAGAGCCATAATTGCCCCTACAGGTGACATTCTATTCACCATTACAGCCAAATCTATTGACCAAATGGTGATGGCCCCTTCTATGGAAAATTTTGGCTCTTTCTCCTTAAAATCCCTCACCCATCTTTATCAAAAGCTAGATTTTTCCACCAGAGCTAGGATTTTTGATATTTCCCTGCCAGAGAATGCCCAATTGCCCAAGAAGAATCCTCCTTGTCCTTCTTCCATTTTCCCTGATCAGGCAAAACATATTATTTCCATCCTTTCTCACATTCTAGGCTATCATTCTGATCAGTGGGTAGATGAGCCCATTTTAGGATTCCTCTCCACATTTTCCACAGACAACAAGCCCTCTACAATTTTAAATTTCAGTCAATTATTGGTTGATAATATCCATGATTAGTTCATCAAGTTTCCCATAGAGCAAGTGTTCAGGTCCACCTCTGTTCTAATTTACATGTCCATCTACTATCAACCAAAAAATTTCAGTTTTGCATTGCAGAAATTGGATGATGCAGGGGAACAACAACCAGTGATCTTTTGGACCTCATTGGTAATGAAAGAACAACAGGAATTCACCCACAAGCAATTTATGGAAGACTTTGTTCATCCAACTATGAACATTCTCTACAAAACAGTATATCCCAGGATCAGTGAAGAGATCAAACAAATATTACATCTATCAGACCAAGCAAAGACCAGAGATTGGTTCCTCTACCAAAACTACATAGAGATTAGAGTCTATGGATGTGAATTTCCCCCTAAAAGCTCACAAGTACCTCCCAATGAGGATCTTTGCAATAGAATATATCAGGTAAATGTTGAATTCAGATGAGATTCACTTTGTAGAAGAAAAGAAGAAGGCACAATTCAATATTAAAACACAGTTGGACCCATTTTTGTGCAACACAAGGACAACATGTGAGGAGGCAAATAAGATATTAAAGGAAATGAAGTTCAGCTTGAGCTTCACATGGTCTTATGACCCCTGTGGCATCATTTCAAAACTCAGAGTGGACAATAAGAACACTCCCTACATCCATACTTCTAGGGCAGACATAGAACAATATGCTAATTAGTTGGAATGGGAAAAAAATACATTGCATGAAGCTGAGGAGCAGATTGTGTCCACTTCCATTTTGCAGACTCTTGTTCCTCAAGAAAAATCCAGCAAAAGGCAAAGGGAGGAAGGGTCATCATCTACAACTGGCAGTGAAGCCAGAGAATTTAGAATCAGTTATAGAAAGAGGCCCAAGGTGACTCACAAACCAGAAGTACACAAAGAAATTGAAGAACAGGAAACTATCATCATCACAAATTCACCACCAGCAACCACCAAGTTTACTACATCTCCTTCTAAACCGTCCTCCTCACAAGGTCATAAGGAGACTGAGTTAGAATCACACATTTTCCAAATAGGAAAAGAGAAGACAATGTTTGATAGGTACAAAGAAATAAAGATCAGGAATCAAATCTTGAAGAACAACACCTACAACCAATTCTAGAAGCAGACTTCCAGTTCACAAAGTAGACTTCTGTCAGTGTTTGATACTAAAATGGAAGAAAGCAGATGGCCTTTCTTGAGGCCTAGACTTCACAACCCAAAACAACAGCTGACTACAAGAGTACCACCTTTGAGTTTAGTACAAAGGACATAAATCCCATTGATCAAATGGGGATGCACAAACAAACTGGTGATATTATATCCTCCACTCTCACTAACACTTCCATGTCTTTATCCAAATTGTAGGTTTCTTTTGCAAATGTGCAGTCACAGTTGAAGATGGAGAAGGTATCCTCCTTGGCCAAAGACAATAGGATCAAGTCTTTGGAAGACTTGGTGATTAAGATAGGGTATGACCCTAAGGATGTTATTGTTGCTAAAGAAATTATTAAGAAGAAAAACTTGGACATTGCAGCATTGAGGAAACAACTCAAGTTGCTAGCTACAGAAGATCTAATGACCAAGGAAATTGCAGTAGGTGAAGCTCAGAAAGCAGACATGATGAAACTAATTATTAATCAAAACATAAAGATTAGGAAGATGGAAGCAGAGTTGGAAAATCTGATAAAGGAGAAGGAAGACAGCTTGAAAACAACCATTATTCCCTTGGATGATGTACCTCTTTCTCAATTTCCATCAACAGGAACAACTACTACCCCTACCACTTCAACTCAGACACCTAGTGCTGAACAGGTGGCATAGACATTGCAAAACATGTCATTGCAGTCAAAGTAAGTTGAGACCTTGCAGGAGAAACTTAAAGCTTTAGAAGTCCAGAAGGCCAGAGTTGAAATTGCTCGGACTACTGAATTGGAAAAATCTCATAGACTTTTGGAAAATTTGCGCCAGGTAGAGAGAGATACATTTATTGGCCAGACCATGGCCCAAGCCAAGGAAACAATTTGGATGAACATACTTGACTCAATGAATGAGATTTGGCCTTCTATTCAAATTATATTTGAGCAGAAAGAGTTAATAGAGAAGGCCAATGAGACCATTGTGCAAGGAAGGGAAAAACTGAGAGAAATGCCAAATGAAGCTGGCAATATTATCAGGTTCTTAAATTCAAAATCCAAATATGAGCTGGAGGAAGTGGGAGTCAGTGACAGAATTGCCACCATTCTAGAGGTCAAGAAAGTCTTGACTAAGAAAAATCTTATTGACTAGTTGGAGGAAAGGTGTGAGACCTTGGAGCTGCAGGTGAACAGATTTACAAACAGGATTGAAGACTTAATGCAGAAAGGACTGCCTAGTATCTATGTCATCAATGACAAGCTGATCACTCAGGAGGACTATATCCACAAGATGAAAGAGGTAGCCAAAAGCAGCATCAAGTTTAGTGGAATCAAAGGGAGAATGACAACAAAGGCATTTATAGAGACCATGTCAAATGACTTCCATGTGCAGAATGAGGTAAAACACATTTTTACTGTGAAACCAACTTTTGTTAAGTATACAGAGGTAGATGAAATCTACCACAAGGTGAAAAAGTTAATAGTACCAGATGAAAAGAGATTGTAAGAGTTACTTGATTTACTGGACAAAGGAATAAATCAATAGCAGTGAATTTTTTTTCCAACACAGTAGTCAGTGCAAGTTTCAATTGAGCATCGGATTCTGTTTTGAATGACTTAGCAACAGAAACCACCTAAACAGGGCCACTGTTTTCCTCAACAGCCTACGTGGCCTATTCTTTTACCAGGATTAGATGATATTAGTTTGTAATTATGCTAATAATACACTATTGGTTTGACAGCGATTTTGTAAAGCATTATCGTAATATTTATTATAAATACTTCACTGTTTGAAGTATTAGTGTTGATTTTCGAATGTAATTTCTACTGTGTATTGTAATTTTGAAGTATTGGAGCATCAATAATACAGGGACCTTTCATAGGATTCATGTGGTGTCTTAAAAGGTGGTGTATTTCTTGTCTTCATATGTTGTTATTTCTTTCCTCTGTTTTTCTAAATCTGAATTAATCAATAGAAAATGTGATAAATAGGATTCATTTTCAAGAGCGCCCTATTTTGGCTGTTGTTAATTTTAATGTTTTCTACTGAAGTCAGGGTAAATAATTCTTAATTTCTCTTTGTTCTCTATTTAACCTTACACTTCTTCTTTTCCACCATCCATTTAAACTCTGAAAAGATCCATTTGCTAGCAACCTAGCTTTCCCTGTGAGAACTCCTTTAAAAATTGATGAACAAACTCCAGTTTAGTTTATATACTCCATATCCCAATGAAATTATAACACTCAAATCAACCAAACCTTTCAAACAAACAAACAAGTACAATCATAGTTAGCCTAAAATTCACGCTAAAACAAAGCTAAATCTTATAGAGAGATCCCTCTTTGAAGTTGGCAGGGCTAGATCTCAACTTCCAAAGTGGTTTTGATGTTTTCCTATGTGTTTACTCCCTTGACCTCAAAAATATAGAATGACAAAACCCATGTGTCTAGACCCCAATCTAAGATATCTAACACCACATCTGAAGCTAAAATATAGGAACATTCCACTATAATAGTTTCCTCTAGTTCTTGGATATCTTCACAAACTAGATCAGGGATTTGTTAAGAGAAAGCCCGAGTGGATATTTCAAACCTTAAATAAGCATGAGAACCCCCTTGCTCTCCCCAATTACTACTTCCATGGTGAACTCAAGCCTGTTTCCTCACTATACTGAATTCCACAAGGCACCAAAGTCCATGCTTCCAATACATAAAGTCTTGCATATCAGGAAATTCACAGAGAACCAACTACCTTAGAGAATGATCCCTCTCTCCCATAGAGAAAAGAGATGGAGAAAGCTTGTGACAAAGGCCAAGAAGTAGAGAAGACGAAGAAGGAAACAACTATGGGGAGGAAAGAAACAACTAGTTCCTCACCTTGTCAAATACAAATAACAATAGACTGTAACAAAGTTGGAGGGAAATGAGAGTCTAGAGTTGGCCTTGCATTGGAATTGATGGGGTAGGAGTAATGATTTCCACCATTCAAGATGCTTTTGTAGGAGCAACATTAAATTCAAACCATCTAGGCAGAAAATTAACACATTCCATTTGGAGTAATAAACGCCTAGAGCCTTCCACATGTTCAATGTTAAGACAAGACAAGGGGAACATCAATTGTGTTGATTACGTGGGGTGGAAATGCCTCTAACACATCCCACCTCACTCGATTAGGGGTAAACTAGAATTTACATTAAAATAGATCAAAAATATTAATTAGTTTTTTAATTTCTTAAAATATATATTTACAAAAATTTCACAATTTTCTTTGGAAAAATACTTCTAATATTATAAGATTATATAAAAAACTAATAAATATTTTTTAATATTTAGAATATTTAATTATATTTATTAAACTTGAAATTTATAAAACTTTAAATTTAATATTAAATATAAAAGTATAAATTTTCATATATATATATATATATATATAAGAACTCATAATAGCTTTTATGTTAAAAGATATTTATCTAAAGCTCAACTTAGATACATGATTTATGTATCAACGACCATCTATATAAAATTCTGATCTTGAATCTTTTGACCAAAATGCTACAATATCTACAATATTCAACTTGTATATTCATCAATAATGACCTAACAAAAACCAAAATTTACAAAGCATCAAAATGTTACATTAAACCACGAGGAAATATTGGTTTACTTTGATTTCTAAGTCTCTTGATTGACCATTAAGGAAGGGGGGGCATACCCCTTTTTCCCTTACCACCAAACTTCACCTTGATTTAGCCTTGGCCCCAAATTAACGGTGCAATCAACCTTGGAGTTGTTTGATCAGAGAAAATGGAGAATTTTCTTCTTGGTGATAGACTGATACAATTGATAAATCCGCTTGAAAATGTGACTTAACTTTTCATTTGAGGGGATAAATCCTCAATATAAATGGTGAATTATATTTAAGGAATCACTAAAAATAATCACCTCCTAAATTACCAAATTCACAATTTTTCTTAAACCCTGATATAAGGCATATGATTTAGCAACGTTGTTGCAAGTATGACCTAAACCCCAAGCATACCTACGTTCTTCTTGAATCTTAAGGAAAAAAATACCCCTCCTCCCTTTCCTTGCTCTTGCCACCCCTAGGTTTCCTTTTGTTGCTCCATTGAAGCTTAAGAATAAGTGTTTCTACTCCAAGAGCTACTGATCAAATTCCTCCTTAGATAATCTTACTTTCAAAATCTCGATGAGATGTGTTTTCTCCCTAATGACTGACTTTGGATAAAATAAACTTTAATTCATTATGATTCATCCCCATCCAACTTCCAATCCTCTTCATCTATTTTCTTAGCCTTGGAATATTCTCCAAGAAGCCCTATTGTTGATCTCATTGTCTTGATGATATATTGCCTTTCATCTTGAAAAAAACCTGATTTCTAGGCAGCCAAATTTTCCAACATACATATTTAGGTAGTACTTCCCATATACATTAGTTTTTTCCCTGCAAAAGAGCCATTATAATGTTTTTCCAACAAGTCTTGCAGTGAAGAAGGCCATATTGCCCTTGATTTTAATTGAGATAAGATCACTCCCCAGACTTTAAGCATGGAAGGGCATTCCAAGAAGAGATAATCTATATTTTCAACAATGTGCTTGCACAAGGCACACCAGGAAGGTCCAACAATTCCCCTTTTCAATAAATTCTAAGTTGTTAAGACCTTCGTATGAGCTAGTGCCCCACAAAAAATATTAATTTTTTGGAGGTTATCAAAGCTCCAAATAAAGGCCCAAAACTAAGAAGAGGGGGGTTTAATATAAGGGAAGATAAAATATTAATAACCCCTTTTAATAGAATACAAATCACCTAGCCAACCTTGAGAGTTTCGATTTGACAAGGATGAAGGAGCACATCCAACAAGAGTAGATTCAAGGGATCTGAAAATACTAACATGGTGACCCTGGATGTTACCCTAGGGCCGACTCAACCAATGCTTGTCAGATGAGCAAGAGGAGATATCCCACATAGATATTTTAAGTTGGAGAATCAACTATTAGTTTTTGTATCATTGGATGTGTCGTAGCCTTTAAATTTTGTGGACAGGCTAGAATGCATGAGATATCCAAAACCCAGAAAGTGTTTCTAGAAATTCCGCCTAGAAATGACTTTATTAGATTATTAGTCAGTTTTTAAATATTTCCTAAGTCTAAACTTAGGAAATATGACTAATTAATCATAATTAATTAAGTTAAGGTGTGAATGTTCTAGAAAATCACATGGGTCAACTTCAAGTTAATCCTAGCCATCGATTAAGATCTAATCTTAGTCGTTGAAGTCTTAACATAGGATTATAAGAATAAGTCGATGGGGCTTGGAGAAATCACTTGAGTAGTTCGATTTCATGAGCAGATCGATTTCTTGAGTCACAACATTCAGTTGCCGGAGAGAGAGCCAAAGAAATCGAAACAGTGAGAGAGTGGTAGGGACAATGAAGCTGGAGGAAGGATTCCAGTTCTGGTGAGTGCATTTTTAGAGAGGTAGAGGAGCCACATTGAGGTTGATGCAGAGCAAAGTCATAGCCTCCAGGGGAAATTTTAGTTTTCCTAAGGAGAAGCAGAGCTTCAGTGCCAGAAGCTAGGCAGAGGTTCCAAAGGCCAAGAGAGCCATTTTCCTAGACAACAGTGGATCATACGACTTGAGAAGAAGTTGTTCTGAGATGAGTACATGAGCAACTATGCTAGGGTGATGCAGTGACTACACAGAGCCAGTTTGGATGGCTCAATCAGAGCTGAGGTCAAATCCCGGATTTGCTTGTGGAGTGAGGAAATTTCTCACTAGGTTTTTTCTTTCTAGATTTCCTCTATAGGATTGTCAGTTTCGGCATCTAGTTGTACTCAAATTATTTCACTGCTGCATATTAATAAAACCCTCAGCTGCTACACCGGTTTTCCCGAGTTGGGTTTTTGCAGGGACATTGGTCAAAAAATAACTGTGTTATTTTATGTGTGTATACTAGTATTTCTTCTAGCGTTTATTTCTTCCACACTTTTATTTATGTAGGTTGTAGTGTGATTGATTCAATATTTTCTGTAGAAAACAGTAAATAAATTGTCAAGAATTAATTCAACAATTAGGAGAATTATTTCCAGTTGTTGCAATAGGAATCGGGTTTTCGATTTTTCACATGGTACTAGAGCGCAGTTGATTAGCTGGAGAGCTCAGAGGCGGAAGAAAAGGAATTTTGTTGCTCAGTAAGGGCAACAGGACAAAATTCGCAAGGGAAGCGCAATCATTCTGCCAGGCGGCCAAGTTACTTTTGGGGGTTCGATTTTTCTAAGTATAAGGCAAAAAAATTCGATCTTGTTGAAGAATCTAGGGAAGTTAGTATTAGTAGAATTCTTCTAGGATTGATAAAAATTTGTGAAGCGCTTTTAAAATTTATCTTAGCTTGATCTTCTTCTTATTATTAATGTGTGTGTTTACTTCATCAAACTGCTACCAAAAACAAAGAGACAAGAACACAAGATGTTTGGCTTTCTGCTAGGGCCAAAACCTCTCCCTCTTGGAGGGGAAAACCCCACAAAAATTCTTCTTATAGAGATTCCAATTGACGAACACCAAGACCATAACCCTTGACCTACTAGGCCACTTCAAGACCAAGTCACCAATCCTTCTTCTTACTATTGAGATTATCATCAACATTGTTGCTTCACCTAGTTCATTATTCATGCACCTTCACTGTGATATTCATCACAATAAGGAGAACATAGTTGTTGAACCATATCTCCATCTTCTCTTAGATCATTACTGCACTTCTCACTGGGATCATAATCATGTTGATGAGACTTCGATACTGAAATATGTGAATGCTTCATTGATGTCTAGTGTGTATAGCTGAGAGCTTATTATACTAGGATCCTTATCATTATATATATGCCAAGACTATCCTAGAATGTCGAAATTGTAGTCATGATGATCATCCGAAATGCTCAACCGAAACTGTAATTATGGTTCTCAACCGAGATGCTGTACTCCCATCCCTGTTTAATATACTTTCCTTTTTGGGCCATCCAAGATTCTGTACCACACCTCTGAAATTGCAGACAAGTTCGAGATTCTATTTGAGTTTTTGCAGATACCCCGGCTGAGTATAAATAGTGGTTATGTCTCCATTTTTTAGTTGACTTTAACAAGTGAACTGTTGTGTCTTTTATATGAGCCGACATGACATTTGTATATATATTTGAGGCTGACATGATGTTCTCCTTATCATTTTTCTTGCAGACTTCTTTGTGCTTGTTTTGGAGGATTGTGCTTGGTCTTGGAGGGTTGCTCTAGGCTTGTATACATTTTACATAGGCTCATGAAGAGCTCCTTATTAATGACTTTGACTCTTTGACCTTAAATATAAATCATAAGGCTCTCAATGGGAGCCATCTATTAAACCTCTTGCTCATGAAACCCATGCAGCAAGGAATAATAATTTATTTTCTTATTTTACAAAAATCATAATTACAATGTCATGAAAACCGAACCTAGTTACATTTTCTTCAACAATCCCTCTTAACTACGGAGGTATTCATGATGACTAGGGAGGAATTCATGATGGTACTTGGTCATTCTCAATATGAAGAATTTCTGATAAGAAGAATTAGATTGGTAATCCCATATGTATAGCATCATATCAATCAACATTGTCATAGTGCAAGGCCTTGACTAACAACTCCATATATCTACGAGACCATGAGCTACAATGTTGGCAAGACCAATGATTTATAGACACCTTCATCATTTTCTCTCAAGGTTGATACCCACCTGGGTTTTCACTGAGTATGACCTTCTAGGACTATTCTTATCTTGGGTTCTCAGCCCTCAAAGAATATCGGTCCTCTTGCCTACTCTTATCTTGGATGCCCTACACATCCTCAAAGAGTATCAGATGCCAGATGACTACCCAACCCTCCATTGTTTCTTCCCAAGTGAATACAAGAATGATGTGTCTATCATGTGTTTACATTTCCATTCGTGGCCTTCATCTAGACCTATGGTTGCTAGTCCTGATCTAGTGCATGACACATGAAATAGAAAAACACAATTGTCACTCCTTTGTAATAAGGGGTGACTTAATTCAAACTCCCTCTTGATCAGGGACATGTCAGAGCTCCCTCTTAGCTAGGGACTCTTCTATATATCAATAACTTCTTCTTTGTGGGTCCTTCAGCTGCTTGATCAACTTCTCTCCTTGATGTCATGAAATTTAGTTGAGCTTCTTCCTCGTAGGGCATTAGCCATCCATCACTTCCTTCTTGGTTCGTTATGTCATTCCTTTCTTCATGGAAAGTGGCCTTTTTGATACATATATGGAACCTTCATCATATGGTTACTTCTTCCTCATCATGTTTCTTTCAGGAATTTCCATCCACCACATGAATGCTAGTTGTACTTGTACTTACAACTCTTGTGCCAATAGCCCTGCATGAACTCATCCATATATTATTCAAGAAATCAAAACATAACATTAAATCAAATTGTACCTTTCGAGATGGCTCTTCATCATGACGTCTTCCTGTAGGTATCAACATCTTGCATACATGTTGACACATCTACCAAAGATATCCATTGTCAAGGGTCTTCATCTTTTTCAAACTTTCATCAGAGTCTTCATATCTTTCCAAGAGATTCCCTAATCAAATCTTCTTGGTCTTTTGGATATTGATCACCTTCATCATGGTTGCATATCTCACGATCTCTTCCTTCCTCACACATTACATTTCCAGGAGCTTTCAATCATATTTTCTTAGTCAACTACCTCATACTTCATATGAGGACATATTGTGTTGATTTCATCTAGTGTGACTTATGCATTCCTACATTCTTTCAGAGGAGAAGATCCCTTTTCTCTTGATCATGCTTCTCAGGATAGAAGTAATGATCCATGTTACCTGCAACCATATGACATGACATTATAATATTAAATACAAGCATACATACCTCATTTTACATTTAGGTCATCTAAGCTTCTTCCAATAGCTTCCTTGATTGAAAAGATCTTCAATCCCTTGATCTGCTTCATGTCATCACACCATCATCCCATGAATTCCATAAGTTGGAGTTCCTAATGAAACACTTGCTTCCTCTCTAGATTAGTGAACCCTCTAATGAGGATTCCATCATAGAACCTTGAGGATCTTGCATATCCCCATCTAGCAGATGTTTCCTTTTTGCCTTGATGTATGATGTGCCTTGTCCTAGATGACATATGTCTTTCCTTCAATGTTCAATGAGATTCCCAAGAGCTATATCCTTCATGTTTGACTGCCATATATTTTGTCCCTTTTGTCCTTCATGATTCCGATGGTGATGTCACAATATCTTGCTTCTAATGCTTCCATGATGCCATGATGCATCTTATTATCATTGTCATATCTTATAACACAAGATCTAGGAGCTTATGATAAGACCTTTTTTGTGAGGGATACTATATTAATCATAGGAGAGATTTGTTAATCCCTATTTCCTTAGCCCTTTTCTTCATCTTCCTCCATCTTTTAATGATATGAATCTTTATATAGTATTGAATCTTCACTATACTTATTTTGTCTTGCTTAAGGACCAACCTTGCCTTCCTTTTTCTGCACATGGTTGAGTTCTTTTAACCTTCAATATTTTTGCCATCAACTTGTCCTTCTCTATCTTGCATAGAGACTACAAGTTGCTGAATGAGGTAACCTTCTTGTCCATGGATATTTTTTACCTTGCCAGTGCATTATTGATGGTTGTATTCATTCCTAGATCTTATATATAATACCTTGTGAAGATATCCTACATCCTTTGATGTAGATCAGATTTCATTTTACCTTCTTTATTGCACCTTAAGAGAATGAGTTTATCATCTACATCACTTTGATGTCTCCAATTTCGCTATGTGAGGGAATCTTTCATAAATTCAAAGGAGACCTTTTTATGACTTCAGCTACTTAGAGGACTATGTCTATTCTCCTTCTTCATGCAAGGAATCTTGATCACCCATCCAATCCATACATGTTCTTGAAATTATGAAGTCATTTAACCAAACTTGAATATAGAATGAAAATATACTTATTTGTCATGTCAAGATGAATTCTTCACCTTGATGCTTTCTTGAATGATCTCCTTCAATGAGATTCTTGTTTGAGCTGCTTGGTACAATAGAGTTCCAAAAGCTTTCTTGAGACTTCATTGCATTGTTCAACACCAAGCACTACTGCCTTTTATGATATGTTGAGATTATTTGATTCATTGATTGTGAGGGTATGTAATCAAAATCAAGAATTTTGAGAGCACTGTCATGATGTCCACCTGAGATGTGGCATTGTGTTCTCCTTCTAAAGTGATATTGATGTAATGTACGTTGTGACTGTATATCTTTGTAATCTTGTTGCAACACTCCTTGTTGGAGTAGATACTTTCTTGAGTTGACTAGCATGAGTGAAGATCTTTGTGGCCCTCGAGCATTGTTCAATACCAATCATCGAAACTGATTAAGTCATTAAGATTGTTGTGGTATGACATGGGTTGTAATGACACCCAAATTTTGAGGCTAGCACTGAGACTGTGAAAGGTACTATGTTTTCCTTTTGTTATAGTGTAGATTAGGAATCCTTCTCGGATTTAGAGCTTCTCCAAGATAATAATATTTAACTTTGAGTTATCTTGCTTTGTAGTCATATTGATAAGGTTCTTGGTGACCTTTTTGATGATGACTGTGGAGAAAAGGTTCTTTGCTGATGTAAACTTCTTGTTGTAGACTTGATCCTTTATTCTTGAAAAAACCCTTAACCTTACATTGATGCCCTTCTTGAGGATTGATCCTTGTATGTCTCTTTTGTTTCCCTTCCTTTGACTTATACACCTTAGCTTTGAAACCATGTTGAAGAATCTAGGGCAATTAGTATTAGTATGATTCTTCTAGGCTTGATAACAATTTCTGAAGTGATTTTACAATTTATCTTAGCTTGATCTTCTTCTTATTATTAGTGTGTGTGTTTACTTCATCAAACTGATACCAAAAACAAAGAGACAAGACCACAAGATGTGTTGGCTTTCTGCCAGGGCCAAAACCTCTCCCTTTTGGAGAGGAAAACCTGCACAAAAATTATTCTTATAGAGATTCCAATTGATGAACACCAAGACCATAACCCTTGACCTACTATGCCACTCCAAGACCAAGTCACCAATCCTTCTTATTATTGTTGAGATTATCAGCAACATTGTTGCTTCACCAAGTTCATCATTCATGCACCTTCACTGAGATATTCATCACAATAAGGAGAACATATATGTTGCACCATATCTCCATCTCCTCTTAGATCATTACTGCACTTCTCATTGAGATGATCATCATGTTTATGAGACTTCCATATTGACATATGTGAATGCTTCAATGATGGCTAGTGTATATAGTTGAGAGCTTCTTGTACTAGGATCCTAATCATGAAATATATGCCAAGACTGTCCTAGTATGTCGAAACTGTAATCATGATGATCATTTGAAATGCTCAACCAAAATTGTAATTATGATGCTCAACCGAGATGCTATACTCTTGTACCCTGTCTGAGATACTGTCCTTTCTGGGCCATCTGAGATTCTATACCACACCTCTGAAGTTCCAGACAAGTCTGAGATTCTATCTAAGTTTTTACAAATACCCCAACTGGGTATAAATAGTGGTTATGTCTCCATTTTTTAGTTGAATTTAACAAGTGAACCATTGTGTCTTTTATATGAGCCAACATGACATTTGTATATATATTTGAAGCCAACATGATTTTCTCCTTATCGTTTTGCTTGCAAACTTATTTGTGCTTGTTTTGGAGGATTGTGCTTGGTCTTGGAGGTTTGTTCTAGACTTGTATACATTTTACATAGGCTCTTGAAGAGTTCCTTATTCATGACTTTGACTCTTTGACCTTAAATATAAATCCTAAGCCTCTCAATGGGAGCCATCTATAAAACCTATTTCTCATGAAACCCATGCAATAAGGAATAATAAATTTATTTTCTTATTTTACAAAAATCATAATTAAAATGCCATGAAAACCAAACCTAGTTACAATTTCTTCAACAAATCTCTCCAGATCGAGGGATTCCAGAGGTAGAGGGAGCAGCCCAGTCTTCTCGCAGTGCAAATATCTAGTTGGACACAGTAGTTTTGCAACAGTTTGGTAGAGAAGAATTGTGATTGGGTGGAGGAAGAGCACACACTGAGGCAAAATTTTCCTCATGGAACTTCTAGTCTCAAGAAGTTCGATTTCCCTTTCATATCAGTAGTCATTGTAAGCAGAGTTTCTAACTCCAAAAGGGAGTGAAAATAGCCTAGCAACAACTTAGCAGAAGGGAAGAGGAGATTTTCGACATTATCTAAGATGGCCACTGTTGGACTACGATATTAGGGCAAGTTGGATGGTGATTCCAACTATGTCATCTGGAAGGCAAGGATGTCCTTCCTTTCGGATGAATATGACCTAAAACCATTAATAGATGCATTGGTAGCTATCCCCATGGATGCAAATGAATTGAAGGAGTACAAAAAGGAGATGGTGAGGGCAAACAAATTGATCCTAGATGGTGTTCGGGATCATGTTGTATCACACATAGCGGTCAAGGAAAAACTAAAAAGATGCACTTAAAGGAGAAGTTGAGATACACCAAGATGAAAAAAGAGGAACATATGGAGAGGGAGTTGCAGTGCAGATGCAATGTTGATAGCAGCTCAACATGGTCAACAACAACACAAATGCAACACATATTAGAGTTGCGCAGAAGTTTGTGGGCAACAGCAACCAGATATCAACAACGTGACAGGAGATGATGCAAAGATAGGGTGTTTCTATAGGAGGCAACAACTCTAGAACACATTCCTTGCTAAGAGGGAGTGTTAGTGTTTGTAGCAAAGGATGTGTTCTAGCCTTGAAATTTTGTGGAGAGGCTATAATGCATGAGATCTCCAAAACCCATAAATCATTTCTGGAAATTCTACCTAGAAATGACTTAATTAGATTATTAGTCAGTTTTTAAATATTTCCTAAGTCTAAACTTAGGGAATATGACTAATTAATCAAAATTAATTAAGTTAAGGTGTGAATGTTCTAGAAACTCACACAGATCAAATTCAATTTAATCATAACCATCGATTAAGATCTAATCTTGGTTGTTGAAGTCTCAATAGAGGATTATAAGGAGAATTTGATGGGGCTTGGAGAAATCACTTGAGTAGTTCGATTTCATGAGCCGATCGATTTCCTAAGTAGCAGAATTTAGTTGTCAGAGAGAGCCAGAGAAATTGAAGCAGTGAGAGAGGGGCAGGGATAGTGAAGTTGGAGGAAGGATTCTAGTTCCAGTGAGTGCATTGAAGAGAGGCAGAGGAGCCATAGTGAAGCTGATGCAGAGCAGCGCAGTAGCCTCTAGAGGCATTTTCAATCTTTCTGGGGAGAAGTAGAGTTTCAATGCCAAAAGCTAGGGAGAGGTTCCAAAGGCTAGGAGAGTCATTTTCCCAGACAACAACTGATCAAATAGATTGAGAAGAAATTATTCCGAGATGAGTGTAGGAGCAACTCCGCTAGGGTGACAAAGTGACTGTGCAAATCCAGTTTGGACGACTCAATTTGACCTGAGGTCAGAGCCCAAATTTTCTTGTGGAGTGATAAAAATTCTCACTAGAGTTTTTCGTGCCAGTTTTCCTCTGTAGGATTGCCAATTTCGGCATCTAGTTGTACTTAGATTATTTCGATCCTGCATAATAATAAAAACCTCAGCTGCTGCACTGGTTTTCCCAAATTGGGTTTTTCTGGGGACATTGGTCCAAAAATAATTGTGTTATTTTATGTGTGTGTGCTAGTATTTCTTCCACGATTTCATTTGTGTAACTTGCAGTGTGATTGATTCAGTATTTGTTGTAGCAAACAGTAAATAAATTGTTAAGAATTTATCTAATAATTAGGAGAATTAGTTCCAGTTGCTGCAATAGGAATCAGGTTTCTAATTTTTAACATCAACTAATTACACAGGGGATGAAATAGGGGATTTTAGCCCAAAGGAGGATTTCCCATAATTCCCCCAGTACAAAAATTTATTGATTTCCCATTTCTTGGAATCTAAATCAACTTAGACCTAATTAAAGGAATAGAATCCATGATCAAACACCATATCTAAGAGATGCCTATATTGTGAGGGATATGGTGAATACAAGATTCTCTTGCCCCATTACGATATTTTTTATGATGCACTTGCTTTCACCAATCATTATCCCATGTGATTAGGCACCAAACTAGGTTCACCAAGGGATATATTCATTAGAAGGGGGTCTCTTATTAATAACCCCCCTATGGCTTTTGAAAGCCTACCACCTTCCAATTCACCAATTGAAACTTTTTAGAGTTTGTCTTAACTTCTTTCTAGAGAAACCACCTGCATTCTTGAGCCATTTGCTATTTTACTGAGATGGGGGCTAACACAGTTGTGAACTGGAATATAGGAAGGGATGAAAGGACATGTTGAACTAGAATTAATCTTCCAACAATATATTTAAACTTGTCAATAACATGATCTCAAGAAGAATGAAGGAACATTTTCAGACATACAAGCATACCAAAATATCTGAAATTAGTCCACTCATCCCTTCTTGTTATCCTAAAAAAAATTAAGATTCTCACATACAATAGTTTGTTGACATTCCAACAATACAGATGATTTTTACCCTCATTTATCAATCCTCCCAAAACCCAAATAAAATCATATAAAATAAATGTGAAACACCACATTATAATGTAAATGAACACAAAAATAATAATAATAATAAATATCATAACAATTAAAACATTATAATATAAATTTTAGTTTATACTAGTAAATAATATCGATTAAAATGTTTTAATTTATATTAATAAAATATTATATAAATTAAAATGTTTTGTGATAATAAAATATAAATATTTTATGATTTTATATCAAGTTATTGCATAATGTTTTTCTCCATTAATTTCATTTAAAGTTTAGACCAACTTTATTAAAACCATAAAATATTAAATAGCATTAACTTGAATTTAATAATACATTATTCATTTATTATTATTTATTACTATTCTATATATTTCTTATAAATCTATTTTGAATGTTAAAATCCATTTTGAATGTTAAATTTTATGAATGTTTAATTAAAAATTAATGAGCATCAATTCCGGTGTGAAAGGGAAAGACTTAAGGAAACTTAAGAAGAATGAGTGTGTACATGTAGTGGAATCGGAAAAACATTTCATTTTGGAATGTGATGCATTCAAAGACATCAAATAAAGTTATGGAAATATGTTAGCATCAGTTTCTTGGCATTGCCTTTTCAGTGAGGGGATTGTTGGAAGGTTGGGCCAACTCATCATCAATTTGAATAAGAAAATGATTGAATTGCAAAAGGTGAAAAACAGAAATTGATGGTCCCATAGACTATTTTTAGTCTCGTAGACATTAAACTAGAAATTGCACCATATGTTGCAAAGGAAACGTCGTAAGGCGGAAGAATATGGAAGAAAAGCATAGATGAAGAGAGATGTGATATGTGATGTCGAATGCCCTTCAAGTGGCTTTGCTAGATCCTTTTAAATAAGGTGATTTGGAGAGTGTCATAAGTCAATAGAACAACTACAAGCAAAATCATACGCAGCTAAATGGTAATGATTAATAAAAACATATGCAACCAATCAGTTTGAATGTGGGCATATAATAAGAATGGGTTATTTCTTTGATATATCCCTTTGGATAAGGTGATTGGATGAGTACCCCAGAATAACAAGGACCATTATGAGCAAAATCATAAGCAGGTAAACTACAATACATAGACCTCTCGAGTCTTAGTGAGAATACCAATCTCTATTAACCATGAGGTTATGTTTAATCCCTGAGCTTGATGAGTTCAAAATCATTATACACACACATACTATGCTTCCAAATAGAGGAAATAAGTTATTGTGTGATTGGTCTTGTACCATTCACCTATGAGCAAAGTGATATTGTTCAGGAAAAAACCCATAGATATAGATGTACGATGTGTGGCATGGTATGATGTATTGTGCATGTGTGATTTGGTTGTTTTGACTCATATGGTTATTCTTTTTCCTTCCAAGAATGGCAATGTGACTACCATGTTTGTTTTGGTATATGGCTAGTTTTGGTATGCAAAATCGTAGCCCTTCAGAAAGTGTTTCTGGTATATCTCAACGACATAAACATTTTATAGATGGGAATACAAATGCCATTGGGGTAGGTGGTCAGGCCCAACAGGAGGAGGAGCCATCTCTAGGCCACTTCCTTTCATCATATTTTGTTGGAATGCATGTTGATGAAGCAAATGGACATAAGCACAACTTGATTCATGGTGTGGATGGGAATACATTTGGTGGTAGTTCGATGGAAACAAATAAGGGTCAGAGTGAACAAGTTTATGTCCTCAAGCAGAGCCCCAGGGAAAAAGTGAATCAACAGAGGACATGGATGGTCAACAGGTTTTTTCTTATGATGATAGTGATGATACAGGTTTAAACTACATGAAAATAAGGATGGTGTTTCTCTTGAGGAACAACACACAGCGCGAGATTAGTGATGATCTTGAAGAATTAGAAGAAGTTGGAATCTTTGCAGGGAGGTTATTTGGCAGAAGAGGCTTTGATCATCAAGGGGCAATGCCTCAAGGAACTGGTGCTACGGTGTTTTTTATACTATTTCTACTTTTTGGAGAGTTGGCAATGCTTCTTGTGGTAGCAACCTTACAACATTCTGTTGTCTTTGGTGTTGTTGCATACATTGTTGTGAGTACACATGAAGAGAGTCTCCATCAAATTGTCAGTAAGATCAGGCCTTAGAACTGGCATCTGGAGACTAATATGGCTAGTCATTTTGCACGAAACTTTGTAGGCACTGTAATGATTGCTTTTAATGAAATCACTCTTTGGGAAAGTGTTGGAGTTAGAACAAATGGAGAGGTTGTTGTTGTGGTTGTCAATCATGATGTTTGCATTTAGGGCTACTTGGAAAGATGACTATGCCACAGATATGGGAATGTCATCAAGGATAGGAGCATTTGTTACCTTGGATTACTTGTTTGATGGGCTTGCTTACATAATCTATATTACTGCTTGCTGGGTAGCCATTGTGGAGAGCCAATACAGAGGTGCTAAAACATTTTACAGAGGATATTTTTGCATCAGTAAGACAAAGTAAGGACCCAACCCACAAACCCACAAGATGAGGATTTCCTTGAATGAAGAAAAGAGCATTGTAAAGACTTCATATTGAATCTAGAGCCCAACTTGTGCGTATGTGAGATGCAAAACTCTAATGCATTCTTCATTCTTTTAAATATTTGGTTAGACCATGGCCACTTGAATCTAATTATTGCAGTCTGAATCTCAATTTTCAAGTGGAAGCAAATTGTGGATACTTTCCAGGTAAAGTGATAATATTTGCTACTTGTGCTATGACTGAATCCCTGAATATAGGAAATACACCCCTTGAATCCTTTCTTTAAAAGCCAGAGGGAGTTCTTCATAGATCAACCACAATGTAGATATCCTAGGGCAATTTTCACCCCTCTGTACAAAAGTATGCATGTAAACAACACAATAAGGCACTCCAGGAATTTCATTCAAGATCTTATGGTAAACGTATTTTTGTAGTCTTTGTCCACTAACAAGAGCAGCTACAGAGATAAAATATAAACTGTATCTCTCAGTGAAAGGTATGCATAATCTGAAAGGGAAAGGTGCAATATAGACCAAATTTATATTCTAATTTATTTAACATGCTTCAAAAGCATTGCATGTTTCATATAAAATGAGAACATCCCAGTCTAAACCCAATTGAATTAACAAGAATACAGTGGAAAAAGGCTCAGTAGAGAAATCAGTTCATTAACAAAACTCCACCACTAACAATCATTTGGCAAAGAACCACCTTAAACCAATAAACCAAATCAATTGAATTTTGAATGTGCCAACCAATAGGTAAAAGAATTGAACTATAATGCCTACCATAATCATCATCACTGCAGACTTCACTGGAAACAAGCCCTCAAAAGAAACATAGCTCATCATCATTTGCTTGAACGCAGCAGAGCCTATAAGCGAATTTACCTCCTAACACAAAACCACACCCTCGAAAATTAGCAAGAATGCCCTGATCTCCTTTGCATTTCATTAAACTAGGTTCCCTTTCAACGACTACGATTCTTAACCATCCGACCACTGCAAATATTCCTCAATTTTCACAAAATAATCAATCTGCGACTATCAATGCAACATTATGGACCGATTCAAACTCGAATCAACCGGAATGGTATTGGGTTCAATGTTGTTTCAAGTGTAATATCATAAGGAAAGCCCTCTCTGTGCTCTAGATAAATATATGTTGAACCCCATTGAACCATTTCACTGCAAGAATAGTAACTTACTCTTAGCATTCTATCCTGCCTGTGTGCTTCAGGAAATGGAACTGTCTATACCTATTTGTCACTGAGGGAATTCCATCAGTAAAGACTGAGTTGTCTGTGTGCTCGAGGAAACACTCTTATGACACTAATAAATTCACAAAACATCGGGCCTTAACCAATAAAGAAAACAATGTCCATCGTTCAAAATCACTAAAAATAGGTATATACTCACCACGAGTCCACGCTCTTGCTCAGCGGAAACTCTATCGTCACACCAAGGTTTTTTTTTTTTAGATCTAGGATAATCGGTAACTGGTGAGAGTTATTTTTTTTTTTTTTAGATCTAGGATAATCGGTAACTGGTGAGAGTTATCCTGAGCCGGCCCAGGATCAAATCCAACTGGCTGCCACTATAAACCTAGGCTAGGTGCAACAGCCTGCAAGCCGCACACAATAGCAATTAACTTATGCCTTAACAAGAGCCGAGACATCCACTCTGGGGTCGCCTACTCTTCTAGCCAAGACACAACAGGCCATATACTCAACGAGATTTGAACCTCCGTCTCGTGGGTTTCACCCAGCGAAACTTACCGTTAAACCCCATATCACTGTATCGTCACACCAAGGTTTTGAGCACCGAAAATCTTTGTTCATTAAGGAGAAACAAATCATAAAAACTACCTTACAAATTTGATCAGGTCCATCAATGCTACTTGCTCTTGCTCCCCCATTCCCACTCGACACCTCTCGGTTTTTTATTCCCCATCCTCTGCCTTTGCTTCAAGCTCCCAAACTCCTGAACCACTTTTTGTCCATCAAACCACGTAAATCAAGGAGACCATTATGAATCAAGAAGGCAGTTGCAAGTTCCAGAGGTAGGATCTGATTGCTGAAAACCTTTTGATCATTTAACAATCAATCTAACGATCACAAAGGGTCCATGATGTCATCTGAGAGGATTTCTTACCAAAGGGAAACACTTTATGACGTAAATATCATTTATATTTATTTTTATTATATTTTTCCAACGTAAGTAATTGATACGAAAAGTTGCTTTCCTTCCTTTTTCAATTTAAATTTAATATTTTTTTTTTGATAAACCTATACCATCTTCAGATTTACCAAAGAAAATGCCCAATAAATGCATCACGCAAAAGGTCAAAACGTTCAGTCCCATTTACCACCATAACTACGAGGCAAGGACCTATCATAAAATTTGAAACTATTATATTCTCAGATTGTCTTCCCTACTCTACTATGACCCTGCTTGAGAAATTCCTCACCATAACCATGGTGGCGCTGAAGTAGCTGGATGACTGTAATGGTCTCAAGGTAAAAAAGTCACCTCACGTGCCTTTAGGTTCTCTTTATTTTAAGTTCAAGTTCAGTGCTAGATTATTAAGAAGCCAATTTATTAACACTTATTCTGCTAATGAGCGTAATGTTTGCTTTAAATTTTTTATTTCTTTTCTCTGCCTTCTATTTTTAGATTATGCTTTGCTTTTGACGTGAAATTTTGTTATGAAGGATGAATCTTTACAGGTGATCTGCACAAGCTCGAGAAAGTAGAATTTGAGGCCAAGTGAGACCCTCATGGGATGCCATAACATGTTAGGGGTTCAAGAGGTGTTGGACTATGTGATGTCGCATATGAATCCCAATGGGATGAGAAAAATTCCTCTCGGCCATGGAGAAAACTTGTTTCTATGGTTGTTAGGTATGCATAAACAACAAAAAGGTGACACCGACCCTAATTAGGAGGTCTCAACCATGCATTATACTATATTTTTTTCTTTAAACAATTTATAGATGCAAATCCTAACTTATAAATTATGAGCAACATTAATCCATGCAAAATTCAATTTAATGCATAAATCATCCCTAGAAACCCTAGTGGTAGCCCTAGACATATAGGAGAGAGAAAAATAATATAATATCTAAGAAGGTTTATGGATGATAAACACACAAACAATTAGTGCCTTATCTTACTAGGGTTTAATGGAGTCTTTAGGGTTAAACAGTTAGAAAATTATATATTATTGAGCAATGGAACACATAAAATATTGCAAAAATATAAACACAGAAAATGCATAAAACAAGAGAGACATAGATATATGTGGTTCACCCAGTTTGGGCTACGTCCACGGGGAAACAGTCAGTCCTTTCTTCTATATTATCCAACAAACTGAAGAGATACAACCTACAACAGATCCGTTGTAATTCCCTTTTCACTCTCAATCTCCTCTCTCTTCCTCACTCAGAATACAGATCTACATAGACGCAATACAATTCCCTCATATATAGCGAGGGGTTGCCTTCTAGGGCAAAAAACCTAAATTAAACATAACTTCTACTGTCAGATCTCTGCCTAATGAATGACCCAGATTTACTATGAAATTACAATATTTTACAAGACAATTTTACATCTATTCTTAGCTTCAGGGGCGCTGCCCCTAATCCCCCCACCACGGGGGGGGCTCCCAAAAGGTCGCAACTGCCCCCCCTGGACCCCCCTGCAGCAAATATTTTACGGGCAGCGTTGCTGCCCCATTTCGAACTGGGGTCCAATGCGGTGATACCTTTGAATACAAAAGATAATCAGGCTCCATGCCCAACATAAACTTCAAGGGATAAACCTTGATGGAGTAAGGGGTGTAGGAATTTACAGGGTAAGTTCCTCAGATAGAACACCAAAGGACACCACTCACAAATAGATCACAGATCAATACACCAGTATTCTTGATGTGTTTAAAACCCCCAAAGAGGGAAACATTCCACGGCCTAAGCCAACGTGCCACTTCGAGCAATTTATTAATAAAAGAAAGAAAATTTACATAAGCCTCTCTCATGAACGGTCACCTTACAAATGACCCTCCATGCTCTGTAAATAGAGATCATGGATGAATTGGGTGTTAAGCCACGGATAAAGTGTCGGTAATACTGAGGACAGAATGAACCATCGGATCACATCATGTCTAGAACATATCGTGACCTTTGGATTGTAAGTTACAAAAGTACATAGTAAAAAAACACACTTTACCTAACTCTACACTAGACCAAGTTATACTTAACTATTTCCTATGTGTCGGAATATCCTAACATCCCCCCTTAAGAACAACTTGGGATAGGATTGAAGGATGTAAAAATATGACACAATAGGAGAAGGAAGGAGGCATTAGAGCCCATCCCCCCTTAGTGATAACTTCCTAAACTCTAACCATAAATCGAAGTTTAGTAAACTTCGCCTCTGTGAGAGCCTTTGTAAAGATGTCTGCAACTTGATCATCAGTTGAACAATAGTGCACTTAAAGAACATGGTCATGAATGAGCTTTATGATGAAGTGCATGTGTAGTTCAATGTGTTTTTTGCACTGATTTTGTATTGGATCTTTGCATGGTTGAATGGAACTTTGATTATCATACCAAAGTGTAGTCGGATGTTGTTGTTAAAAGCCAAACTCTGACAGGATCTAATGAAGCCACATGGCTTCCTTACTAGCTTCTACAACACCACAATACTTTGCTTCTGCTGAAGAAAGAGAAATGGAAATTTGTTTCTTGAAAGCCCATGTAATAGGTCCAGAACCAAGAGTGAATACATAACCTGCATTAGACTTCCAATCATCAGGGTCACCAGCCCAATCAAAATCAGTTAAACCAACCAATAAAGGAGATTCTTCTGCATTGGAATGAATCCCGAACTGAACTCTACCTCGAACATAACGAAGTATTATTTTAGCTCCTTTCCAATGACTTTCACGTGGGTTTTTCATAAACCGAGAAATAAGACCAACAACAAAGGAAAGTTCATGACGGGAATGGGTCGATACAAAAGTTTCCTACAAGCTAACGATATAAGGTAGCATCAACTTCAGGGGAAGTACAAGTGACTGAAAGTTTGGCTCCAGAGTGAAAGGGAGAAGGGGCTAGCTTACAGTCTTCCATGTGAAAGTCGCATAGAAGATCACAGACATACTTAGACTGGGAAAGGGAAATACCTTCCTTGGATTACAAGACTTGAAGACCAAGAAAATAATGCAAGTGTCCTAAGTCTGTCATTTCAAACTGCTTTTTAAGGCTAAACTTCACATGGTTTAAAAGGTTGGGATCACTACTAGTAAGGATAATATCATCAACATAAAGAACAAGAATGATAAGAGACTTACCCACTTTCTTGGTGTAGATAGTATTGTCAAAATGACACCTAGAAAAGCCAAATCTAAAATAAAGTTATCCATTTTGGCATACCAAGCCTGAGGGGCTTGCTTGAGACCATAAAGGGATTTCTTAAGCCGACATACAAGGATGGAGTCTATTTTTATAAAGTTAGGAGGTTGTTCCATATAGATTTCTTCATGCAAGTCCCCATGCAAGAAGGCAGATTTAACATCCATCTGATGGACTTCCCATTTGGAAGAGGCAGCAAGTGAAAGAACAAGGCAGATAGAGTTCATTTTTACAACAGGGGAGAAGGTTTCAGTATAGTCAATGCCTTCAACTTATGAAAACCCCTTAGCAACAAGACGAGTTTTATGTTTATCAACTTTTCCATCTGGTCCAAACTTGGTTCTGTAACCCATTTGCATCTAACAAGTTTTCGTCCCTTTGGAAGAGGAACAAAATTCCATGTATCATTGCCAATAATGAACAATATTCTTCATTCATAGCTGTGTCCCAATCTGGATGGCCCGAAGGTTCTGCAAAGGTGTCAGGATCATAATTCGCTGAAGCTTGAGCCAGTAAATAAGAGGCTCTATCGAACTGAGAACATGTACGTCGCTGATCTGTAGGATCACCTTCAAGAGAACCTGCTGCATCCCGAGTAGCATAGACCCATTTTGGAAGCTGAGGAGCTGAAGGAGGATCATGAGAAGATGGGGGAGGATTGTCATCCTCGTTGTCATCATCTGAAGAAGAAATATTTTCAAAAGTTGAAGGGATAGAGAGAGGTGGCACATCCGTCGAACTAGGTTCGTAGGTCGATATATTTTCAGTAAAATTTAGAAGTCTATTTCCTTTGACATATTCAAAATATCCAACAAAAATACATTTTTCACTCTTAGGTTCTAAGGCTTTATGTTTGTCATCGAGAATATGGGCCCATGCTTCACTTCCAAAAACACGAAAGTGACTTACATCTGGTTTAATTGAGCTCCATGCTTCTTCTGGAGTGATATTCTTTAAAACCTTAGTATGAGTGTGATTTACTATGTAATTTCCACAATTAATTTCTTCTACCCAAAAATTAATACTAAGTCCTTTAGATTGAAGCATACAATTAGCCATTTCCTTTAAGGTGCGATTCTTCCTTTCAGCTACACCATTTTTTTGTGGAGTATATGGAACAATATGTTGCATTTGAATTCCATGCTCAGTGCAAAAGTTGATGAATTGGTTGTTAACATATTCTCCACCATTAGCAGATCTTAGCTTAAAAATTTGATGTTTAGATTGTTTCTCAACAAAGGCCTTAAAGGCCAAGAACATGTTAAATACTTCACTCTTGAGTTTTAAGAAGTATACCCAAGTGCATATGGAGAAATCATCAATGAAAGTTAAGAAATACTTGTAGCCAGAGAATGAAACAACTGGAAGTGGACCACATAAATCACTATGCACAAGTTGTAAAGGGACTGAGGCTTGCCAAGAGGCACGTTTTTCAAAACTATCTCGATGATGTTTTCCGAGTACACATCCAGAACAAACACCATCTTTGTAAGATACCATAGGAATACATGTCACTGTATTTTCTTTACATGGATTTTGAAGGGAGAGATAGTTTAAGTGACTAAATCGCTCATGCCAAAGTTTGGTCACTTCATCATTATGAGCAACAAATACCGAAGGAAGAGTTGATGACCCAAAGTTGTTAAACTTATACAACCTTGTAGAATCATCAACAATGCCAGTAGCTAAAATCTGTCTAGGATCTCTTAGGTCCTTAATTACAACATCATGAAGGGAAAATTCAACAATTTTACCTTCACCTGAATGAGTTATTTGATATACAGATAGAAGGTTGCAGGATAAGGTTGGAACACATAATACATCATTAAATTGACCATTGTCTAGATAAATAGTTCCAGTCCCTACAACACTAAGAGATCTATCATCGCCAACGTATATATTTTTGGTGTTACAATCATTTAAAGAAGAAAACATACCTTTGTTTTTGGCCATGTGAAAAGAAGCTCCAAAATCAATAAGCCACTCATGAGAATGAGAAGAAGAAGATACATTTAGTGCATAACCAGACCGAGATGCTTGACAACCACATGCAGAAAATGTTATTCCTGAATATGAAGTTGAAGTTGAAGAGTGCTCCAGATGGATGTTATGCTTCTTCATTGTTGCTTCGAAGACTTCCATCTTCTTAAAGCATTTGGATTTTAAGTGGCCATCTCGATTACAAAAGTTGCAATGTATATCAATCTTCTTCCCTTTGTTTTTATTTTCCTTATCATTTTTTTGAATTGATTTTTCATTTTTGAGACTGAAAATGCTTAGGACCCTTGGCTGGTTTAGGACCATTCTTTTTAGGATGCTGCTTCTTAGGATTCTTTGAACTTGGTTACTGTTGGGCAGCTAATGCTTTCTTAAAAGAGTTTCCAAGATTAAGAAGACCAGGATGTAAGAGTTTTTCTTGTTCTCTTATTAAATAATCACAAAAGGCATAAAAAAAGGGGGACTTGTAGGCTTGTCCTTGAGAAATAAAGGCTTCTCTAGTAGAATGGAAGGTGGAAACAAACACAAAGTAGAATGGTCCTAACTTAGTAAGAATGGAATAGATAAGGCTACCATCTTCTTTCTTAACCTTAACACCTTCCAAGAGAAGTCCAAGGGTCTTAAACTTGGACAAAAAATCTTCAATGGAAGAAAAATTATTGGGGTCCAACGTAAGCAACTCATTTTCGAGTTGATGGGATCTAATTTCATTTTTAATTCCAAAAACTTTATTGAGTTGTTTCATTGCTTCATTAGGGGTATCAAGTTCTTTGATATGGAATCTAAACTCTAGAGAGATAGACATCCCTATCAACCCATGTGCTTGATCTTGCTTATTTCCCCATTTGACTACCTTATCTTCATCTTTAGTTTTAGACTCTTGGCCTGAGACTATTCTATAAAGACCTTTACTTCTAAGTAAATCCTCCATGTAGGACACCCATTGGAAGTAGTTGGTGCTGTCAAGAATAATTGGCATGGAATTTCCATTTTATGCTGAAACTAAGTGTTCCAATGGAAAGATCTCGAAAAATTAGGCCAATTAAAAAAAATAGCTCTGAAAACAGCTTCTAGATGAAGAAGTTATGGATTTTTGAAGAAAAGTTGTTGAAGGTGCTGACGAAGTATGTGAATGTGCGGAAGTGAATGATAATGTTATATTAAAAAAAAAACCCTTCTTTCCAAACTTAATCTAATTAGCTCACTTTTAGGAAAAAAATTATGTGACCCACTTTTATAAATAAGTGAAAGTCACTTTTACAATGGTACTTTATGAGATACCCACTAAATTGTAACTTAAATAAAAGATAAATAGACTTTAGAATTATAAGTGACTCACTTTTTATAATGGGTGAGAACAATTTTACATAAAGTAACTTTAAAACATAAGTTACATATGCTTTTTGAAAAAGTAACTCAACAAAAAGAAAGACTTGAACTCAAGACCTCTATTCTCATAAAGTAACTTTGGACCAAGTGAGCTAGTTTAGAAGGTTAGTAATTTTTGGAAAAGAGGAAGGAGTTTTTTTGTTTGTTTGTTTGTTTGTTTTGTTTTGTTTTGTTTTGTTTTTTTTTTTTTTTTTAGTGCGTGCTTACTTGAAAAACCCATTTTTCCCTATAACGCAAAAGAACACACAACCCAACACAAACATGCAAAAAAACCAAAACTTATGGCTTGAACTTACCTTTCGCCGGAAACTAAATATTTTTCTCAATGTTTCTGATTTTCCGAGATTACATTAAACCGGGGCAGAAAAGACCATACGCATGAGAAAAATCATTCCTTTATGTTTTTTATTTGCCCAGATAGCACAGAGTCGTGGGGCAAAGAGCATACATGGAAATGAAAGGTATAGATCCGGTAATAAAAAACAGAGAGCCAAATAAACCGAAATAAATAGAGAGATGAATAACTAAAACTAGAAATAAAGACTATATACCTCCAGATCTTAAAAATGACGTAGCTAAGGCTACTGAAAACCTTTTCGCGTGAAATGAATTGGGTTCCTCACTGGAACAAATTCTCCCAACAAAATAGAGCAGTCCTCTTAGCCAGAAAATAGTCAGAAACAATAGATCTAGGAAACGACAATTGGATGCAGTTGTATCGGCTTCGTATTTGGATCACTAATAGATGTGGCCCTCAAATAGCTCTGATACCATGTAGGAATTTACAGGGTAAGTTCCTCAAATAGAACACCAAAGGACACCACTCACACATAGATCACAGATCAATACACCAGTATTCTTGACGTGGTTAAAACCCTCAAAGAAGGAAACAGTCCACGGCCTGAGCCAACACGACCACTTCAGGCAATTTATTAATAAAAGAAAGAAAAATTACATAAGATTCTCTCATGAACGGTCACCTTACAAATTACCCTCCATGCTCTTTAAATAAAGATCATGAACTAATCGGGTGTTAAGCCACAGATCAAGTGTCGGTAATACCGAGGAGAGAATGAACCGTCGGATCACTTCATGTCTAGAACATATCGTAACTATTAGATTGTAAGTTACAAAAGTACATAGTAAAGAAACACACTTTACCTAACTCTACACTAGACCAAGTTATACTTAACTATTTCCTATGTGTCAGAATATCCTAACAGATGGCCACGATATCCATTTTTAAAACCCTAACTATTATTCTTGTGAGGGGAAAAATTAAATATAGGGGCTACCCATGAAGATTTTCTCTATAGTCCTTTAAAAGAACAATTTTACATGCAATAATGTAACAAGATTCTAACAATAATCAAGCATTTAGTCATGGAACAATAGAAACCCCTATCTTAAACATTCAACATGCAAAATATCAATAATAAGACATTAAAATTACAAACATTTCCATGAAAGGAACTTCTTTTAATCCAAGAGTAATGTCTCAATGAAAAAATCACATCCACAAGAAATTCACACCAATAAAGATAACATCTTGCCCGTAGTAGCGAAAAAAACTAGCTCGTACTCTCTTAGAGAAGAAAATAATGTATTGTGTGATGATGATAAAATGAAATGAGGGGAGTCTCTATTTATATGATTCTCATCCCAATCATCTCTACAATAATAAAGTAAAAAGAATCCCTAATTACAAGTTTAATTAGTGTCCCACAAGATAGGTTACAAGCCAATCTCATAGATAAAAAATAAAAAAATATGTCTAAATGACCACATGTATCGGAGAAAGACATCCTCAAGTATGATGTCATCCTCCAAATGAGCTCTATATTCCAAAAATAAGTGTTATGGGGGCTAATGAGTGCTCCATACTCCATGATGTAGCTCCTATAGCATGGGCATGCCTTCATAGTGCCTCCATACCAAGACGTCATCTCCATGGTACTTGTTACCCACCATTTTGTGGGTGATATCCCTAGGAGATTTTTTTCCTCCAAGATGGTCCTCAACCGGCTATTAACAACCCCTTGTAGCCACCAGCTAGCTCATTGTGCCATTTCTCCACCACCTGACCCAACCATGAGGTCCCTTGCCCATCTGCCATGATCATATGTTTGAAGGTGGGCCTCCTGAACCTAAAGGTATGCTTTGTCATTTGGTAAATGAGTATTGTAGTTTTCTTATCATGGACACTTCTGAGCATGGATTAATAGGGGGATTTGGTGGAAAGAGTGTGTTAGGTCTGTGTTGTTTTCCCCTATACCCCTTTTGGATATTAATCTTGTATTCTAGTCCCGTGGGATCTTTTTTACTTACCATTTGGCTTTAGGGATGGTATTTCACGGGAAACCCCGATTTTGGTTGCGTGGTCCCGCTCCCTTATCCTCTTATATTACCCCCTTTCCAACCATTATTACCCCATTCATCATTTCTCCCACCCGAGTCCACATTCCTCCACTGGGTCCACATAGGGTTAGCTCACCCCTTCCCCTTGCCAACACCTTGGGCCAGGCTTGGCATGATGCCCCAGAGGTTGATGTAGCTAAAAAGAAAGACAAAAGCATATTTGGCCACATTCAATAGCAAGATGTACCACAAAATGCAAAAGATGGTCAGGACAAACACATTTAACATGTGGGCAAAATCCAATACATGAGCTCTACCCCATCGTCATGGCCATCACCCTGGTTCCTACAGGTTCTATGAGCCTCCTTCATCATATAGGAACCCATGATTGTCCCAACCCCTGGTTGGCATTGAAATACCCTACCTTAAAATTGGGTATTCACTGCTATATCTTATGCATCGTGTTGTTACCCCTTGAACCCCGAACAATTAATCAAAGAAAATCATAAAAAGGAAAAAGGCATATAAAGAAGGGAGTAAAAATCAAGATCGGGGCACCTCATGTACCACGATTGCTCTCTCTTATACATTATAAACCCAAGTGTGGGCTTCCCTTTTATTAGCTACCCTTGTACCCCAGCATGTGGCCCAAGGCTGCCCCTTCTCATCCCCTACTTCATTCACCTATTTGTCACATGCCACCACCTTTTTAAGGATGTGCCTTGAACATATTATCCCCTTTAGAAGTAGGAACCACCTAATAGGATACTTGGTTAACCTCATTTGGAGTTTAGGAGACATTGGCACATCCTAGAGCCCATTAAGGAAGGGTAGACCATTATGAAGTCCCCACCTATGGCCCATGGTTGGTAAGATCATTTACTCAATTTCCCTAATGACTTGTTGTACTGGAAATCTAGGGGATGCATTAGATCTTATGTAGAATTGCAGATGGTCTCTATCTTGGGTTTGGTCTCCCTATATGGGGTCATAATCCCCTAGAGGGATACATTGACACATGTAGGGTGTGTTTTGAGAGCCATGGGCCTCCAAAGCAGTAGACAACACTCCATGGATCCCCAAGGATGGTCAATGATGCTCGAGATACTCCCATTGGACGACGAATATGCACCTGGTTCATCTTTGCCCAACCAGCCCCATGGATGTATCATGCACTTGGCAGCTGACCCAAGACTTGTAGGATGATGTGGCATTTCCTACACCATCATTAGAGCCCTTGCAGACAATCTACATCCATATTCGACTCATTTGCAGACCCATGAGGTTATTATTATGCCCCCACACCCATTGAGAGCACCAAAGGTTTATTGTTTGGAGAACAAGGGGCCAACCCCTTGTCCATCACCTTTTGAGGGTCCTACTATTCATTATAGCACCCATGGACCTCACGTTAGGCCTCTTATAGGGCCCTACAACATGCATAAATTATTATTTGACCTCTTGAGAGACTTATTCTTTCATTTGTGAGCTAGTTTGGTGGGCTTGTCACCAAAAGTTGGATTATTAGCGCATTATTTTATTTTTGGGGCTTATGTAGGCCATTGGGACTAATTCAAAGTCCTCATTAGTGTATATATACAAGTGAGATTAATTCATTTTCTCATCATCACTTTGGATTAGATCTCTTCTCTCTTTTGATAATTTCACACTTTTTCTTAAAAGATGAATTGGAGCTTTATGGATGAATTTTGATGTGTGGATCTGGTCTATCTTATCTTAGATCTTCTCTATTTTCAAATTGTGGATGGTTGGATATGTTATATTACATGTAAGTACAATATTTTAATTATATTCTTGTTTTACTTTTCCATATACATTGGATTGGGATTTTCACTACTTTCTAGGGTTAATTGTTCCATGCATTTACAGCTTAAATTGTGGAATTTTGTCTCTATATGGAATGTCTCAATGTATGGGTCATGTAATGTGAATTAAATATCCTAGGGGTAATTCTATCAATGTATTTATCTTGATAAGCCATCACCTTTTGCACATCGAAGTATAAAACATGCAAGATTGCTTCTCTTTGACCTAGAAGGCTAGTGAAGTAGTCTTGAGGCCTCCTTGACTAAAAACCAAAGGCCCTCACTGATATTCATCATAGAATCCATTCTCCCAAGACTAAGGCACTGATCTACCAAAATTTGGTCACCTTAAATCAATTTTTTTCATCTTTTCCTAGGTCTAGCCAAGTTAGGTCACCTAGGGCATCATTTTCTTAGTGAACTATCCCTCCAAAAAGCTCGACCTCCTAGCCTCTCCTGTGCTAGTGTTTCCTTAAGACCTCCTCCAAATTTGAAGCCATTTCGACAGTGGAGTTGTGAGAAAATCCAAGCCCTAGCTCTGAGATCAAACGTTGCCCTAGCATCCCCAAGGCTAGTACCTTAGAGGATCAATTCAACACCTTTAAGTGAATATTATTTCTTTGATCCTTTCCCACACCTTTTCTAGGATAAGAACATCATTGGTTGCTAAACTCTTTCCTCCTAACCTAGGCTAGGTCCACTTGGTCCCATGTGGTCCCATTTGAAAAGACAATTCTTCAAGAACCATGTGGGATACCAATTTCAACAAGTATTTTAGGGATTGGGAAACTCCTTCTCAAGTCATATCCCATAAACCTAACCCTCAAATCCTCCCTTCTTTCTCCTAAAAGACATTTTACCTTGCTTAAAAAGCAAGAAAACTCTATCCTTCAACCTCTTCTAGACAGGGATCATATGGGTCACTCCACATCCACTTATTGATTTATCCTTCATTGGTGACTCCATAATATACCAGGTCTCCTCCCATTAGTGAAAGTTTATAAATAGTACAGATCCTTAACTGAGGTGACAGTGGGCTAAGTCTCCATTTGTCGCTCTTGGTCTAGCATTTGCCCTCTAGGGATCCCCTTTAGGTCCCTTGCTAGTTTGAGCGGTAACATTTTGGCGCCATTGTCGGGGACATGAAACATGTGTTTTGTTCCTCATACAACATATTGACATATCATTATTGGTGACTCCATTAGGAGAATGAAGCCCTAGTTCTTCATTGAACTTTAAGGTCGATGCTTGTAGGGTGAAGTAAGCATTTTTCTAGGCATCTTTAATTTCACCCTGGCGACTCCTACATATTTTTCATGTATACCTCAAATAGGTTGCATTCTTTGATAAATTTCCTACTTTGGACGTTTCTAGCATCCCTGGGCATCCTAATCATGTTGTGGGAAGGATGGTATGTGGGTTGCCCGTGTTCAATGGTGATCCACTCTCCGCAATTGACCACATAGAAAGATTTAATGCACATGCTTCAAGACAGAAGGTTTTCCACCAAGATGTCCTTATGCTATTGTTCATGGGATCTCCCGGTCGTCATAACCCATGGATGCATGATCATGAACCTAGGAGCATCTCATCTATTGAAGAATTCGTTGATGGCTTTCTTATACTTTTTCAAGTACACCCTGCATTAAGCATCTAAGAGGAATCCTTCAACGAGCATCATTAAGACATTAAGAATCTAGGTAATGAGAAAGAAGGCAAGTCCTCCTTAGGTCCACATGATGAAAATGATGATTTTGAGGACACATGTGTTGGAAAGGATGAATTTATGGAAAGTTAAATTGAGACCGACCCTAACTTTCTCAAGGATATTACTCCCGATGAATCCTCTTTTGAAAACCTTGAGAGAGATGATCCCATTAACCCCTTCAAAGATGACATTGAAGATTATTTCCACATTGAAAAGGAGAAATGGGAAATTGTCAGTCCTCAATTTGATTGCGCTCCCATTTATGACACCGATAAGGAGGATGAGGATGAGATTGGTTTTCCCTAGCCCTCAGGCACTATCTATGATGACATACCCATCGATACCCTTGGGAAGAAGAATCTTCATTTTCCTTTGCATAAAGAGGTGCAGTTGGAAGTGATCATTTTCCTTTTATAAATACCCAATCTTTGATACTAAGGGAATTGATAAGGCTCTTAATTCTCCTGAGCATGATTCTATGTTCAAATCACTTGAGCCATTAGATTAGGATTTTGGGAAATCACAACCCGTTAAATAATATTTCTTTCTCCCTGTTTCCTATTGGTCATCATCTTAAGTCTTCATCAAGTGATTCTATTATGAAACCAGCTCACAGAAAGATAGAAAAGATAGATCAATGCCTTAGAAATAAGCCTCTTCGAGGGGGAAACCTCCTTTACATTACACAAATGAATAATTCTTAGATGATACAAATGACAAGACCTCCTTTCTATATATAGGAGTCTAAGGGGTCATAATATAATCAGAGCCGACATAACAATAATAATGTAAGGGCACAATAATAACAATAGTGGGCTTCTATGGGGCACAATAATAACAATATGGGGACTGCATGGGTACAACAATATAATAAGGGGGTTGTACTAATAACAATAAGGGATTACACTAGTAGTATAGGGGCCTAACATGCCCCTCTCCATCAAAAAGTGTTGTCCTTAATGCTTGAGTAGTTCATGATGCTTTTGTATAAAATTCTTGTCCTCCCATGTGGAATCCTCAATGGGTAAGTTCTTCCACTTGATGAGATACTCTGAAATTGATCGATTTCGTAGCTGTCGGGTCCTTGTTTCTATGACTACTCCAGGTTCCAATATGATTTTTCCTTCCTCTTCAAGTTCTGGCAATATTGTTTGAATTGGGATATTCTGCAACTTTTGAATGAGTGGCCACACTTCTTTGTCCTTCTTCCATTCATCCCTTGCTTCGTTTATCCAAACTGGTTGGATAATAGAAATATCACAAAACAATGCAGCTTCCATATCCTCATCCTTTCTTGAGAGTGCATCTACAACAAAAAGTTTCTTCCATTTTTTGTAGATGATGTCAAAGTCATAACCCAACATATTTGTGACCCATTTTTTCTGTTCTTCTAAAGATAATATTTGTTCTAAAAAGTGTTTAAGACTATCATGATCCATTTTTACCTTGAAGTGTCTTCCCATTGGGTAAGGTCTCCATTTCTTAAGTGCATGTAGTATTGCCAACATTTTCTTCTCATAAATAGCTTGCTTGAGATGTAGCCATAAAAATACCCAATCACCTACATCAAAACTTTTTTCACTACGATGTTGATCTATGTGTTGTTTCATTCAATTCTGCACCAAAGTGGCATTATCCTTTAAAAGTTGGAGAACTTGTTGTTGATGCTCGATGTGATCTTTCACTGCTTGAACCTTTTTTTTCTTGATATGTCCTTCTATCTTGAGAGTTTGAGGAGTGGTAATTTCTTCCAATGCTTTACAAGATATGGTTGGATTCATTTCTTAATGCTCGATGTGATCTTTCACTTCTTGAACATTTTTCTTCTTCATATGTCCTTCGATCTTGATAGTTTAAGGAGTGGTAATTCTGGCCAATGCATTGCAAGATATGATTGGATTCATTTCTTCTTTCTCGATGTGATCTTTCACTTCTTGAACCTTTTTCTTCTTGATATGTCCTTCTATATTAAGAGTTTGAGGAGTGGTAATTCTTGCCAGTGCTTTACAATATATGGTCAGATTCATTTCTTGTTTCTCTAGGGTTGGGTCCTGGCGTATATCCTCTTAGTTTGATGTTTCGTAATCCTTTTCTTCCTCCTCTTCATACTCTATGTAAAATAATTTCTTCTCGGCACACTTATGACCTTTAGTGCATTTGCTATCACAATTGTAACAAAGCCCTTTTTCTATTTTTTCTTCCAATTGTTGTGGTGTAAACCTTGTAGGTTGTGGAAGGCTAGGAGAAGAAACACTTCCATAATTATAGTCATGAGTGGTGGGATTCCTTGTTTCCATAATTTCGCTTTCAATTTTTCTTGCCCACCTGAATGCCTTCTCCAATGAATCAGGTTCCCAAAGACGAACCTCATGTTGAATGTTATCCTTTAAAGTACTGATGAGCCCCAAATTTGGTAACATTTTGGGCTCATTTGGCCTAACTACCTTTGCTCAATCCTTCATTTTTCATGACTTATGCATCATTTTTTAGTATGTTTATGTCATTTGTATGAATAAGGGCAGTCACTATTCCTAGGTGGCTAACACGTGCTCATTTCAGGTTTTTTGACACATGATTGGAACAAAACCGAGCAGATAAGGACCAGGAGACAGCTAAGATGGGGTTGAGGATTCGTAGGAGGGTTGTCCACAGCATTAAATGGCCTTCCTCGGGATCTTCACCCCCAACTCCGAGCTCCAACAGCCACCACAACCAGATCTAGAAGGCAGCCAAATGGATTTTGAGGAAGCAGCTGTTCACTCCTAGTTTGGTCAGCCAAGTCCCACTGATTTAGGAGGCCAGCTTGGGGCCTCTTGATGTATAAATGATAAGGCTTTAGCCTTCGAAAAGGACTTTTGAAACATTGTTGCACATTCTTCACTACGAGCTGCTAGCTTGGTTTTGCTCTTTTGTAGCCATCATTGGCATACTTGTTGACTTATGATTATTATTTTTTAATGGGAAGCAGTCAGATTTGATCTCAGTTCTGAGTTTTTAAAGGAGCCATAGCTCTCGAGGTTGGGCCCAACCTAAGAGCCTAAGGCCTCCTTCTTTTGTATTGATACCTTTCCTTTCAGCATTATGGTTTTCTTTACATGCATTTGGAACGCAGTTTGTTGAGTTAGATTTCTTGGTGTGGTTAAGTAGGTCATTGTTAGAAGATAGAGTTGCTTCAGATGTTAGAATAGAGTGAAGAGATTGGAGTTGATAAAAGTTCCAGCAAAGGGTTGCCTGCACACTCATTTTCACCTCTTTCTAGGGGCTGGAATTGCAGACAGTGCTACCCACCAAAAACATTGGTTTACGTACTCATGCAATCTTTGGTGCAATATTTTCGTTTGTAGTAGTTGTCCATGCGCTCAGACATCTTGGAATGTTTCTTTGCTTCAGTACCATACATGGTTTTCTTTAGAAATAACGTTGCTGATCATTGGTTCCATTAAACAGTTAGGACAGCTTAGGAATGTTTTGATTATGTGCAGGACGTGGATGATTTGGTTCAGTTTACACTATGCAGTGCTACTCCCTCTCTCTCTCGTCCTTCTAATCCTTGCCCAGGCCAACTGCTTACATGGTTTTCTTTAGAAATAACGTTGTTGATCATTGGTTCCATTAAACAGTTAGGACAGCTTAGGAATGTTTTGATTATGTGCAGGACGTGTATGATTTGGTTCATTTTACACTATGCAGTGCTACTCCCTCTCTCTCTCGTCCTTCTAATCCTTGCCCAGGCCAACTGCTCATCTCCCAATTAGACCCCTTGTCTCTCAACTACTCTACTGCCCACGTTGTCCTACCTTTTCGGCCTTCCATTCCCTCTACCCTCCTTCAGACAAACTAGCTTTTCACACCCCCTCATCATCTCATCTCTCTGTCACTAAGTCATTACAAACCCCTCTCCTACCTCCCTATCCACCCATGCAGCCTCTTCCACTCACCCATCACCCAAAATCTAATCGTAGAACATCCTGCAGAAATTCTGAAACATCCTGTAGAACCCCTGCAGACTTCCTGTAGAAGCTCATAAACGCGGTCTCTTGGTAGCCAAACTTTGTGAAACTCTCTGGAAGGGTGTTAGGGACCCCTTAGACCCTCTCTGAACCTTCCCAACCTTTTTCAAGCCCTTCTCCTCCTTGATCCACCTCTGCACAGTAAAAAGCTAGTTAAAAGCACATGCATGATAATTCTAATAACTGAAACAAAAATACAAAAAGATGTTCTCTGCAGGTAGAAGTAGTCTAGACACATGCATCTCACCTTGGTAGAAGTAATGGCATCTCTTTCAGTCGGTTGCATTCCCATCTCTGCATCAGTAGGACTAGCTGGTAGAATTAGGGTTTGCTAGGGTTTGTGTTTCTTGTTGGCTTTCCATTCCTTTCTGCAAGTAGATTGGCTTTCTTTGAGTTAGATTTCGTCCATCAGTTAAAAAGCTTCTTCTAAGAGCTCATAGAAGTTGGCTTGAGCCCCTAGTGGACTTGTGCCAGCTGACCAAGTGACAGCTGCGGCAAGAGCTAGTACTTGTGCATACAGCACCGTCGCTTCCAAGTTTGTTACGAACTACCGGGTTGATAAAATTAAATAAGGAAGCTCCAGGAGTTGTAGCATTATTGCTACAATACTGGAGGCCACCATCTTTTTGGCGCGTTGCCGGGGAAGCGTCAGAGTATTGGTGATTTTCGCTTTTCTTCTATTTTCCACTACAATCTTCTGCTAAGTAGTTTATTTCATTTCCATTCTGCAAAAGTAGCATAGACATTTCTTGCTTTCATAGATTAACATTTCAATTCCGCAATTTCATTTTTGCAAGCGTAGATTAGCATTTCAATTCCGCAAGCGTAGCCTAGCATTTCATTTCTGCAATTTCATTTGAGCAAAATAGATTAGTTCTTTTATGCTTTCATTTCAATTCTGCATTCCCATTTCAGTAAGATAGTTAGTTGCAGTTCAATTTGTTTTAGTTTTGCAGGTACCAGAACAAACAAAAGCAATCAAAAGTCTTTTCATTTCATGCCTCGTAGAAATCGAGATAAAACAGGCAAATTCTTACCCAACACCCCCACCACATCACTGAGTCACCCTTTCTTTGGTGACAGTGATCCAGAAGAACCTATAGGCGAACCTCCTGAGATATACGAAGATCCTATAGCAGAAGAAGAGTTAGAGAACACTCCATCTGAAGCTATGGCTGATAATAGGGGAGAAGATGAGAGAATTTAAGGTGCCTTCCCCATCCGAGAGACTAATGGAGACATGAAAATGAAGAACATCAGCCCCTCCGCTTTACCTCACTTCCATGGACTGACTACTGAAGACCCTGATACCTTCCTGTTTGAGTTTGCCGTCCTTTGTCGAACCTATGACTATACCGAAGATGAGCAAAAACTGAAACTCTTCCCCTCTACCCTTAAGGATGCAGCATTACGCTAGTTCATGGGCTTACCTGGGAATAGTATCACCACTTGGGCCCAGATGCAGCAAGCTTTCAATACCAAATACCGGGACTACTGTATGTCCAAGGAAGCCAAGGGAGAAATCTTTCGGATGACCATGGGGAATGATGAGTCTTTAGAAGATTACGAGGAAAGGTTCCAACTTAGCTATAAACGGGCTAGGTGCACACTTGACCCTGAATCCCTCAAGTTGGTCCTGCTCCGAGGAGTCCCTGAAGATCTCTTAGATACCCTTCACATGCTAGCTGGAGGAGATATTTACCAACTACCTTATGAGGACATAAAGACTGTGTTTAGAAACCACTCTAGGGCAGCCCGGAAAAGAGGTAGAGGAAACCTCCTCTCAGTTGGTATTCCTTTCTCCAAACATGAGTTTGCAAATCAATTAGAGGATCTCAAGAGTGAGGTGAGACAGACCATCGCCATGCAACTTGATACATTCCGAATCCAGCAGAAGAAAGAGGAAGCTGAGAGGGCTTTGGCTATCTTCTGCCCTAGGTGTACAAGGAAACACCCTAAGAACGAGTGCCCATTACATTCGGTTGAGGTATGTTTTGTCTGTGAGGAGGACCACCCCACAAACCAATGTCCAACCTTACCTGGGCTTAAAGCCATGTATCAAGGGACAGAAGCGCCCACTGAACCTCTCTATTTCCTCAACCAAAGGAGGCCACATGGACCTAGACCTTACCAACAGGGGATGCAAGGGACACCTCAAGCTTATTATAGCCCCAACCAATCTGCTCCTATGCCTTCCTGGGGTCCCCATGTTCATCCTTCCTAGTCTATGCCTCCTCCATGGTCTTACCCACCTCAGTACCATACTCAGCCCACTACTCATTCGTTTCACTCACATTCCCAGCCACAGCCTCAGTGGAATGCACCTCAATCGGGGTGGAGGCCCCAGTACAATACTCCTCCCACCATTTTGCCTCCACCACCAGCTCAACCACAACCATTACCTCCTGCTCCTCCAAGGCAACCCCAAATGCCTGCTCAACCGAACCCGAACCCCAACAACCGACAGGCCCAGCAGGTATATACTGGGGAAACGTCATGCCCTACCTATGCTGTGGAGATCCAAGAGATCAACCTGCGATCTGGAAAGACTCTTCCGGATCGCCAACCTCCTCCCCCGGAGGACGAGGAAGATAAACAGGAAAGTGAACCAAAGGCCATTCCACCCTTTCCTGAGAGACTAACGGCCACCACACAACCCAACCCAGAGGAGGATGAGCTTCTGGGAGAACTCAAACAGTTGTGTGTGAGAATACCACTTCTCCAAGCCATCAAAGATGTACCGATATACAACAAACTGGTTAAGGAAAAGTTTTTCAGACACCCAGGCAAGCGAAAAGGAGATGCTTCAACCATCAATGTCATAGGACAACTTTCTGATCTTATGTTGGGGCAGGCCATCTGCCCAAAGTATCTGGATCCTGGGAGTCCTGTAGTGGATGTCCACATCAATGGCACCATCATACCTCACACATTGATTGATCTGGGGGCTGCCATTAATGTGATGACCAAGGATACCATGCTCAAACTCAACCTTCAGGGTTCCTTGAGAAAGACCTCGACAATCCTGCAACTAGCAGATCACTCCACCGTGACTCCCGAAGGGATTGTAGAGGATGTCTTGGTCTCTGTTGACTCTTGGGAGTACCCTGCAGACTTCTTGGTTCTGCAACCAAAGGCAAAGCTTACTGGATACCCCCTTATTTTGGGAAGGCCTTGGTTAGCCACTGCAGATGCTTACATAAGCTGCCATGTAGGAAACATGACCATCAAAAATGGTCCTATGTCCAAGCAGCTAGTCCTGTACCCTCCTGCCCAACCCTTATTAGAGCATGACTTACCACTTTGGTTGGAGGAAGGAGAAGAGGATGAGGTGTACTCAGCACCTTTGTGCACCCTAGACACCACTAGGGGAGGCCTCCCAACCGAGGATGATTTGATTGAGACCTTGATCCAGAATCCACCTCCTAGTGCATTGTCCTTAGAGGAATTGGTGGAGGATGCCCAAGCCAGCACCTTAGTGGACCTTTGTGTGACCAACCCTGTCGCTCCCAGAGTCAAAGATGTGGAGTTCGACCCTGAGAGAACGTTAAAGATCAGCTCCTCCCTATCTCCTTCCCAGGAAAAGGAGCTGTGTAGTCTGTTGGCCAGTCATCTAGATGCTTTTGCTTGGAGCTATAAGGAGATGAAAGGAATCCATCCTTCGGTCTGTACCCATCACATCTACATCAAAGAAGATTGTAAACCGGTTAGGCAACCCCAAAGGAGAATGAATCCAGCCCTTAAGGACATCGTCAAGGAGGAATTACAAAAACTGTTGGATGCCGGATTCATTTACCCCATCTCGGATAGCGAATGGGTGTCCCCTCTGGTGTTGGTTCCCAAGAAAAACAGGAAGTGGAGAATCTGTGTGGACTACCGAGAACTGAACAAGGCCACCAAGAAAGACCATTTTCCTCTACCCTTCATAGATCAAGTGTTGGATGGACTGGCAGGAAAGAAGTTTTTCTCTTTCCTAGATGGGTTTAGCGGGTATAACCAGATCCAAATCAGCCCGGAAGACCAAGATAAGACCACCTTCACTTGTCCTTGGGGTACCTTTGCTTACCGAGTTCTTCCCTTTGGACTATGCAATGCTCCTGCCACCTTCCAGAGAGCCGTCTTGAGCATCTTTTTTGAGCTAGTCCATGATTCGGTGGAAATCTATATGGATGACTTCACTCCTTATGGGTCCAACTTCCAAGAAGCATTGTCCAATCTGGGAAAAGTCCTAACCAAGTGCATTGAGATGAACCTGTCCCTTAGTCCTGAAAAGTGTGAATTCTTGATGACTGAAGGGACCGTGCTAGGCCATACCATTTCTTGCCAAGGGTTACATGTGGATCCTAACAAAATTGCTCTCATCAAGAAGGTTCCACCTCCTCAGAAGGTAAGAGATGTTCGAAGTTTCTTAGGTTTAGCAGGGTATTATAGGAGATTCATTAAAGACTTCAGCAAGCTATCCTCGCCATTGTTTAGCCTCTTGGCAAAAGATGTTGAGTTTAAATGGACTGACGATTGTCAGAAGGCTCTGAATGAATTAAAGGACAAGTTGGTGTCTGCCCCAATCTTGAGAGGTCCAAACTGGGCCCTACCTTTCCACATCCACACTGATGCCTCGAACAAAGCCATAGGGGTAGACTTAGGACAAGTTGAACAAAAACTTCCATACGCCATATACTTTGTCAGCAAAAACTTATCCAAGGCAGAACTGAATTACACTGTAACTGAGAAAGAATTCTTGGCCGTGGTCCATGCACTGAACAAATTCTGACATTATATCACGGGATATCAAACATTTGTACATACTGATCATGCTGCAATTAGATATTTAATGAATAAACCAGATGTGAATGATCGTATTATTAGATGGTTACTTTTGTTGCAGCAGTTTGATTTGACTATCGTTGACAAACCAGGTAAAGAAAATGTTGTTGCTGACTTTTTGTCTAGATTGGATTTACCTGTAGGAGAGGATGGAACAGTGGATGACCAGATTCCAGATGAACACCTATTTGCTATTTCAGTACTCTCTCCATGGTTTGCTGATATAGCAAACTACCTTGTCTCAACACAGTTTCCTCCACACCTATCCTCAAGAGAGAAGAGCAGGATCGTACGGAAGAGTGCCTCATTCACTTGGATCGGGGGCAACCTGTTCAAGCTTGGCCCTGATCAGATCTTAAGGCGTTGTGTAAGGGAGGAGGAAGTCTTTGATATCCTCCTAACCTGTCATGACGGGCCTTGTGGAGGACCTTTTGCAGCCAAAAGGACTACCTTCAAAATCCTGCAGGCAGGCTACTATTGGCCCACGCTTCATCAAGATGTCAGAAGGTATATCAGCCAATGTGACCGATGCCAAAGGATGGGAAAACCGACTCCAAGGGACGAAATGCCTCTCCAACCTCAAGTGACTCTTGAGCCATTTGAGAAGTGGGGTATGGATTTTGTGGGTCCAATAAATCCTCCTTCGAGGCAAAGGTCTTACATCATTGTGTGCACAGACTACCTGACAAAGTGGGCAGAAACCAAGGCAATCAAAGCAGCGACAGAAGAAAAGGTGGCCTAGTTCTTAAGAGAAAACATCTTCTACAAATTTGGCTACCCAAGAGAGCTAGTCACCGATCAAGGAAGACAGTTCACCTCCAACTTAATCGAAGACCTACTCGCTCATCACAAAATCAAGCATAGGAATTCCACCCCCTATCATCCTCAAGCAAATGGGCAGGTGAAAGTCACCAATAGAGCATTGGAAGGGATCTTGACTAAGGTGGTGAGCAGCAGTAGAAAAGATTGGGCAGATCGCCTGGTTGAGGCCACGTGGGCTTACAACACCACTTGGAAGACCACAACCGGCTTCACACCTTATGAGCTGGTCTATGGGAAGAGAGCTTTGCTGTCAATTGAGTTCGAATACAACACCTTGAGGATGGCAGCTCAGCTGGACCTGGATCTCAGCCATGCCCAACAAGAAAGGTTATTGCAGCTGAATGGATTGGACGAGCACTGAATGCAGGCCCTTCTCCACTCAGAAGTGGTTCAACTTCAGAGGAAGGTGTGGCATGACCAACACCTCAATGACAAGCAATTTCAGCCGGGAGATTGGGCGTTGTTGTATGATTCCAGGCATAAGGATTTCAAGGGGAAGCTGAGAACCAAATGGCTGGGACCATATGCAGTGGAAAAATGTAATGACAATGGGTCTGTTCTTATTCGGACCATTGATGAGGAGGCCATCCCCATGCTTGTCAATGGGCATCGACTAAAGATCTACAGAAAACCTCTTTCAAGACAAGAATTCATCAAAACTGTGGAAAAATCAGTGCTGGTCATAGAGAAGGGTTCTGCCTCTGTTTTGGGCATACCCTGAACATCTTTAAAAAAATAAAAAATAAAAAATAAATAAATAAAGATCCTTGGGGGAAAACCTTTCTGAGGCTCCCAAGGCAGATGGTAGGGGTGAAAACCTCATTGAGGCGTCCCTGTTGTCTTTCTAAAAATGTTTGAAAAAGACCCTTGGGTGAAAACCTCTCTGAGGTGCTCAAGGCAGATGGTAAGGGTGAAAACCTCATGGAGGCGCCCCTACTGTCTTTCAAAAAAAAAAAAAAAAAGAGAGAAAAAACAAACAAAGAAACAGGGAAAACAGGTTCAAGATTTGGCAATGCATGCAGGTTGCAGGTATTCCATGCAAGAAAAGAGGCCCCTCAACTCAAGGACAAGGGTCCCTACTATGCTACCAAGTGACCTCACCAGTACTCCCTCCAGAAACACTCATCTCTTCCAAGGTCTGGGCATGATTTGATCACCATTTAGCCTTCTACAAGAAGCTACAGGACGTTCTACAGGAAGTTCTGTATTTCTACAAGAAACTTCCTGTAGAATCTTTGGACGGCCAGGACCGATTGTGTGGGAATATCTGAAGCCCGAGGTCCGACACGGAGGCATGCAAGCTAATTTTTTTCTCCATCACCCACTGTTGTCGCCTCCTTCTACCACCCCAGTCGCCATGCAATGGAAATACCTGCACAGTCAAATCAGAGCGTTGAATTATCAGAGGAAGCGATTCTCAAATGGAATAAAGGATGCAGAGACCCCATGCGCTACTTAGCAAAGCCATCCGAGGATCCTGCGACCGTGACCATGATGCCACCGTCTCCACCGTTTCGGCATGCACCCGAGGAGGAAAAACTGCTACAGGACATCCTACAGGAATCCCGTAGCAGTTCATCCAGCTAGAGTGTACACCATCAAGGCGCCTGCAACACATAGAGCGGGCACATGCACCATCCGCAGCCAGGTAATAAGCTTCGTAACCAACAGCAGTCTGCAAGGAGGAACCCCCGTGCCTGTGCATGAAGCAGCAGCAAGCTAATCCATCACCCTCGTCCTGAAACCTGAAAATAACGTCGCGGCCGCACAGGTAAGTGCCTCACCCTTTTTTTCGTCAAATTACATGAATAATACTCTAAAATGTTTGAAAGTGTGGAAATGAATGGGTTGAGCAGTTGGGTAGCCATTCAACTGGCCACCATGACCAGTCTGATGGTCTCGTCAGATTTGGAAAGTGTTGGTCGTGGCAAGCAAAACGGGTAATGGACACGTGAGAAGCGTCCAGTCGGGGAGAAGCGGTGATCTAACGGAAATGGCGGCGGCAGATATGCAGGGAATGATGCGGCGGTTAGGCAGACTTGCAGTGAAATGAATAGGTGATGTCGTCCAACGGTCCGGCAGGGACAGCTCACCCCCGCGCCACGAGTTCGGCCAGGATTCAAATCCACCGGCTAGATCGTCACTCCACTCATTTATCACCAGCCGTTTTGCAGTCGAGTAAGCGTCCAAATTTCTCTGAAGCTCGTTACTCCAAGTCCTCAGCTTGTTCAAACGTCTGGTGGTTGCACAGAAGGCGCAGAACCACTGACGTGCTCTCCGGAACCTGTGCGCGACTTCTGCAGGAAGCTGCTACAGGAAGCTCGCCGCTACAGAGGAAATCGATCTATTCACGTCAAAGGTGGCGAATTGGAAAAGGTAAGCCTGTACCTGTTCCTCCCATGCAATTGGTTTGAAGGGTGGCGAAGTCGACGTCCTCAAAAAAGTAAAACTACAGTCTGAGCACAAAATTGCAAGCGTCGTCTTCCTTTTGCATGAAAATTGTCGTCGTAGTATATGCAGGGTTTTCTACAGGATGTGGCTCGTAATTGAGCCCCTGTCAAGGCTCACCTGTAGATAGCTGAGAATTCACGAATTGTGTGCGTGACAGAGGCGTAATTCTGCGCTCTGTCTCAAGAAATCCGAAAGGCCCATCTTTTGATACACACCAGCCACCTCCGGCTAACATAGCAGGCTTTCACCATGCCGGGTGGATTCATTAGGAAGGAATCGACAGACTCAAAGAAGCTACAGGAAAACCTGGAGGTGGTAGAACTGTTCACTCGTGCGCAATGGATGTCGTTCTGCGACAAGCTTCAAGGTTATGATGATGAGGTGGCAGAGGAGTTCCTGCGAGCTTTGAAGCCAAAATCAAAAACGCTGGCCGTTGTCAATTTCAGGGGTTTGAATCTCAGACTCACCCCACAGTTCATCAGCAGAGTCACTAATCTCCCAATGGGGGTACCGTGGGATAAGGAGGAGCGAAAACTAGGCCAGAAGGCTAAAAAGGAATTCTTTCCACCGGAGGAGCAATTCTCAGAGGATAAAAACGGGGTTCGCAGAGCTAGCCTACAACCGCTTTGGAGTGAGGTCAGCCTCCAAATTATGAAATATATCACGTGCGAAGGACGATTCAGCATTGTATATGGGTACCATTTCCGGCTGCTCACAAAACTGAGGCACCAAATGGACCTACCTTCAGAAAACAAGCTAAGTATTCCTTACTTCCTCCTGCATTCCATGACTGAATGTGCCACCAAATTATGAGAGGGCACGCCAGACCAGGTAGCCCATCATGGGCTCATTAAGCTCCTCGTGGAGGATGCACTCCACACCTACACAGTCCCTCTCTCGTGGGAAGCCTTCCGAAATCTGACTAAGGATGGCGATATCAAAATGTTGACCGAGGAGCTCACCTCCTCCAGCAGCGAGGAGAAGGAGCCAGTACACACAGAGAAGAAAGGGAAAGGCCAAGAAACCGCGGCCAAAGCACCGAAGAAAGAACAAAAGGGGAGGCAAGAGAAACCCCAGGTTGCCGAAAAGGAGGGTGACAAATCCACATTGACACCCAGAGAGAAAAGGTTACAGAGTAGGGTGGAAAGGACTGAACAAGTCCACGTCAGTAAAGGCACCTCGAAAGCAGCCTCAACCAAGTCAAAAGGCAAAGCACCCTCAGCCAAACAGGCTAAAACAGTGCCACCTGTTTCTACAGGAAAACCAAAAACGGTTTCTACAGGAAGCCAGAAATCAGCCGATACAGGGCCTTCTACAGGAAGCCCTGAGAAAGGAAAGCCAAAGGAGAAGACAGCCGAAATTCTTGCAAGGGAGGCAGCAACCGTGCTGGCCACCCTTAGTACACCTCCTAAGCCGAAGGAAAAACGAAAGAGGGAGATCCCTCTGTATTTCAAAGCCAGGAGAAGTGTGAGAATCAAAACAGGCAGGCCCCAACCTCCATCCAGCAGCCCAATTACTATAGAAGACACCCCTACCTCGCCAAGGGAGAGGTCCCCCTCAAAAATATCAGTCACTTATGAGCAGGGGAGCCTGAAGACAACTGCTTGGAAGGAGAGAATGGACAGGTTGGCTTCAAAAGCCCGGCTACAGGATGCTGAGGCCATTCTACAGGAAACATTGGCCCGGCTTAAGGAGACAGAGAGGATGGAGGGAGAGGCACCCACATCACCACTTAGGGAAGACGAAGTAGAGCCACCGAGGGAGGCAGAGAAAGAGCATATTCCGGAACCTAGTCCCCAGCCAAGCTTGAGCTCGTATTATAACTTTTTGGAGGCTAGGAAAATTATTCCACAAAATTCACAGTGCCACTTTTCTTTGCGTTGGAAGAAGAGAGAGTGAGAACCCAAACGTGGATGAAGATAGCTAAATCAAAAGGAGTGGCAGACATAGGCCCCTTGGAGGAACAACTCAAGGAGGCACGAAGAGAGTTAGCTATGGCCAAACACGTGGCAAACTGCCAGCGGGTATTCCTACAGGAAGAGAATGAGAAACTTAAACTGTAGCTACAGGAACTGAAGAAAGAAAAGGGCACATCATCAGGGGACACTACAGCAGAACATCAAGGCAAAGAAGGACTGCAAGTTGGTCTTGGGGATCCAACCTCGAATCTACAGGAAAGGGAACTGCAAGCACAAATCGAGATACAAGCTCTCAAACAGCAGTTGCAACAAAAAGAGGCACAACTGGCTTGCATGGCCAGTTGGGCCATGGATGCTCTACAATTCAGACAGCCGGCCAAATCTTATGGCCTGTACCTACGAGACCAGTGGCTGCAATTTCAAATTAATGCATTGGCACAGAGGGGTATCTCCCAACTCCAAGACCCCCAGCAGTTCACAGCGTTATGCAATAGCAGTTCATCAAAGGATAAGGCCAAACTATCGGAGTTCTATCTCCATAATTTGGCCCTTCCTAATGTGACTTCATGGGATCCCAACACAGTTGTAGGGGATATGCAGTTGATGGCATTTGCCTCATGGTTGAACCATGAAGAAAAGAGAGCAGCAGAGGTCAAAGAGGTCATGGACCGAGAGTTACATGAGCCACTGCTGATTAGAGCAGAGCCAGGGGATCCCACTGCATTGATATCGGCCCACCAACACTTAGCCGCCAACCCTCAAACTTTATTGAAATACATGGATCAGCAGGCTCAGGCCATAGCACATTTCGAGGATATGGACCGACTATTAGGGGACAACTGTGTTCATGCTTGCACCCGCCAATGGAACACATTGTCCCATAGCCTTAAAATCAGAGAATATCATACTCCAACTCGAATGAGGGAAGCTCTAGCACGGGTGCCCCTCTACAAGAAGTCCATACAGAACCTCCAAGCCAGCCAGATTGGCCTCAATCTAAGCCCACCTCTGCTGTTAAGATTGATGGAAGGTAGCACAGAAAAAGAAGAGCATAAGCAGTGGGAAGAGGTGGAAAGGAAAGCTGGGTTCCATGCCAGTGAGGAGGAGACCACTTCAGAAGCCTGGGATGTCAGGGTGGTGGTGAAAGCAATGAAGGACGAGGAGCTGGATTAGTTGCTCAAGGATGAGCACTCATTTTAGCTGGGGGGTGATGATGAGCCCCAAATTTGGTAACATTTTGGGCTCATTTGCCCTAACTACCTTTGCTCAATCCTTCATTTTTCATAACTTATGCATCATTTTTTAGTATGTTTATGTCATTTGTATGAATAAGGGCAGTCACTATTCCTAGGTGGCTAACACGTGCTCATTTCAGGTTTTTTGACACATGATTGGAACAAAACCGAGCAGATAAGGACCAGGAGACAGCCAAGATGGGGTTGAGGATTCGTAGGAGGGTTGTCCATAGCATTAAATGGCCTTCCTCGGGATCTTCACCCCCAATTCCGAGCTCCAACAGCCACCACAACCGGATCTAGAAGGTAGCCAAACGGATTTTGAGGAAGCAGCTGTTCACTCCTAGTTTGGTCAGCCAAGTCCCACTGATTTAGGAGGCCAGCTTGGGGCCTCGTGATGTATAAATGATAAGGCTTTAGCCTTCGAAAAGGACTTTTGAAACATTGTTGCACATTCTGCACTACGAGCTGCTAGCTTGGTTTTGCTCTTTTGTAGCCATCATTGGCATACTTGTTGACTTATGATTATTATTTTTTTAATGGGAAGCAGTCAAATTTGATCTCAATTCTGAGTTTTTAAAGGAGCCATAGCTCTCGGGGTTGGGCCCAACCTAAGAGCCTAAGGCCTCCTTCTTTTGTATTGATACCTTTCCTTTCAGCATTATGGTTTTCTTTACATGCATTTGGAACGCAGTTTGTTGAGTTAGATTTCTTGGTGTGGTTAAGTAGGTCATTGTTAGAAGATAGAGTTGCTTCAGATGTTAGAATAGAGTGAAGAGATTGGAGTTGATAAAAGTTCCAGCAAAGGGTTGCCTGCACACTCATTTTCACCTCTTTCTAGGGGCTGGAATTGCAGACAGTGCTACCCACCAAAAACATTGGTTTACGTACTCATGCAATCTTTGGTGCAATATTTTCGTTTGTAGTAGTTGTCCATGCGCTCAGACCTCTTGGAATGTTTCTTTGCTTCAGTACCATACATGGTTTTCTTTAGAAATAACGTTGCTGATCATTGGTTCCATTAAACAGTTAGGACAGCTTAGGAATGTTTTGATTATGTGCAGGACGTGGATGATTTGGTTCAGTTTACACTGTGCAGTGCTACTCCCTCTCTCTCTCGTCCTTCTAAGCCTTGCCCAGGCCAACTGCTCATCTCCAAATTAGATCCCTTGTCTCTCAACTACTCTACTGCCCACGTTGTCCTACCTTTTCGGCCTTCCATTCCCTCTACCCTCCTTCAGACAAACTAGCTTTGCACACCCCCTCATCATCTCATCTCTCTGTCACTAAGTCATTACAAACCCCTCTCCTACCTCCCTATCCACCCATGCAGCCTCTTCCACTCACCCATCACCCAAAATCCGATCGTAGAACATCCTGTAGGAATTACTAAACATCCTGTAGAAATTCTGAAACATCCTGTAGAACCCCTGCAGACTTCCTGTAGAAGCTCATAAACACGGTCTCTTGGTATCCAAACTTTGTGAAACTCTCTGGAAGGGTGTTAGGGACCCCTTAGACCCTCTCTGAACCTTCCCAACCGTTTTCAAGCCCTTCTCCTCCTTGATCCACCTCTGCACAGTAAAAAGCTAGTTAAAAGCACATGCATGATAATTCTAATAACTGAAACAAAAATACAAAAAGATGTTCTCTGCAGGTAGAAGTAGTCTAGACACATGCATCTCACCTTGGTAGAAGTAATGGAATCTCTTTCAGTCAGTTGCATTCCCATCTCTGCATCAGTAGGACTAGCTGGTAGAATTAGGGTTTGCTAGGGTTTGCGTTTCTTGTTGGCTTTCCATTCCTTTCTGCAAGTAGATTGGCTTTCTTTGAGTTAGCTTTCATCCATCAGTTAAAAAGATTCTTCTAAGAGCTCATAGAAGTTGGCTTGAGCCCCTAGCGGACTTGTTCCAGCTGACCAAGTGACAGCTGCGGCAAGAGCTAGTACTTGTGCATACAGCACCGTCGCTTCCAAGTTTGTTACGAACTACCGAGTTGATAAAATTAAAGAAGGAAGCTCCAGGAGTTGTAGCATTATTGCTACAATACTGGAGCCCACCAAGTACCTATGAATACATCAATCCTTTGCTTCTCTGGAATATAATTTACCCTTATATTCAATTTTTGAAAGTCCTCAGTGTGCTCTGTGATTGAACACTTTTGTTTGAGATTTATCAATTGGCTAAAGAAGGTGTTTCTCTTTGTATCTTCATAATGTTCTATCATTTCCTCCGTGAAAATTGACCACGTAACAAGTAGTTTACGAGAAAAAATCCCTTTATACCATAAAAATTGATCTGGTTCTAAATATGAAGATGCAATACGTACATTTTGTAACAGTTTCACCTCATGTAGATCAAAATATTGCTCCATCTGTAGTATCCAATTTACTGGATCCTTGCCATCAAACTTCCTCATATCGCATTTTCTTGATTTTAGGAGCTCGATCTTGAAACAACTATAACTTTGTAATTTCGGCTCTTCCAGTTCTAAAATTGCGATCTGCAGTAGCTCTCTGTGACCTATTTCCAATGCAACCAATCTGATCAAAATTGGATTCTCCAAGAAAGAGTTATGCACAATCTCCCAAGATGACCTGATTATATACCATTTCAAAAGAGCGAACTTGTATAAAGTGCCATGTGTCACTATTTTGACCTTTGGATATGAAACATATACACAAGAAGCTATAGTCTGTCCTCTTTCTATAACTTATGAAATTTCACTCTGATGCTCAGAGAGATAGCTATGACGATTTTTCCAAGGTGACTTGTTTGGAATGTAATTTGGGGGTCTTCAAAAGCCCTAACTTCCTCAAACTATATATCTGAAACTATAGAGAGAAAGGATATGAAATTCAGAGCCGAGGTTCAAACTGATTTCTTCTCCAATGGGTTTTTGTTTTAGCTTCTTAAACTTCGTAGCGAAAGATTTATAGCGACAATACCACGATGACCTGTTTTAGTTGAAATTATGGAGCTTGCGAAAACCCTAACTTCCTCAGATCATATCTCCGCAACTATAGCGAGACAAGCTTTGAAATTTGGACCCGAGGTTCAGTGCAAGTTAATCTCAAATGGGTTTGGTTTTTCACTTCTGAAACATCGCAGATAAATAGTTATAGAAAAAATACCACGATGGCCTATTTGGAGCAGTGAAACCCTAGAATCCAAAGCTCTGATACCAAATGTTATGAAACCAGTTCACAAAAAGATAGAAGAGATAGATCAATGCCTTATAAATAAGCCTCTTCGAGGGGGAAACCTCCTTTACATTACACAAATGAACAATTCTTAGATGATACAAATAACAAGATCTCCTTTCTATATATAGGATTCTAAGGGATCATAATATAATCAGAGCCGACATAATAATAATAATGTAAGGGCACAATAATAACAATAGTGGGCTTCTATGGGGCACAATAATAACAATATGGGGATTGCATGGGTACAACAATATAATAAGGGGGTTGTACTAATAACAATAAGGGGTTACACTAGTAGTATAGGGGCCTAACAGATTCCCTCACCCCTGGGAATATGATCTCAAATAACTGTGAGTCCTTCCTTCCTCCCAAGTATAGTGTTAAGGAGAAGCCCTTCATTGATTATACTTTTCGCCCTTGGATGCGCCATCAGGGTTTTGATCACTCCATAGTCTCCCCTCTCTAGTGTAATCATCATGTGCAATCTACCTGTGTTTCTCCATCTCATCGGCCTCCCTTTCCTACTAATCATAACCCAATGAAGGCCATAATCCATGACATAAATAATAAGGACAATGGTGGAAGTGATATGCTAGAGGTTTCCATCCATCAAAATTTTATGAGCTTGGTTGTTGCCATCTCTATATTTTGGTTGCAAGAGAAGATTACATCCTTTTCTTACCTCTTCTCACATAATCATCCATGTGTGGGTATTTTCACATCTCCCACCCACAACATCCTCAATGTTTTTGGGCTTGCTTCACTTTGGGATTTGTTGCATGAGTTATCATATAGGCAAACATATTTATATTGAATTTATGATATGTTGGTTGCACTGGATTTATGATTACACTTAGTATTAACCTTACTACATGCATGTTAGGATAGCATGCATTACATGTTGATTTTTGCATTAGAACTAACGTCATATGATATTTCTCATGGTAGATAGATGCATATTTACATATTTTATTTTCTATTGATCTTATGGCCTGACATATAACATGTGTGATCATGAGATGTCGTGAAAGCATGCTACCCCATTTTTTTCCATCTATTATATGTGCAAGTGACAGGTCTACAAAAAGCAAGAGGTTGCTGGAGTTCTCATGACCTCCCGTTCAAGTAGCTTCGCCCACTTCTTTAAGAGATCACATCCCAGTTGGAGCCATATGTTACCCACCATTTTGTGGGTGATATCCCTGAGAGAATTTTTTTTTTTGCGAGATAGTCCTCAGCTGGAAATCACTAGCCCCTTGCAGCCACCAACTAGCTCATTGTGCCATTTCACTGATACCTGAGCTAACCATGTGGTCCCTTGCCCATTTTCCATGATTGTATGTTTGAAGGTGGGCCTCCCAAACCTGAAGGTATGCCTTTTCATTTAGTAATTGAGTATTGTAGTTTGCTTATCATGGACACTTCTGGGCATGGATTAATGGGGGGATTCAGTGGAAAGAATGGGTTACATCTGTGCTCTTGTCCCCTATACCCCTTTTCAATATTAACCTTGGATTCTAGTCCCGTGTGATCTCTTTTACTGACCACTTGCATTTAGGGATCGTATTTCACGGGAAACCTCGATTTTGGTCGCCTGGTCCTACTTCCTTATCTTCTTATGTTACCCCCTTTCCACTCATTATTACCCCATTAATCATTTCTCCCACATGGGTCCACATTCCTCCACTAGATCCACATAGGGTTAGCTCACCCCTTCCCCTTGCCCACACCATGGGTCAAGCATGGAATGATTCCTCGGAGGTTGATGCAGTTAAAAATAAAGACAAAAGCATATTTGGCTGCATTCAATAGGAAGATGTACCACAAAATGAAAAATATGGTCGAGGCACACACATTTAGCACGTGGAAAAAATCCAATACATGAGTTCTACCCCATCATCATGGTCATCGCCTTGGTTCCTACAGGTTCTATGAAACTCCATCATATAGGAACACACGATTGTCCCAACCCTTGGTGGGCAATGAATCACCCTACTTTCAAAGGGGGTATTCACTGCTATATCTTATGCATCATGCTCTTACCCCTTGACCCCCGAATAGGTAATCAAAGAAAATCATAAAAAGACAAAAGGCATATAAAGAAGGGTGGAAAAATCAAGGTTGGGGCACCTCATGTATCATGATTTCTCCCTCCTATACATTATAAACCCAAGTGTGGGCTTCCCTTTTATTAGCTACCCTTATACCCCAGCATGTGGCCCAGGGTTGCCCCTTCTCATCCCCTAGTAATTCATTCACCTATCTATCACATGCCACCACATTTTGAAGGATGTACCTTGAACATATTATCCCCTTTAGAAGTAGAAACCACCTAATAAGATACATGGTTAACCCATTTGGAGTTTATGAGACATTGGCACATCCTGAAGCCCATTATGGAAGGGCAGGCAATTTTGAAGTCCCCACCGGTGGTCCATGGTTGGTAAGGTCATTTACTCGATTTCCCTAATGACTTGTTGTACTGGAAGGCTAGGGGATACATTGGATCTTATGCAGGATTGTAGATGGTCTCCATATTGGGTTTGGTCTCCCTTTACGGGGTCCTAATCCCATAGAGGGATACATTGGCACATGTAGGGTGTGTGTTGAGAGCCATGGTCCTCCACAGTAGTAGAAAACACTCCATGGATCCCCGAGAATGGTCAAAGATGCTCGATATACTCCCATTGGACGACGAATATGCACCTGGTTCATCTTTGCCCAGTCAGCCCCACAGATGTATCATGCACTTGGTGGCTAACCCATGAATTGTAGGACAATGTGGAATCCCATACACCATCATCAGAGCCCTTACAGATGATCTACAAGCGTCTTCGTTTCATTTAGAGATCCATGAAGTTATTATTGTGGCCCTACACTTATTGGGAGCACCACAGGTTTATTGTTTGGAAAACAAGGGGCCAACCCTTTGCCCATCACCTTTTGAGGCTCCTACTCTTCATTATGGCACCAATGGACCTCATTAGGCCTCTTATAGGGCCCTACAACATGCATAGATTATTATTTGACCTCTTGAAAGGCTTATTCTTTCATTTGTGAGCTAGTTTGGTGGGATTGTCACCAAAAGTTAGATTATTAGCATATTATTTTATTTTTGGGGCTTATGTAGGCCAAGGATAAAAATTCAAACTCATCATTAGTGTATAAATACAAGTCAGATGATATCATTTGCTCATCATCACTTTGGATTGGATCTCTTCTCTATCTTGAGAATTTCGCACATTTTCTTAAAGGATGAATTGGACCTTTATGGATGAATTTTGATGTGTGGATTTAGTCTATCTTATCTTGGAGCTTCTCTATTGTCAAATTGTGGATGGATGGATATGTTCTATTACATATAAGCACATGATTTTAATGTTATTCTTGTTTTACTTTTTCATATACATTGGACTGGAATTTTCACTATTTTTTAGGGCTAATTGCTGCATTCATTTACTGCTTAAATTGTGGAATTTTGTCTCTATAGAGAATCTCTCAATGTACGGTCCATGTAATGTGAATGAAATCTCCTAGGGGTAATTCTATCAATGAATTTATCTTGATAAGCCACAACCTTTTGCACATCAAAGTATAAAAGTTGCAAGATTGCTTCTCTTTGACCTAAAAGGCTAGTGAAGTAGTCTTGAGGCCTTCTTAACTAAGAACCAAAGGCCCTCACTCATATTCGTCATAGAATTCATTCTTCTAAGACTAAGGAACTGATCTACCAAAAGGTGGTCACCTTAAATCAATTTATTTCACCTTTTCCTAGGTATAACCAACTTGGGTCACCTAGGGCATCACTTTCCCAGTGAACTAGCCCTCCAAAAAGTTTGATATCCTAGCCTCTTTTGCGTTGGTGTTTCCTCAAGACCTCCTCCAAACTTTAGGCCATTCCAATGGTGGAGTTGTGCGAAAATCCAAGCCCTAACTCTGAGATCAAACTTTGCCCTAACATCTCCAAGGCTAGTAACTTAGAGGATCAATTCAACAACTTTAAGTGAATATTATTTCTTTGATTCTTCCCCCACCTTGTCTAGGATAAGAACATCATTGGTTACTACACTCTTTCCTCTTAACCTACACTAGGTCCACTTGGTCCCGTGTGGTCAAGTTCCTTTGAAAAGACATTTCTTCAAGAACCATCCAGGATACCAAATTCAAGAAGGAATTTAGGGATTAGGAAACTCCTTCTCAAGTCATATCCCATAAACCTAACCCTCAAATCCTCCCTTCCTTCTCCTAGAAGACATTGTACCTTTCTTAGAAAGCAATCAAACTCTATCCTTCAACCTCTTATAGAGACGTATCATTTGGTCCACTCCACATCCACTTATTGATTTATCCTTCATTGGTGACTCCATAATATATCGGGTCTCCTCCCATCGGTGAAAGTCTATAAATAGTACAGAGCCTTCGCTGAGGTGACAATGGGCTATGTATCCATTTGTTGCCCTTGGTCTAGCATTTTCACTTTAGGGATCCCCTTTATGCCCCCTGCTAGTTTGAGCGATAAAAATACCCAATGTCACCCTCCAAAGGGAAATACGGGTGATGTGGCACTCTCTCACTCAAGTGTTTTGGATCAAAAGAAATGTACAAGACCTCCTTTGCCATCACAAGGATGACCATCATCATACAAGCTTTGGAACAAGGAATGGCCATGACCATCTAATAGTGTCAAGGGTAACGTGGGGGTATCCTGGGTCCACTGGGAACATCATTAGTATCTCCAACACCAAGCACCATGGGCTCAACATTTTAGTAGCTGCGAGTACCTTGGGGTGTCAACCATCATATGGGGTCATCAAGTAGGCCAACACTTTTCTATAGATAGACAAAACTACATCAACAAGGTCATATTCTCTCTTTGGAGTTTGGGTAAAACGACCTATGCAATGTTTTTGGAATCATCTCAAGAGGCCTTCACTGTTATGATGAAACCACCTGACAAAACCCTCTCAAGATCAAGTGAAAATCAACAAGCATTAGGTACCATAACCATATATGCATCATAGTGGACCATCCATAATGTTAGGGGCATAATAATACTTCACATAAAGCTCACCTTCAAATATATAACTAAATTGAGTCTCGCAAAAAGTTACCTCATTATGTTAGGGATGGTTAGATGGATGACAATGTTAGGTGTTTCTATCCCCTGAGGGGAAGTGACAGGTCCGAAGTTTGCCCATCAATCCATAGGTGTGTGTGAAAATGGTGGCAACAAAGTGGTAATTACTTTAAGTTAGAGTGCCATAACGAAGTGATCAACTAATAGAGGTTCAACATCCTGATTTTATAGATGTAAGGAGGGAGAAATCATGGATGCATGAGTTACCCCTTTTCTCGCCTTGCTTTTTCCACCCCTCTGGTGCACCTTTTACTTCTTTATGATTTGTGTTGATTTGGCTTCATAGCTAAGAATTCTAAGCTTTTTTTTTTAGATTTAACATTTAATACCCATTAATGATGAGTTATTTTATCGCTCATTATGGTTGGGACAATACAAGAGTTCCTTTTATAGATGGAGCATCATGTGCCGAAAGAACTGGGTGATGGCTAATAAGGGAAGTGTTGTCTCAAAATTTAGTAGGCCTTATGAAGGGCCTCACAAGCAAGAACTAGACTAATATATTACAATGAGGTGGTTGCCACTATCACCTCAACGCTCCACCTCTTTCTCGTTAGTGTAATTTCACCACATGAAAGGCATCCCAATATATATCACCTAAAGATGTTCTAAGTTAGTTGATTTAGGTGATGTAAGTGAATGGATTAAGCAAGATACTTCTTAGTTGAATCAGAGAACAAATATTTATGTCAAGGAGAAATGTTCCATAAACTAAACCTTGAAAAGAGTGCTTGAGACCTAGAGTTTCAATATGTAGTTCAACAAGAGTATATCTAGGCATACAAGCACAAGAAAGGGTTTACTTAATGGTATGATCAATAATAGGAGAGGGTAAATATTCAACAAACCCTAAGTTGAAGCCTTGTATAGAAATAGGGTTTTGTTAGGGCACTAAATTGCATAGGGTTGATGATGTCAGTCCTAATGAGGCAACTTTCACCATTGTTGGGCATGGAATCCCCCCACAGCATGTTTTGGGGCTCAAAGCCCAACTTTTGGTCAAATAATGTTGTAAGACTCTGTGAATTGCGGGCGCAGAGCGCAAAATGTATGTTGAGACATAAGGTTGTCAGCCCTAAGTTTTGAATGTAATGTAGTGTCATGTCAGCCTACCCATGGTCTCCGGACCATGGGATTGTATAAATAGAGCGAGGCTCTAAGTTGTAAAGAAAATTTGAGATGGATTGATGTAATGATCTAGTAGAGCATAGAGAGGAAGTGTAAGTGTCTCAGGTCGTAGTAGTAGGAAGAAGCTTTGCAACTGAGTGCGCAGAGGCCTAGTAGAGTCTGCAGCTGAGTGCGTGGACCCCTGAAACTGAGTGCATAGGGCGGAGTCAAGTCTGTAACCAAGGAAGAAGAATAATAAAGAGAAGTTTGATTCCAAATATTGTGTATCTGCTTTTATATTACTTTCTATGCATTTATATTGTTTTGTTTATCATGCTCACTTACATGAATGTTGAACACTATTAAGTATAATTGGGCTCAGACAGATAAGTTAAGTAATCAGATAATATCAGGTTAATAGTAAGGAACTTGGATAATAACACGGATCATGCCTCGAGTAGGGCTGCGCGAAGGCAGCATTATAGGCTGTGAGGTACTAGTAGGTGTGCGTAGCGATGTGTGCGCAAGGTCAAATCGTGGACCACCGAAAAACCATCGAACATCTCTAGGGTGCGGAAACTTGGTTCTAGCACCCTCCCATACTACTTCAGGTGAGACCTCAGTCCACACTCCTCAGACTGTTGCCCAAAGGGCTAGTAGTACCAGGATTTGTTTGGCTAAATCATCTCTGAACCTGGGTCAGGCCCATACAAGCCAAAAAATAGTTCTGTTGCCAGAACTGGGATTTGCATAAGGGATGTCTGATGTCGTGTCACTAGAACCCAACAAAGGAAGAAATTGAAGGGTGGTTGAACAAGAAGATTCACGAGTTCACGACACAAGAAAACAAGAATCCAAAAGTATCTAAGGAACAGTGGTTGGAGCGGTACTTATATACGGAAATCCACGAAATTTTCTTTGCATCCTTTCCTTCTAAACTATATGAATGGATCGCGAAGCTAGTAAACAGTCAGGGAAGGTGTAGGCATGACAAACCAATCATGTGGACTTCAGAATTAGTGCGCAGACTAGAAGCGTCAGGAGATAAGATTGTGCGAGCTGTGGACCATTGGCTCGATCGAATTATAGGAGGATTTATCACTGAGTTCGTGGTAGATACGACTGTCAGCTACAGTGAGGCAGAGTGACGCTTCCTCAAGGGACCGCAAGGTAAGTATATTAAAACTTTGAACAATTAGATTAAGATGTTATTATGTGAAAAGAGGGTTATGCAAATAAATTAATGCTTGCAACTACATAAAGTGGGAAGATCTATAGAAGTGGAGGTAGTGAAGAATTAAAAACCAGTCCCTTAATTTCATCCTCGCATGAAAGCGAGGAAGAGCTCGCGAACATTTCTCTGAGAAGCGCAGTCAGTTTGATAAGGCAACGAATTTCGCACTTACCACTTCCACCTACACCGCCACCCATCTCACCCTCCTCACCTCCATCTCCACCCACCCCACCTCTGCCACCACCACAATTCAATATGGCAAGTGCGATCAAACTACCAGTATTCAGAGGAGTAGGGAATGAAGATCCAGACTAATTCTAGTTTTTGGTAAGGGCGATATGGGAAGCACAAGGAGTGGTGGATGACAATATCAAGAAGGTTATGTTGGTAAGCGTGTTGTAGGATCATGCATTAACATGGTATATCAAGCATTCTAGTGACCATCCAAACGCCAGAATCACAAAAATCCAGACCGCGCTGAATAGGGAATTCAACAGGCCAAAGTCGGAGACACAATCAATTATCAGGTTTAAGGAGATTGCGATGCTCCCGGGTGAGACCCCCTGGGATCTGGACCAAATACTAAAGGTTATGATTCGCAAAGCCAATATGACTTCGACGGATGGACAACACCATACATGGTTTGTAGTGTCACTAACACCGCATTTAAGGACAACGCTATCGCAAAAAAAGCTTTCCACCCAGGCCGAAGCTTTGGAGATGGAAATGAGATTACATGAGACCCCTATACAAGACCCTAGTCTGGGAGTCCAACAAATCCACGCGCAATTACAAAATCTATGTCTGGAGATGCAGAGTTTGAAACAAGACAGGGCACCTCGACCAAAGGCGCGTGAGGAGGTATGGTGCATAAAATGCAAAGGCCAGGGGCATAACAAGGACCACTATCCAGTGTTCGCTAATTACTTGGCGAGAGGAGGGTCGATGCCATTAAGACCTGAGGCACAAGCAGTACCAAGCACGGCGTCTGCACTATGGTGCACGATCTATCAGATGGGAGGAAAACACACTACAGATAATTGTCATCTATTGCAGAAGTATATGCAGACGTCCCAACAATTGTCTTGTAATTTATGTAGGTCAGTAGGCCATGATGAACACACCTGCAGAAGCTACAAACTAATGATGGATCAGACTCCTGCCTATAGGGTGCAGACCAAAACACAAGCCCTCGACCCAAATACAGGAATGGCACGTGCTGGATTTCAGGGGCGCGGACAAGATCGAGGTCGAATGGGACCAAGAAGGGGTCTTGGACAACTAATTTGTTACAATTGCAGAGGGCCAAGGAACTATGCCCGCGATTTTACAAACTCGACAAGGACATCATGTTTGTACTATACTCAGTTTGATCATGAGGCAGAAGACTACCCTTCATTAATAGTGAGGATGCACGAGAAAGGGATACTCCAACCTCCTCTGACTCAGAATTTGCAAATGATGAGGTCTGAGCCGCATGAAGAAGACCCGAATGTAAACATGATGCTCAGGAGCGGTATGACCACTGGTGATGATAAAGGTAAGCAGTCAGAAGAAAGTGCATGGGTTCACAAGGCTCCTACAAAGGAACCCGAATTTGATTTAGAACGCGTGAAGGAGACATTCATGGAAGCTAAGAAGAGCTTCACAGAGGCCTCCACTTCAGGTAGTAAGGATCAACTAGAACCAGGGATGGATCCTTCAATGCTCACTACCTTTCTAGAGATATGCATGAAACTGCTACATAACAGCAAGGTAGTAAAAGGACTATAGGAACTTATCACTAGGTGCTTGGGGTTAGGAGAACCGTGCGTGGTCTGGAAACTGGGAAAGCATGCATTGCGCATAGGAAGGGAAATGAGGTTGACTGCGCAAATTGGAGAATATGAAATGGATCAGGTAATCCTAGATCTCGGATTGGATGAAAATGTACTACCGAAACAAACATGGGAATGCATGGGAAGACCCACACTACAATGGTCTCCTATTTAGTTGTGAATGGTGAACCAACAAAATATCTTGCCCATGGGAAGATTGCAAGGGGTAATGGTGGATATTGAAGGTGCGAGTGTGCAGGTGGATTTTGAAGTGATATAGATTGTTGATGACAGCAATCCCTATCTCGTGCTACTAGGAATAGATTGGGCCACCGATATGAACGGAGTCATAAACCTGAAGAAAGCGCAAAATGATTTTTGAGAAAAAGTAACTCACATAGTAGTACCGCTAGATCCAACTAAAGGAGTGCGTTACACTAAACCAGTGCACGACGATGATAGTGATGATGATCTTGATTGCATCTACAAGATAACTGCATGAGAATAGGATTGGGTGAATCTGACTACAGATGGAAGGATTCCGTGGGAGCGCGAAAGCTCTTGCACTTTAGATTCAGACGAAGAAATAGAGCGCTGGCAGAATTGGCTGCGCGAAGTAACAACGATTAATTGCAACATGATGGTTAGATCACTGCATTGTGTGACAACAAAGGTAAGGGATCTGCCTACATATGATGGGCTAACAGTGGTGGATGACTTCCTGAACAAATTTGAAAGCACAGGTCTAGAAAAACAGTAGTTTGATGCTCTGAAATGGGCACTGCACGCGACGCCCTCAAGGTGGTGGGGTACGCATCAAAGAAGCTTTGAGGATTGGTGCGGATGCAGAAGGATGATGCGCCTACGATTTGGGAAACCACAGATGCAGCTAGCAGACAAGTATGACGGACGCAATGATCCACATACACACCTCGCGAAATGGACCAAGGTCTACAGGGAAGAGCCATAGCCTGAATGGGTGCATTTGTTTTGTCATTCTCTGGATGTTATACCCATGAATTGGTATACTGAGATAGAGCTCCGCCATGGCATGAGCGAATGGTATATCTTGTGTGAAGGATTCCTGCTAACCTTCATGTTTGAAGATCATTGGTCGGAAACTATTGATGATGCACTACAAGCAATAAAAGCAGATATCTTCAAAATACCCCAAGAGCCAATGGAAGTGCTTCAGCCAGACTGGGCGACACAGCTGAGCTGCGTGTTGGAGTGTTACAATGTAAATGTTGAGGAGGATGATGAAGACCCACGAAATATTAACATTCTAGAAATGGAAGGCTGTCATGAGGTTTGAGGACCATTGATTGAGGATCCCAAAATCATCACGCTGCTAAAAATGAAGCAAGTAAACATTGGAACATAGGTGGAGCCGAAGTATGCAATGCTTGGGGACTATTGGGATGATGCCACAGTGGATAAGGTCGCTGAGTTACTCTGCAAATACCAAGACTTGTTCTCGACCAAAATTACAGACTTAAAAGGGATCGTCGGTGACTTAGGGATGATGAAGATCACCATGAAACCCAACACGAAGCCAGTTAAGCAGCGACCTTACTGCTTGAATCCGAAATATAAAGAAAAGGTCTACGAAGAATTAGACAAAGTGCTCGAAGTTAGAATTATTGGGCTAGTGGAAGAATCCGACTGGGTGAGTCCTATGGTAGTATAGGAGAAAAACTAGAAGGGAGAAATAAGAATATGCGTGGATCTTAGGAAGCTGAACGATGCCTGTTTACACAATCCATTCCTGACACTGTTCACAGATGAAGTACTGGAGAATGTTGGTAGTTAGGAAGCATACTCATTCACGGATGGGCTCTCAAGGAACCATCAGATCAAGATCGCGCCGAAAGAAAGGAGAAAAATGACCTTCACAACAAAATGGGGTTGTTTTCAATACACCGTTATGCCATTTGGACTGTTTTAGAGCCTAGATTTGTCTCAGGTTGAAAAGACAAGGTTCTAGGTCCACATCAAACCACGCTCAGCCTCGTAGCTAGCCCTACGAGGACAGGAGAGGGCTCTCTCCGGGTCAATCTCGATAAAAAGTAATCGATGAGGCTCGATATGACTAAATTTGCAATTGATCTTAGGCTAGGCATGAAGTACAAGGAGTTTGAGGTTGATTTTTGAGGTTTTTGTTGAATCAAAGGAAAAGGCAATTTTGGGTGCGGGTATGAGACACAGTTTTTTGCAGAGGTCTACTTGGGGCAAGGTAGGCGATTGTCTTGATTCTTTTAAAGAAAATGAATGGCTAGATCTGACTGGTGAGAAGCTAAGGAGAGCAAGAAGCTTTCAAGGATTCTCCTTAAACAGATGAAAACATGAAAAATCAAACAAATTTAAAGGCAGAGCATAACAATCTATGGATTCTACCTTAACACTTCATTTGTTCAATTGCAAAAGATGAGAGAAGTAAGATGATTCACATAACAACTTAAAAATACTAAAAGAAGCACACCATCAACACATAAAGCCACATGGATCCCAAACAGTGCTGCAAAACCCTGGTCTTTCCTTTGCCAAAAATGCAGAAGTGAATGTACAATAGAGTGTCAAGCTTTTCCCAAGAGTCCAACCCTGAAAATGAATTAGAAATTACATAATATAGGAAAGCCAACCTCTTCCCTTGCCTCTAGGGGTCGAGCTCATCATTCGAGGAGCTGCTTCAACCAATTCTAAACAAAGCACTACAATCTAGGCAGTCAAAACAACTTGCCTCTATAAGGTAGGAAACTGATTCATTCATTAAATTTTCACTCTTTGGTGAATGAATCTACTAGACCAAGTAACTAAGTGTCAAATTACATCATGTTTCAAACAATTACATCAATAAAAAGTCAAAAATCAAAACTGGTCAAACTAGGGGAGTTTCTGAGCTGAAAGATGAAAAATAGGGCAAAAAATCTATATGCGCCGCGCTGATTTCTATATGCACTGCACTACTTTGCTGTTGTTTTTGAGGTACCTGCAGGAGTCCAAATTGAGCTCAGATTGGCTTGTTGGAAAGCCCTTCCTGTCTACTATCCACCCTAAGTGGAATTTTCAAAATTGGTGTCCATTTGCCCCTCCAAAAGTGCATTCTCCCAAGACTGCTTCCCGTGTGTCAAAATAGGGGCAGTGAGGTCATTTTTTGCATGTTTTTTGACCTTTTGGGGACCCAGAACTTTCCCAAACTTCTTGTCCAAGTACCAAAATTCATGATTTCTCATGAAAAATCCAAAACTGCAAGCCATTTGTAATTTGGAGCTCCCAATCCTATGGGTCACGCAAGGTGCGCGGCGCATATAGGGAAAAACCCTGTTTTTTAAGTGCAAAAATTTCAAAATGACCAAAAAAGCCCCAAATATCTTGAAATTTGGGCTGGAGTTCCCTTATCAAGTGTGATGATGAGCTAATGAGGCCTTGGCCAAAATCTGAAGACGATCGAGCTCCCTTTGTTTCTTTTTCTTGCGGATTGCCTTCTTCAATTTTGCCTTTAGATTTCTTATCCGAGCCTTGCAAACTTGGTTCTGTGCCCTGTAGTGAACAGCCATATGTCTCAACAATGCATTATCTCCATTGGCCTTGCTCAGCCGCTTCTCCAAGTAAATGTTGACCCTTTCGAGTTTAGATTATCGATCCTCATTGACCTGTCGCTCTAGAGAAGTGAACTGAATCCTCCTATGTCGGGCGGCTTGGCGATTCTAACGGATGTTCTGTAGCTCCATGATCACATGCTGATCTTCAAGCTGCTTATTTCTCTGTTCTAGATACCTGATGTTCCATTTGGCCATCTCCAACTGGATTTCCAAGGCTTGAATGTCTGTTTCTTGCTCCTCAATCATCATTCTATATCTAGACTTCTCTAAATCCGTAGCTGTCTCAACATCAGGAATGACAACGAAACCTGATGGCTCACCTGAAAGCCCTTTCTCATGCATGGGCTTCTTGCCCTTGTCCTATACCTGTGCCTGTGGTGCTGATGTCGGAAGCGAGGCCCCTTCCACGCCAGGTGGAGATAACACTCGCTTTGCTGCTGCAAACAAAGGTCTGGTACCTTTCGGATAGCCTCTCTGATATGTAATGAAAATAGGCCTGGTCTCATGACGCTCATACTGCTGAGAAGGTTCACCCTCATGTTTCACCTCTGATACTTCTCGTGAAGCTCTGAAGAAATCACGTGAGATAAAGTCATCCCAAGTGATGCCCTGCGAACCAAGCTGATGAACCACCAAAATCTTTATAAGCGCAAAATGATATACACTGTTGAGTTGCTGCTGAGGGGTTCTATGTTGTATAAAGGTTGTCATCCTCTCTATATTCCGACAGATGAAATACGGAATGTTCATCATCCGCACCCTGGTGAAATGCATAAGTAACCTGATGTGATAAGCATAAAGACGAGAGAATCGTCCCTCACAGTTGAAATATTTCATGATCAATCTCATGAGAGGAGCATACTCATCTTTCAGGTACCTGAACGGGAACACTCTTTTGAGCTGCCTCAAGCAATTGGGTTTGATATATGGCTCATAATGCTGCTTATCAATCTGTTGTTTTTTATGCCATAGTTCACCAATATTTGGTATACCTGTTGCTAGCGAAATAGTTTCTGGTGTAAGTGTAAAGGTGACCCCAGCCAAGGTAGCTTGGTCTCCGTGCAAATGCAAGACAAAAAGACGAGCCAACTCATAATGAAACTGGACCTCAACTACCTTTTGACAAAACTCATAGCATGACTGATGCTCAAAGCACTGCATAGCAAGAGGACAAGCATGCAATTCTCCAAGGTTGATTGGTTCCTCCCTAACATGTTTGCCACTTTTACGAGGCCTCCGGAGTTCTTGTTCACCTACGGGAGAATCACTTTGGGTTTCTGCCTCATATTCCGATGAGTGACCAGATGACATCACTGCTGATATACAAACTGCCTCAAATGAATGCTGATAAGTGAAACTATTGTGCGCAACTGAATATGGACTGTTCTTTTGATTTAAACAATGCTATCACCAAGGGGAAAAAATGTACAAGGGATAATAGGAAAGGGAAAATATCAGGGAATTAGGGAATTTTGAAATAAAATGTATTAAGGGATAGGAGGGGAAATGTAAATATGGGATTAGGGTTTTAGGGTTTGGGATATTAAATAGGATTAAGGAGTTTTTATAGAGGTGGGGGATTAGGATTTTAGGGATTGAAGTGTAGGATTAATGAGGGAATTAATGAGGAAGTATGATGAGTGAATTTGGGAATGAGGAACAAAGGGAAATGGGGAAAAACACAACCTTGGTAACAAAACTGTTTTCAAACCCTACAACACTTTTTATATTGACAAAGGGAGGCTTTCAAAATCTGGTCTCCACGGCAATCATCCATGAACCCATCACATTCACCATTAAAAACAAAGCAAAGGCAATGGAGGCGAGCCTACCTGACAAATTGATGTGAAGAGGAGGCGATTTGATGAGTTTTCAAACAAGTTATGGGCTCCAAATTGTAAGCGTCGCGCTCCTTACCCAGTGCTCCATGCAAGTTATATGCGTCGCGCTGGTTATAATTTGAATTGGCCTGAATGTCTGTGTGCGCCGCGCAAGTTATATGCGCCATGCAGACTGTTATATGCGCCGCGCAGGTGAAATGAGGACCAATCCGCTCCAAAACGCTCAAACACGACTTGCAATGATTTTCTCCTCCTTTGGTATGCACAATGACTTGAAACTTCATTGAAAAACCTTTATATAGACACCAATTTGATTTTTGCCTCTTTCATAACCCACTTTGTTATGTTTTGCAATTGACACTTTTTCAGGATTAATAGAATTTTGACCTTTTTGTTTCCTCCATAAATTTGGTTGAAATAATGATTTTCTTTGACAATTTTTTGCAGGGATAGCTATGATATGATCTGGCAAAGGAGACCAGGGCTGCACCGGGACATTTCAAGAACTGAAATTTTTGAAAATTTATTACAAAAATGAAATATTGACTTATCTTCAAAACAGAGTTTTGAAGAGAAGTCATAATCTATCCGTATAATGATAAAAATCTCTGAGATAACAATCTAACAAGGACCTCCCTCTGGCCTGCTGGCTTTATTACACTTTGTCAAAGACCCATCGACTCAACCCTAGACCTAATGACCGAAAAAACTATTATGACCTAGAGACTGAAACAGGACTGCAAATGACTGTTCAAGACTTGATTTTTAAGAATAGACCTGAGCCAGCAGTGCCAAGCACGAGGGGAATGAGTGACACAAACCTCTCCGTCAGATTTATGGCATGCTTCTAACGAAATGCAACTGATCGAAACTGATGAGACACCTAAACATGAAATGCAAAAAAGAGTTTTGATCTCTGACGGAGGGATAACCAGACCGACTCTAACAGACTGAAGAACGCGCCAACCATCTTTTCTCTCATCGTGGTGGCTTCATTCAAAGAATACATCCAAAAGTTCTTGGAGATATATCTAGATGATTTCACTGTCTTTGGATTAATTAAGCACCATATAGCAAGCTTACGCTTGATGTTGGATACTTGTTGCGGACACCAAATTGCGGTGAACCTTAAGAAGTGCACATTCCTCGTTCCCTTTGGAAACCTGCTAGGACATGTGGTTTGCAAACAAGGACTGATGGTGGACCCTACGAAGATTGTCATTATTCTAAATTTGGAAGCACCGCAAAGTGTTAAACAATTGCGTGCCACTTTGGGACACACCGGATACTATAGGAAGTTCATCAAAAGTTATGCCCAAATAACAATGTCGATGGAAAAGCTATTGAAAAAGGATGTTACATATTGCTGGAATAATGATTGCAAGAAGAGTTCGGATGTCCTGAAGGGGAAACTGGCCTTTGCTCCAATCCTGGTCTTCCCAAAATGGGATGTGGAATTTCATGTACATGTTGATGCGTTGTGTATTGCACTAGGAGTCGTACTCACACAGGAGGGCACGTAGGGCATGGATCACCCAATCGTGTTTGAGCGTGTGAGGTCAATTAAGGTGAAATAATGTCAAATCAACTTCAAATTTTCAATGGATCAATCCCTAGTTGAATTCATCCTTTTCCCTAGCCCTAGGGATTTCCTTAAAGGGTTAAAAAAGTAAAGAAAGAGTAAAAAACGTATGAATTTTGATCATCAATGGGATCCCAGTTCCTTTCCCTACATGGGTGATGGAGTATTATGGTTTTAAACCATAGAGATACCAAATTCATGGATGGAGTAATGGGAAAACACTAATTTTCACTTTCAAACCCTAGAAATATTTTTATGAGGGGAGAAATTAACTAGAAGAATGTTATCTAGGAGGTCTTCTAGGGATTTCAAGGAAAACAGGTGAAACATGTAATCATTTACCATTAATTTCCAATAAAAATTTTCATTTAGACAAAGAATAAGTAGAAAAACCTAGCAATATTCCATTCCATTAAATATTCACAAATTTTACAACAAAATGCCTTCTTTCAATCCCAAAAAGATGTTTCTAATACACAAACTAGTCTCCAATAGCAAAGCTCCACATAAGATTACTTCTCCACATGTAGCAAAGTACAAGAGGCTATGTCAAGCTCTTTTAAAGAGTTCTAAATCCATAGGTTTGATGATGAAAATTGAATGGATTCATCCTCCTTTTATGGGATGTCTGTCACTTCCATTAATCCAACATAAAGCCCCTAAAACAAGTCTAATTTTGAGTAGAAACAAAGTAAAATAGGTTACAATCCAATCCAATAGCTTAACAAATAAAATATGCCAATAAATGTGCACACATATGATCCATAAGCCCTTAATAAGCATGATGTAATCCCTTTTTATCGCTCAAAATGCTCCAAAGGTGCAATGGAAGGGTTGGATGATTCTCCAAGCATCATGGGCAACCTCAATTTGAGCAAGGGTCCCCAAATTAAGCCTTAAAGCATCTCAATGTGTTTAAAATTCAAATTTGGGTGCCCTACATCATCTTCCTGGGTTCCATATAGGCAACGTGGTGTACTCTCTCTCCGGCATTGGGGCTCCATCAAGAACAAAAAGCCCTCCTCAATCAACATGGGGGGTAATAATCAATATTTGGGTTGTAGATTAAGGCGTGCACATCAAGTAGTGTCAAGGCCATCTTAGGGACATGTTGGGTTTGTTGGTACATCATAAAGAATCCTTAATGCTAAGGAAGATAAGCTTAGCATTCTGGCATATGAGGGTGCTCTGGGGTGTCCATTAATTGTCAAGATCATCTAAGTGCCCAATGATTTGCTATATAAGGGAAACATTGCATCTGCAATGTTATCATGCTTTCTAGAAGTGTAGTATGGTTTGGGCATCATGTGGAGTAGGAGTGGACTAATGTGCCCTCAAGGCATTAGCTGCTATATGCAAAACCACTTGGAAAAACCATATCAAACTCAAGTGAAAGAAACCACTCATTAGGGACAATAACCAAGATGCATCTAAGCGGACCATACTAAATTGTTAATGGTATAATAATACTTCAAATCAAGATCACCTTCATATATATAACTATACCAAGTCCAATAAAAGTGCTTCCTACCCTTGTAGTGGTGGCTAGGTAGTCAACCCTATTAGGTGATTCTGACCCCTAAGGGGAGGTGGCACTTCCAAGGTCAACCATTCAATTCGTAGGTGTTAGTGAGAATAGGTGGTAATAGAGGGGAATGACTTCATGGCTAAGTTCCATGGTTAAGGGACCAACTAATGGAGGTCCACATCTTGAGTGTATAGATGTAATGGAGGGAGCGATCATGGAGGAATGAGTTACCCCTCTCTTTGGCCTTTTTGACCCCTGTAATGCGTCTTTTACTTCTTTTTGATAATGCCTTTTATATGATGCATAGCTCAAGGATCAAATATTTACCCCTTAAGATGAGTTAATTTCTCACTCATCAGAGTTGGGATAGGCAAGAGTTCCTTATGATGATATAGAGTATCAAGTGCTCAGGAACTAGGTGATGGCTAGTGAGGGGGGTAGAGCTCATGCTATGATTTTTCCCATGCACTAATTATGTCTTGACCATGTTCTGCATTTTAACTCTTCTTTTCCTTTTGTTGTAGCCATCTTATGCTTTTTCATTCTTTTAGCTGCATCAACCTCTAGTGAAAATATCTTCAGCCCTACTCAAGGATGATGATATGTGAGAGCCAAATCCTAATGAACCAATGATAGTTAACTTGAAGGATGGAGGTGGTATCAATGGTACGATGAAATATATTAAGTATGAAAGCATAGTTGACAGGCTACTTCAATCAAGTCTTTCCAAGTGGTGTCCCTCCTATAACCCTAAGGCCTTAAAGGAGTTCCCACATACTAGGTCTAAATACTAACCCTCTTAGTAAAGTGAGAGAACAAGTTTATATTCAAGATCAGTCAATCATTTAGACCACCCATTTATCCATGTTAAGATGCCCAAAAGATTAATTAATGCACTTTATTGCAAAATGGTTAAAGTACTTGTTGAATGGTAGCCCACATTCATTCAAGAGGAATGTTGGATGGTGAGAGGTGCATGACTAGTGCAAATGGGGGAGGAATGTGGCATATCATCATCAATGAGCAATGTGAAGGGTTGTTGGTTGGTTGGTTGTCCAAGATAAGAGAACATATTTTCTCCTATAGGGTTACCCATTTTGGTGAGTAACATTTGGCTCCAACTCAAGGACGTGTCCTCACCATAGAGCGCATGATCCATATGCTCAAATGAGAAGTTCATGAGAACCCCAAGATTCCTTAGGCTCGTAGATCTACTACCTACACATTCAAATCAACTTGTTAGCATGTGTATGGGGTGTTGATGGTCAACCTTGCATCTGTATGATATAATAAATCCATTCTAAAAAATGTTTATATATGAATGCAATCTAATCTAGAATGCAACATAACAACATGATAAGTGCAATAAGTTGGATGTTGACACAAAATGAAATGCAACTACTATCTAAAATATATCAAATTGTATTGGGAAAGTACTCCTTTAGGAGTTGGCCATTCATCGATAAGGAAATGGGTTCTCCTTCAAGGGAATCAAGGCGGTATGCATTTACACTTGTTGGGCCAATTACTTTGTAAGGTCCCATCCAGAACTTATCGAACTTCTTATGCATTTCGGGTTTCTCCTTTCTTTTGTCCCATAACAAAACCATAGCCCCTAGTTCAAATTCTCTATGCCTAGCTTTTCCATCAAATGTGTTTTTTATTTTCTCTTGATTCTTACCCATTTGGTCTAGCGCTAGGCATAAGGATGTTAGTTTCTATAGCTCAGATGTGTTCTAGTCTAAGGTGGTGTTTATGGGGCTAGATACACAGATGGATAATTGTCTCCAATACCCAAAAAAAAATTCTAAGTATAATTGTTTTAATTAGATTTAACTAGCCAATTTAATTATTTTCCTAAGTCTAACTTAGGAAAAGTGGTTAATTAAGAAAAAGGGAGGAAAACCCAAACCTGGTCCTTGGAGTTGACATACAAATGGATAAGGCAATGGAAGCTTCATAACTCATCATAGTAGGGAGAGAAAAGGGAAGACATTACTCGGCCAACTACATCGCAAAATGGATTTCAAAGACCTGGAGGGGGGCACTAGATAATCATTCAAAGGTGATCACCTTGTCACAGGGGTGGTTTATGGTTAGGTTCAATAAAAATGAAGCACTCGAATGGGTCCTTGAGAGAAATTGGTGCTTCAGGATTTCGCAAATTCTCTTCAAAAAATGGATGTCGTTGTTTGATGCACAAAGAGAAAAACTCGAGGAGATACCAGTTTGGGTCTGGCTACCAGCATTACCTCCTCATCTATGGATGGAAGGCATTTTTAAGGATATTGGGAACAAGTTGGGGATTTTTCTTGAAGTAGATATGTCCTTCAGAGAGACTAAGTGCGAGATTGTGGCTCGAATCTTAGTAAATCTAGATCCAAGGGAGGGTTTGGGGGGGGGGGGTGTGGGAATTGAATTACAACTACAGGGGTACTCCACACTCATATAATTGACTATGAGGAATTTCCTTTTCGATGTCATTGATGCCATAAACATGGCCATCTGGCATGAGATTTCCCCCTGGGGTTTCGTAGAAGAAGAATGAAAAGGGGAAGCCCAAGAGATGAAGTTCTGGCAAATGTAGAGAAGGAAGAAATAAACAAAATCAGGAAGCATGGGAGAAATGGGATGTTGATCTCTATCCAATGGAGGTTGAGGAAGTTCAAATCCTAGTGCATGGACGCCAAGATGTACATGAGGATGATCAGCAACTAGAGGCTCAGAAAGATATTCAAATCATCAAGCCTCCTCCCCAATCTATGGGTATTTATTTTCCTCCCCCTTCCTCTTTATCCTCAACTTTTCACTCTTTACTTGATAGTTTACATGGGCCTGGTACCTCCAAGAGTTTTTCTATAGATATGCCTCCAGTTTGTAGTTTATCTTTTGGTTTGGATAGTATCATCACACATATCCCAACTCTTAACATCTTTTTGTCTTCCCCGATCGACCCGGATCCAACATCCTCCACTTTTTCATCCTCTTTGGCCTCCCATTATAATCTGCATCCTCGTGACAAGAAGGACCTCCCCTTAGCATCCATAGGAGGCCTAGGTGGTATTCATGAGCCTCCTAAATCAGGGAAGACTAGAGGTAGGAAATCTAATTTATCAAAGGCTCAAATTAAAGCAAAACTAGATATAGCGGATGGGAAACAACTCTCTCTGAAAGGGGCACTTAGAGTGGCACAATCCCCTGTGGTGGTTACCAAATGATTGTTTTATCTTTCAATTATAGAGGGTTTGCTAACACCCGTAAGAAGCTAGTGCTGAAAGATATTTCTAGAAACATGTGTCCTAATGTAATTATGCTTCAAGAAACCCTGGGTAATGGAGAAGTTGTCTTGGCATCACTGAGTAAAATGATGTCGAGATGGTCATTTGTGACCTCTGATGTGAAGGGAAGATTTGGGGGTTTAGCTATGGGTTTTAAAGACAACATTCTCAGGCTTTTAAACTCTTGGGGCTCGAATCTGATTCTGGGCGTTGAGGTATATTCATCAGAACTTTGTATGGACTTTTCTCTCATAAAAATTTATGGCCCATGCCATGACAGGGTCTCTTTCTGGAATTATATTTCATATAAATATTTTATGAATGTCCTGAATTTGGTGGTGGGAGGGGACTTTAATTTCTCTTTGGGTTTGTCTAAAACTTGGGGGCCATAGGCACAATTTGATCCCGTAGCAGACTTCCTTGTGAGAAAGTTGATGGCCTATAAGCTTATTGATATTAGATTGATAAAAAATAGACCTACCTGGAGAAATAGGAGATCAGGTGAGGCTAGGGCGGCTAAGAGGCTAGATCATTTCCTAATGAACGAAGACCTTATTAACAACATCTCAATTTTTAGGCAATGGGTAGGGATGGGAGGAGATTGATACCACTTTCCTATTATCCTGGAGTTGAAAGGGACTCGTAGGAAGCCTAGATACCCTTTTAAATTCAATCCCACATGGCTCAAAGAAATCAATTTTAATGAGCTGGTAAAGACCACATGGATTCCTTTGGCCCTTGACTAGGACCATTCCATAGCATATCAGTTTATGGAAAACCTCAAAAGAACGAAACTGACAGCTATTATATGGGAAAAAGAAAAAAGGATAAGGGAATATGTTGAACTAAAAATCATAGAAGAATCCCTAGAAAAATTGGAATGTCTGGAGGGAGATGGATATGAGACTGAATAAAGAAAGGAAATGATAAAACAATTGGAAACCTCAAAAAGGAAGATCATAAAATGCAAATAAGATCAATAGAGACTCAAAAGTAGAGCCATTTAGCTAGCCTTAGGGGACAAAAGCTCTTTTTTTTTTCAAAATTATGCAAGAGGTGGAGAGAATATAAACATTGTATGGGAAATGCAAAAATATGGAAGCATAGAAAATAAAATTGATGAGCTAGCATCTCTAGGGAGGGACCACTTCAAAGCACTTTTTAGAGCTCCAGATCAAGAAATGATAGCAGAAGTCATTCAGGTTGCCCAACTTTTCCCTAGATATGTAGAGGAGGAAGTAAATGCACTACTTATGGCTCCAATCACATGAGGAGAAATCGAAGGAGTTATAAAATAAATGCAGAAAGACAAGAGTCTAGGGCTGGATGGATGGACGGTTGAATTCTTCCAACACTTTTTTGAGCTTTTAGGGGACGATCTTACATGGGTGGTGGAGGAATCCAAAATTGAAGGTCAGGTTTATGAGCCTTTCAACTCTACTTTTCTAGCTCTAATTCCTAAAAATGATGATCCAAACACGTTTGAGGAATTCAGGCCAATCTCTCTCTGTAATTGTGTCTACAAAATAATGGAAAAGCTCCTAGCCGTCCAATTAAAACCAATTCTCTCTAAAAATGTTTCCACGGAACAATTTGGTTTTCTAGATGGCAGACAAATTCATGAAGCCATAATTGTCGCTCAAGAGTCTATGCACAATATTGAAAAGAGAAAAAGGAAAGGATTGATATTAAAAATAGACCTATCAAATGCATGTAACATAATCAACTAGATATTTCTACGCCTATTTCTTACTCATCTGGGATTTGATATTGGCTTTATCAATTGATGCATCACAAATGTCAGTTTTTCAGTCTTAATTAATGGAGTAGCATTTCCCTTGTTCCACATCTAAAGAGGGCTCAGATAGAGGTGCCCCTTGTCACCTCTACTCTTTTTACTAGCAACCAAAGGGCTGAGCCAAATGATTCTCTCAGCTAAAGGTAGGGGAGAAGTAAAAGGGATTCAAGTATCCACAAATCTATTTGTAACACGCCTTTTGTTTGTATATGATATTATCCTCTTTAGTGATGGATCTAGAGGTCATATTCAGCAGCTGAAAGCCTCCCTCGACCTGTTCCTTAAAGCTATTGGTATGTGCATAAATGAACAAAAGTATTATCTAGTTCATGAAGGTTTCTCCTTGGAAGAAATCAATAGAATTCATACTTTCCTCCCCTTTGATGCAATGCCTATGAAGGACAGTTTCAGATACTTAGGATTCCACCTCAAGATGAATTCATACAAAAACAAGACTGGATGTAGTAGTTTTCAAAAATGGAAAAGTGTATAAAACACTAGAGTTATAAATGGTTCTCGTGGGTTGGAAGACCGGTACTGATAAAATTTGTTCTATGTTAAAAATATTCAACTGCGGTCAAATTCTACTTTGTATTACTCATTTTATGGAGATGATTATGGCATCAGCTTCCTCTTTCTGAGAGGACCAAAATCAACCTAAATATCACCTCATTTGGACAAGCGGAAGTTGAGTTATTAATTATTTTATTCATACATATATTTTGGATCAGGTTGGCCCTATGCACATGTACCAATGGACATGTCAAGTGGACCCTCATGGAAGCATATAAATAGAATATACCTCAATCTCATTTGGACACACATCAGTCTCTCTTCTCCTCTTATATTTTTGTCATGGCTCGCACAGGTCTAACGGAGGAAGCTTGCTCAAGGGTTTGAAACTTCAGGATGAAGCTCGCACTAACTAGGGTTTTCTGATTCAAAGTCAATGGCACATACCTAAGCAGTTGGGTCCCTAGATGCTGGCACACAGTGGTCATGAGAGTGACTTTGGGTCCTTAGACATTGCCACAGAGTCTTCATGAGAACGACCAGGAGTCTGGTTCAGTTTGGTCCCCGGCCTCTCACACATAATGGTATGGGAGCGATCGAGTTGCCATAGTCGCTATCATGCAGCTCACAGAGAGCGACCATGTCTATCATAGCCACTCACACATCTTCACCTCCCTACGACTGGGACTCCAAGATGATATTTCAGTATCTTGAAGATCTCTCTCAGTGACATAAGTGTTCAACAGCAGGCTACAGGCAGTGACAGTACATTACAGTTATCTGAATCGGAGTTTTGATGTTTAGATGCATTTCATGGATATTCTAGTTGTTGTGAGGATATGGATCATTTTACTCTCTTTTGCTTAATCATTTGATGACAATCTATTAGAAGAAGATTTGCAAGGTTTTTCCCCATAGTGGTTTTGGCCCTTGTCTCTGACCAATCATGGTGTCTCTATGTGTGCATGCTTTTCTTCTATTGTTCCTTTATGTTCTGTTGCATTGATGATGATGTTATTGTTCTTTCTATATAGTTTCATATGCTGATGAATAATAATGAAAATTTGAATAATGTTATGATGTTATGGGGTGAAATTAATGTGTTAATGAAGAAATACAATTATCAAAGAAAAGAAAAATATAGCCCTATGATATATTAGCATGATTTTGAGAGCTAGGGTGAAGAAAATCCATGGAGATCACCCCCATGGAGACACTTTGGATGGAATCAAGAAGAGGATGGTGGAGACCTAAAATAATGCTAGGGTATGAAGGAAACCCTAGATAGTTAGTGCATAAGGATTTGATGGTTAGGGTTTGAGAGAAACCCTGGTTTATGACAATGACTTGAGATTTGATGTATGAAACTATAGCATGGTCTATGTGAATATGCTTAAGCACTTGGGACAGATTTGATGAAGCCCTAGATGGCTGGTTGTTGATAAATTTGATTGAAGGCAAACATCTTATGTGGACTATGGATAGTGATGACTCTTGAAGGTTGGTTCAAGAGGGAGAGGATCACCTCTCATTGAAGATAAGTACTCCTTGACTTATGATATTTTTTTATGTCTTTACTCTTGTTTAGACTTATGGATTTGATTATTATGATTATTGTTTTTATCATTGCTTATACTTCCTGCATGTATATTTGAGTATATGGATGTATCTAACCTCCTTGATGAGATGTGATAAGTAGATCCCTCTTGAGGATCATTTGAGATGCAAGAAAGAAAAGCTAGATCTGGAAAGAGGTAAAGAGGCACTTGATGAAAAGATGACAAGCACTACAAGTTGCCTATGAGAAGGTGCACAGGTATTTGAACACTACAAGGTATGAAAGGTATATTGTTTCAATGCTATGGATGTCTAGGTAAGCCTCATGGTATGTTGAGAATGTCTCCTTCGCAAATGGCTCATGCTTACATATGAAAGAGATTTGGATTTATGTTTCCTATGATGAAATGGTGCACCTGGTATTGAATATTTTGATCATGTTAACCTTCTTGATTCTATGAGGTTACTTATTGTTGATCTTGGATATAGTGGAATAACTTGATGTTTGGCCAACATATGTTTTTCTTGGTGATCCTAATTCTGTGAAGAAGGTTAGTACCTTGACTCTAGTAAATGATACTCTTGACACTTGACATGCATAAGACATGATGGATCTTTTATATAAGGTTATATCATTGATACTAATAATGCTTGTGATAAGTATGATGAAAGTATGTTGACACTCTTGTTGTTTTGGTAAAGTTTTATTGAATGGGCTAACTTGGTCCTATGGTAACCTTGATGAATAGAAATATGAGATTGATACTCTAGATATCTTAGTAACCATGGTCATGTCTTTGATAGTAATTATGGCATATGGTAAAACTGAATTCCCTAAACCTGATGGATTGACTTGATAGAAGTGATATTGTGTTCATGATCTTTGAAATATGTTGTCACACATGTCCATTGTTCCTATCATGTGAATCTAACCTTTTATGAAAGAGTGATGTCATGATGTATTATCTGACGTGGGCATTTTATGACTGTGATGGGTATATGTTTAATTTTATGATCTAACAGATTAGATGTTGCATGAATCTAGTAAAGACGTGTTGATGGCATGTAAGAAGTCGAATAAAAATTTGGGACTGCCCGAAAATTGGGGGCTTACAGGTGAATGGTATCACTACCACTAGCTTGTCGTCCTGAATCTTATGAGCTAAGTCTCTTGCAAGCGTCCTAGGATGGTCTCAAACTCTTTTTTTTTTCTTTTTTTACTCTTAAAGGAGTTTTACTCCCCGTCGATCAATACTGTAGTGGTCGAATTCCAGAAATCTTGATATTGTCCAACGTCCTGCGAAATTCGGGCCTAGACTGTAGTAACAGAAACCCCAAGGTTTTGGTCTTGTCGAATGTGCTGCGACAATCTGATCTGGACTATGTCAACCAAAACCCTCACTACACAAACAATCTGATCTACACTATGAAAACCCCAACTGTTGAATTTGAGTTGTATGGTGGCGAAAGAACCCCAACTACTGGATTTGATCTGGAAGATAAGGTAGAGGGCGATCTTCAAATAGTAGAGGGAACTATGGTCACAAAGGAGTGTCAGGTGCTACAAATCACAATATACTCAGGGGTCCAACAATAGTACTCAGCCCAATCTTTCAAGGCACTAACTAAGGATGATTGACCGTACCCTTAGCCGTACTACCCTATTGTACATGTGAGTAATCTCCCCAAGTGTTGTTCTTAGTGTACTATACTACCAAGATGGTCGACGACTTATCTAAAGTTAGGTTACAAGCAAGCCTAGAGGGTTAATATTATATATATATGAAGGGCTATAAGTATTTTTTAATGCAACTATACTTATTTAATATGTCAATTTAAAGTGGTTGAAAATTTATTAAAATAAATACATGAAGTTGCTATAAAATATAAATGTTTAAGAAAAGGTTGTATTATGGTTTAATAGTTTTAAATAAATTCAAGTTATTTTTATATGTAAGTTTTCAGATTAATTTAATGAGTTGAGCTATTTGTCTTCAAATAAAGATTAAGGAATAATAAGTTTAAGTTATAAAAAGCTATAAGATATATTTTAATAGTGGTTATTACATAAAATGAAAGGTTAAAGTGTTTTAATTATTTTGCATTATTCGCTTTCATATTTATATATAAAGCTTTAGAATTATATTATTATTCTAAGATAATATTTTGGAAATTAGTTTCATAGTTTAATTATTAAAAAAAAAGTGGGTGACTTTCTAATAGAGTATTCAATAATTATTTAATAAAATAAATAGCTATTTAGGTTACTTTTTTATAAAATTATGATTGAATAATAAACATGTTAGGATGAGTTTGCATTTTAGATTTTAGATTTGTTTTTTATGAATATATTGAAAATATGATTTTGTGGGTGGTTCAAATTTTGTGCATGATCATGTCTTATTGTATAAATTTTATTGGTGCATCTAAATCATACATTATAATTTCAGCTATGGTTTTAGTTAACGGTTATGTCAACATGAAACTATTAAGTATAGTGTTGGGATGAGGTTTCATGATATGATGGTACAAGGATAATGATGCACATGTGGTTCTTATTTATTTAGTTGTTATGATAATGATGTTGTATGTTCATGATGGATACAATATGTATAATGTGACATAGGGATTATGATGTTATGATATGAGATTGTTTCGACATGTGGTTAGTCTATTATGTGATGTCATGATATACCTTTGATGCAAATATGTTGATGTTATAACTTATGATGGTATATCATAAGGTGAAGCATGTGGTAATTGCATGCAAGAGTATGTAGTTCTTTAATATTTAGAATGTGGTGATTAACAATGATGTTATGTTATCATGATGACATGCAAGAGTTGGCATGTGGATTATTTTTATGATATTTTGATTATAACTAATGCACTGGTTGCATGTTTGGATGTGGTGCTTGACAGAAAATCCACAAATGGGTCGAGAGGGCCGGTTATTTGATGATTTGTTATGAAACCACCTCACAAAAAGATAGAAAAGATAGATCAACGCCTTAGAATTCAGCCTCTTCGAGGGGGAAACCTCCTTTTACATTACATAAATGAACAATTCTTGGATGATTCAAATGACAAAACCTCCTTTCTATATATAGGAGTCTAAGGAGTCACAATATAACCCATCCGACCTAACAATAATAATATAAAGCCACAAGGAGAGAAGAATTAAATGTATTGGAGTGGAGATCGCGCCCGCGCCTGAGCTCCGGAGTCCCTTCATGGCTCCCTCTTAATCCCCCGTGGGCCTGTGCCCGGCAGCACTGCTGCTCGACGGCGCCTGCTCTTCGCCCAGGGCCTCCTGCCCTATCCCTGCACGGGGCCTCTGCCCTCCCCTTCCCTTTTTCTGGGCTTCTGCCTCGCCTGCTCACTGACCCCTTCCCCTCTGAGTGTCTGCGCCTGGCAGTGCTGCTGCTAGGCCCCTTCCCCCCTCTGAGTGCCTCTGCTGGAGCGTCAGAGGTGCAGAAGCCATGTCTGCAATGGATCCACCTCATAAGGAACACGAGGATCTCGAAAAGTCCTTTGCCTCTCTTATTCCAGAGAACTCTTCAGAAAGAATCAGACCTACAGCAACAAGATTCATCAAAAAGCTAGATGAAATACCGGAAGTCTCGCTCCCTCCCGCCCTCCCGAGGAGAGCTGCAGTAGCCTTAGCTGACCGGGGCCTGGTTGGCCAGTTTACAGGACTATGGCCCTCTCCTCGCACGGTCCAACGATGGGTAGAAAGGAACTGGAACTCGATGGTTCAAGGAAAGATAGCGATAAGGTTCTGTGGAAGAGGGTTTTTCACTTTCCTCTTCGAAACAACGGAGGATCGGAACCTCATCTTCAGAAATGGCCCTTACTTTATGGACACTAGAGGCCTCTATTTGAACAGATGGACCCCTGATTTCGACCCAGAGATGGACGTCCCCAATGCTGTTCCCGTCTGGGTCCGCCTCCCGCACCTGCCGCTCCATTGCTGGGGAGACGAATCAGTGAAAGCCATTGGAAACGCAGTGGGAAAATATATCGACAGATCGGAACCAAAGGAGAATATGCATGCATGCGCAAGGATCTGTGTGGAAGTTGATCTGGGAAAGGGTCTGCCAGAAGCAATCAAACTCAAAGTCGACCAGTGGACGCACATACAGCAAGTGGACTACGAGCAACTACCTTTCAAGTGCAAGGTATGTCATGAATATGGGCATTTTGCAAACAGATGTAATAAATCTAAGTTAAATGTATCTGAAACTAATACTGAAGCTCCGGAAGAAGCATGGGAAAAAGTCAAGAAAAAGAAATCAAACCCTCCTCCATGAAGTCTCTCTAAATCCCCTCCTGAAAATCCTCCCTCCCCTTCTCATCCCTCCGGATCTGGCCCTCCTTTCCTCTCATCCTCCAACCCTTTTGAAACTCTGTCCTCAGAAGAACCCCCTTCCCCCCCTCCTTCTCCAAGAGCCCCCTTTGTCACTCCAGACTCTCCTCACCCAACCTCTCCTCCCCCAACGGCAGAAAGAATCCTAACAAGGAATAAGTCAAAGGAAACTAGCTCTTCCATCGATCCTCCAAGAAAAGTTGGAAGGAAATCCAACAAAGAAATAAGGGATGAGACAACTGCTAAAGAGATGGCCACAGGGACCCAACAGCCAATGGACACATTCCTAGACAAGACTAAAGGAAGCGGGGAGAGAATGAAAGAGAAAGGCGGGGCCCATGCAAAACATAAATGATGAATCTGGTCTCTTGGAATTGTAGGGGGATGGGCTCCTCCCTAAAAGTAAATGCAGTCCGAGACCTACTAAAATCAGAACATCCGGACATCCTCCTTCTCCAGGAGACCAAAATCACCGAGCAGGAATTCCACAACAGCATGAAAAGAAGCAGAATCTATGAAGGAACCGCAGTTAGTGCAGCGGGAGCCTCAGGAGGCATAGGGACGATCTGGGATAAGAACAAATGGAAGCTCAAAGATCATAGGCAAAGCAGATGGTGGATCAGAACAGACATGCAAAACATAGCATCAACAGAAGAATACACCATTTACAATGTGTACGCCCCCCCTCACTACAGAGAAAAAGCCATGTGTTGGGAGTCAATCTCATCTGATCTAATGGACGCCCAAAGAAGAAACATCTGCTTGGGAGGTGATCTGAACCTAATCAGAAATGCAGAAGAAAAGATAGGAGGGAACTTCTTTGCAGACCCCTCAAGAGATGCTCTTGAAGAAATCATACAAGCTCATAATCTGGTGGACATACAGCCTCAAAACGGGCGTTTCACATGGTCAAATAAGAGAACAGGAAAGAACAACATAAAAGAGAGGCTGGATCGCATTCTGGTCCAAGAGACAATAGTGGCTAATTTCACAAGCATTCAAAGCTCCATCATTCAAGGGTATATTTCAGACCATAAACCAGTGGCACTGAAAATGGACAAGGGGAAGAATATGGGTCCGCTTCCCTTTAAGTACAACAGAGCCTGGGACAGAAGTGAGGACTTCAAACCTCTGATAAAAGCCCAATGGGCAACTGAAATCTTAGGCTCCCCACACTTCATATGGGAAACCAAGCTCAAACTTCTTCGGATTGCCATTAAAAATTGGGCAAGAGACAAGGCAAAAGAAGAAAGTAAAAAGAAATCTGAACTCCAAACAAAACTAACACAGTGGAATCTAGAAAAGGAAACCAGACAAGAAACGGATGAAGACCAAGCAAAAGAAACTGAAATGTACAAGGAGTTGTACAATCAGAATAGAAGAGAGGAAGAGGAACAAAGGCAAAAATCGAGATGCCTTTGGCTTAAATCGGGAGATCGAAATACATCCTTTTTCCATAACAGTCTGAAATTAAGAAGAGCTGGAAACAACATCGAAAAAATAACAGTGGAAGGTAAAGAGATAAAAGATCAAGAGGAGATTAGGGAGGCAGCGACTCAGCATTTCCAAAACCTCTTAACTGCTGATCCGCATCACATGCACAATCTGGATTTCTTCAAAAATTTGAAAAACAAAATCTCAGAAGATCAGAACGCTGAGCTGGACAAAGAGCTCACGGTGGAGGAAATCGAAGGATCAATCTACAGTATGGCCTCGGACAAGGCTCCGGGGCCCGATGGTTTCACAGTGGACTTTTATAAGACTCACTGGGATATAATAAAAAAGGACTACATCAGGGTGGCCAAAAACTTCTTCAATAAATGCAAAATGGGCAGCGGTATGAAATCCTCTCATCTGGCCCTTATTCCCAAGGACCCAAACCCTCAATCCTTTGATAGATTCTGCCCCATTTCCCTTTGTAATGTCTCCTACAAGATCATAACCAAGATCTTAGCAAACAGGCTTAAAAATCTGCTCCCTTCTCTCATCTCTGAGAACCAAGGCGGCTTCGTCCCTAGGAGGCAAATCTCTGATAATGTCATCCTTATCCAGGAGGTTATTCAGAGCAGCATGTCAAGAAACGAAAGGGGTATGATCATCAAGCTCGATATGGCAAATGCATTTGACCGGGTCAATCACTCATTCCTCCAGGCAGTCCTAAAAGAATTTGGGATATCTGAGCTCTTCATCAACAGGGTTATGGAATGCATATCAGACAATTGGACGGCCCCTCTTATAAATGGCAGGCCCAGCAAAGCCTTCAAAAGCTCGAGAGGGTTGAGACAGGGGTGCCCTCTTTCCCCCTTCCTCTATATCATCATGGCGGAAACTCTAAGTTTGCAGCTGGAGAATATGCGAAGGACAAAGGAAATAACAGGGGTCGAAATAGCAAGAGGTGTCAAGGGGATCAACCACTCCCTTTTTGCAGATGACACTTTACTAATAGGAGGGGCCTCAAGCCTCATGGCCCGGAGATTCAAAAAAGCTCTAGACCTTTTTCTGCAAGCCTCTGGAGGCAAGCTAAACAACCACAAATGCATGATTTACACTTGGAATGTCCCCAGACATATAATCCAGAGAATTTCCACAATAATGGAAATCCCGGCTCAAAGGAATTGGACTTATTTTATGTACCTAGGGCTACCTCTAGCAAAAGAAACAGTAAAATCAGAGATTTGGGTCAAGCTGATCGAAAAATTGAGAGGCAAACTTCAAAGCTGGGGAGTGTATTGGCTAAACTTGGCGGGCAGAACAATACTAATCAAAGCCATTCTCACAGCTCTTCCAATATATCAATTTGCAACCACTCTAGCCCCGGCTAGCATCCACAAACACATGGAGCTGATAATCAGAAGTTTCCTGTGGCAAGGAGGAAAGCAAAACACAAAAAAGTTTAGTCTGGTAAAGTGGGACAAGGTCACTCTTCCCCTAGAGAAGGGCGGACTCGGAATCAGAATTCCAAGACTAGCAAACATGGCCATGGGCTACAAACTAATTTGGCGAATTCTCAATGAGAGAGGAACCTGGTGGACAGAAGTCATTAAGAAGAAATACCTGAGCGGGGTCAATAGCAATATCCTCACTGAAGCCATCATTGATAGGCAGGGCACACCCATGTGGAAACTCATCAAAAAAACGCTCCCCCAATTCAAATCCTATATATCCAGGGTACCGGGCAATGGCAAGGATATTAACATTTGGAAGGACAGGATAATGGGGTCAAATGAAAGGGAATCCCTTCATAAATTCAGGCCCCTCCAGAGGTGGATGACAGAAGCAAAATTCAAAACCCTCTTCGATATCTCTCTTTGGGAGAATAACTCTTGGATAGGGTGGAGATCCCTCAACCCTCCCTTGGATCTCACAAATCTTTGGGATGAACTCAAGACCTCCCTCACAGGTGCAGCTCCCATCAATGAGCAGACAGAGGACAAATTTGTCTGGGACCCGAATGGAGGAAGATACACGGTGAAAGAAGGTTATAAAGCTCTTCAGAATGCCCCAGCAGTTAACACATGGCCCCTACACAAAACTGCATGGAGAACTGAATCTCTACCAAAGGTGAAACTGTTCAATTGGACTCTGCTCCATGGAAAAATCCTCACTGCGGAGAACCTCAAAAAGAAAGGCATCCAAGGTCCCTCTATCTGTTGCATGTGCAGGGCAGAGGAGGAAAGCAGCATCCACCTTTTCATTGAGTGCTCGTTCGCCAAGACTTGTTGGAAGCTTCTCACCAGCCCTTTAGACATAGGTGAGTTGCCAAATCAAATTACTCTTCTTCAGAAAAATTGGGGGAAACTCCTTCCTCAGAACAAAAAAGGCAAGACCCTAGCAGCAAGGTTCTGGAACAGTATTCCTCCAAATCTCTGCTGGCAGATTTGGATCGCCCGGAACAAGTGCATATTCAACAACGAGAAACCAAGCATAGCTAGAACTCTCGCAAAAGCAACTGCACTCATCACTGAGACTATCGAGGCTAATGGTATAACTCAGGTGGACATGGACTCGACTGATGCAAAAATAAAAGAGTGGATTGGCAAATTTAAGTATGGGACAACTCCTCCGAAAAATTCAAGCATTTGGAAAGGCAATCTGGATTGGAAGCTTCGAGGGACAAAAGAAGAAGTCACCCTGTGGATTCAGAACCAAAGGAGACCTGTCCTCCAGTTCGATGGAGCTTCCAAGAATAATCCGGGTCAAGCTGGAGCGGGTGGGATCATTAAAGACCCTCAAGGGAAAATTATAGTAACTTATGAATGGGGTTTAGGCACCATGACCAATAACAAGGCAGAGGCTTACAGCCTTCTGCTGGGAACCTCTATCTCTAGGAAATTAGGCCTTCAGAACCTTCTTATTTTGGGCGATTCTGCAATTATCATTGCGGCCATGACTTCAGGGAGAGACTTCAAGCAGATGGCACTGAATAACATCAAAACTAGGATAAAGGAAAACATCAGGTTTCTAGGAGAAGTCTCGTTCAAGCATATTCTAAGAGAGAACAACAGGGAGGCGGATGAGCAAGCAAACAAAGCCACAGGTAGGCAGCCAGGTCAGATAAGAGAGAATGACACTGTATATGGAAAGGATATCCCATAAAAAGATCCCTCACATCGCCTCAGTCCAGGACAACAGTCAACTCAGACAGGAGGATCATCATTTCAGACCTCCCTCGAATTCTCCTCTCCGCTTCCCAAACCATCTCGACTGCATAACTCGGTACCAAGGATCTCATTTCTGTCAACAAAATATGATCCATATCAGCAAGCTCCGTTTAATAATGAAATTCATCCTGACTTGCGCAGCCAATCTCTGGAGGGGAGGCCGAGTCCATCTCTCTCACACGATTCTGGGCGGCAGAGAAATCATTTCAAAGAGCAGCCCTCTTCACATGTCTGGATTCCCGCATTGGATTGATAACAGGAGGAGTCTCCCGCACTCTATAAATTGCGTCTCAGATCTCAGAAACCTCACAGCTCGCAGTCCTGCAAGGCATAACGCAACTGGTATCTTCAAGCGAAGGCATCGTCCGACCTCCATCAGCTCGCAGCGGGATCAAGCCTCCACTCTGAGCTTGACAGGAATTCTAAGCGAAAAAAGCTTGACAAAAGGAAGAATGAGATCGAATCTCTTAAAGAAAGATGCAGCCACTTGGAGGCAGCCTTTGAACACATTCGCTCCCTCACCCAGAGCTTCCAGGCTGAAGCATCAACCAAGGCAAGTGCAAGAAATCAGGATGACTCAGTTACTCAACACTTCCCATAAAAGATATGCAATGTAAATTTAGCTGGATAGGCGGTTCTTTCGTTAGACAGTACAGTCGTCTTCATGTTGTTTTCAGTTTAACTAAGAGAAGCAATGAGGAATATGGGTCTGCGTACCCGCTTTTGTCCCTCAGCTCTCAAATCTGTTTCCCCTATGTAATAGAATTCAGTATTGCTGGCTTTTATAATATATGAGTAACCGACTTTGTTAAAAAAAAATATATAAAGCCACAAAAATAACAATAGAGGGATTCTATGGGGCACAGTAATAACAATATGGGGACAATAGGGGCACAACAATATTAATAAGGGATACAACTACAATAGTAATGGGGTAATCACTAGTATTATAGGGACCTAACATGCCCCTCTCCTTCAAAAAAATTGTTGTCCTCAACACTTGAGTAGTTCTGGATGCTTCTGTATAAAATTCTCATCCTCCCATGTGGAATCTTCAGCGGATAAGTTATTCCACTTGATGAGATACTCTGAAATTGATCGATTTCGTAGCTGTCGAGTTCTTGTTTCTGTGACTGCTTCCGGTTCCAATATAATTTTTCCTTCCTCGTCAAGTTCTGGCAATATTGTTTGAACTGGGAGCTTGTCGCCTATAACCTTCTTTAAACATGAAACATGGAAAACTAGGTGCAATTGAGAAGCTGCAGGAAGCTCCAACTTGTATGCCATAGTACCAATCTTTTGCAACACCTTGTACGGACCATAATACTTTGGTGATAATTTATTATCCTTCTTAGCTTGCTCCAGGGACATTTGTTTATATGGTTGTAGCCATAGGAATACCCAATCACCTACATCTAAACTTCTTTCATTGTGATGTTGATCTGCCTGTTGTTTCATTCTATTATGTGCCAACACGAGGTTATCCTTTAAGAGTTGGAGGACTTGTTGTTGATGTTCGATGTGATGTTCCACTGCTTGAACCTTAGAATTTTCTCTTAAATATGATGTGATGGATGGTGGCTGATATCCATAAAGTGCCATAAATGGGGTCATTTTTGTTGTTGTATGGAAGGAAGTGTTATACCACCATTCAGCTAGAGGCAACCATTTGACCCATTGTGTCTGTTTATCAGATACAAAGCAATGAATATATCCTTCCAAACATTTGTTTACTATCTCAGTTTGCCCATCAGATTGAGGATGATAAGATGAGCTATGAGCTAACTGAGTACCAAGACAAGAAAATAATTTTGTCCAAAAATTTCCAGTGAAAATGGGATCTCTGTCACTTACAATAATCTTTGGGTTTCCATGTAGCTTTTGAATTATTTCCATAAATGCAGTAGAAACTGTATTGGCTTTAAATGGATGTGATAATGCACAAAAGTGTGCATACTTAGTAAGTTTGTCAACTACCACCATGATGACACTCTTTCCCTCAGACTTGGGTAAACCTGTGATAAAATCCATTGAAACCTCCTCCCAACGTTGGCTTGGAATGGATAAAGGTTGTAATAGACCCAGGGTCTTAATTGTTTCAACTTTATTTTGTTGGCAAACCAAAAATTCCGCCACAAACTTTTGAATATCCGATTTAAGGCCATCCCAAAAAAATTCCTTCTTAATCCTGTGGTAAGTTTTTAAAAATCCTGAGTGCCCTCCTAGGGAGAAGTGTGCAATTCCATAAGAATCTTTTGTTTGATTTGGGAATTCTTACAGAGGTATAGGCGATCTTTGTACCATAACGAATCATTTTGCCAGCTAAATGTATCAGATGTACTGGAACCTTGTTGTAACTTTCGAATAAGTGCCCACACTTCTTCATCATTCTTCCATTCCTCCCTTGCTTCGTTTATCCAATCTGGTTGGATAATAGAAATGGCGCACAACAATGCTTCCACATCCTCATCCTTTCTTGAGAGTGCATCTGCCACCACATTTTGCTTCCCTTTTTTGTAGATGATTTCAAAGTCATAACCCAACATCTTTGTGACCCACTTTTGTTGCTCTTCAGAGGATAATCTTTGTTCTAAAAAGTATTTAAGGCTATCATGATCCGTTTTTACCTTGAAGTGTCTTCCCATTAGGTAGGGTCTCCATTTCTTAAGTGCATGTAGTATTGCCAACGTTTCCTTCTCATAAATAGCTTTGTGTAAAAACTTTCCCTTGATTGGACGACTTTCAAAAGCAATGGGTCTTTCATCTTGCATTAAAACAACACCAATTCCATTTCCTGAAGCATCACATTCCACAATAAAGGTTTTTGTGAAGTCCGGTGTAGCTAAGACAGGTGCTTGGCACATTGCCTCTTTAAGATGTTCGAAGGCCTTTGTTGCTTCTGGAGTCCATGAAAATGCATCTTTCTTCAATAATGTTGTTAGAGGTGCTGCTATTCTCCCATAATTCTTAAAAAACTTGCGATAATACCATGTCAACCTGAGAAATCCTCGCAGATGCTTTATGGATGTGGGGATTTTCCATTCCTTAATGGCTTTAATTTTTCTAGGGTCCACCTTAACTCCTTCATGAGATACAATACGACCCAAATATTCCACCTCTTGTACTCCAAAGAAACATTTGGATCTTTTTGCATATAATTGTTTCTCCTCAAATAGTTGTAGCACCCTATCAACATGTTGAACATGATCCTTCCAAGACTTGTTGTAGATTAGTATATCATCAAAAAAATGCTAAAACAAATTTTCTAAGGGTTTGAAAATGGAATTCATCAAACCTTGAAACGTAGAAGGTGCATTGGTAACGCCAAAAGGCATGACCAAAAATTCATAATGACCCTCATGAGTTCTAAATGTTTTTTTCGGAATGTCTTCAGTCTTCATTGTGATTTAATGATATCCTGAACGAATATCCAACTTGGTGAAGTAAATTGATCCATGCAATTCATCGAGTAATTCATCAATGATCGAAATGGGAAACTTATCTTTAATAGTGAGCTTGTTGAGCTCCCTATAATCCAGACACATGCACCATAATCCATCCTTCTTGTGCACCAATACTACTGGAGCAGAAAAAGAACTTTGACTAGGTTGAATTATACCAGCCTCTAGCATTACTGCAACCATACGTTCAATTTCACTCTTTTGGGCATAGGGATATCTATACGGCCTGATGTTTGGAGGAACACTTCCTGGAATCAGATGAATAGCATGACCATGATCACGAATAGGTGGGAGACCTTTGGGAGTCTCAAATACCTTGGAATGATTGTCCAAGACTTTTTGGAGATCTGGAGAAATAGATGATTCTGACATGGAAACATCTAGCGAACATAATTGTGCAATTACACCTCTTTATTCCTTTTTTAGAAGCTTTGTCATACCGTTAGAGCTGATTATCTTTCCTAGTTTCCCTGCAATACCCCTTAATTCAACTTCCTTTCCTTCCACAGAAAATTTCATGAAAAGTTCTTGAAAATTAAAAGCTATTGTACCCAAGGATTGTAGCCATTAGACTCCTAGTACAACATCAACACCTCCCATTGGAATGGAAAGCATTGGGCTAGTCAATACATATTCTCCCATGGATAGCTTGATATTATGGCACTTTCCAGAGCAATTTATCGTTCCTCCATTTGCAACATCACTTGACACTCTGGTGCTGGATATAGGAAGCAATTTAATTCTCTTGCTATCTTACAATGAATAAAATTGTGGGTACTTCTTGAATCGATCAACACTATTACCTTTTTCTTCTTGATTTGTCCTTCTATCTTGATGGCTTGAGGAGTGGTAATTCCAGCCAATGCATTAAAAGATATGGTCGGATTCATTTCTTCTTTATCTAGGCTTTGTTCTTGGAGTATATCATCTTCTTTTGACCTTTCTTGCTCCTTTTCTTCTTCCTCTTCACAATCTATGTAGAATAATTTATTCTCAGCACACTTATGACCTTTAGTGTATTTTCTATCACAACTGTAACAAAGCCCTTTTGCTCTTTTTTCTTCCAATTGTTGTGGTGTCAACCTTATAGGTTGTGGAAGACTAGGGGCAACAACACTTCCATCTTTATAGTTGTGAGTGGTATGCTTCCTCGTTGCCATAATTTTGCTTTCCATTTTTCTTGCTAACCTGACTACCTTCTCTAATGAATCAGGTTCCCAAAGGCAAACATCATGTTGGATATTATCCTTTAAAATCCCTATGAACACATCAATCCTATGCTCCTCTGGAATATTTTTTACCCTTATGTTCAATTTTTGTAACTCCTCAATGTGCTCCATTATTGAACCCTTTTGTTTGAGACTTATCAATTGGCTAAAAAAAGTGTTTCTCTTTGTATCCTCATAATGTGTTGTCAATTCTTCCGTAAAAATTGCCCAAGTGATAATTTGTTTATGAGAGCAAAGCCATTGATACCATACAAACTGATTTGGTTCCAAATATAAAGTTGCAATACGTACCTTTTGTGTGTTTTGCACATTATTGAGATCGAAAAATTGCTCCATCTGTAATATCCATGTTGCGGGATCCTTGCCATCAAACTTCCTCATATCGATTTTTTGAATATGGTGGTTCTTCGGTCCAACATTAGAGTCTATGAAATCATGATTAACATTTCTTTTGTTCTCATCATGAGTTTCCTTTACTACCTTTTCACCATTAGTAAGAATTTCTTGTAGAAACTTTGTCAAATCTGTCTTCAAATCTTCCATGCTTGTCTTCAAATCGTCCATCTTAGCTTCCATGTCATTCATCTTAGCTTCTACGCCTTTCTTTAAATAATCCATCTTAACTTCTACGCCTTTCTTTAAACCATCCATCTTAGCTTCTACAGCTTTCTTTAAACCATCCATCTTAGATTCCGTTACTTTTTGTGCAAGTGACACTTGTTGCACTTGGTCTCGTAATTTTGATATATCATGTTGCATTTCTTCCTCTTCTTCATGAGTCATGCTAGAGATTTCAGGTTGCTTACTAGGTGTTTGCATTTTCTTTCCTCGGGGCATCAATTACCAATAATAATGCTTTACTATGCCCTTTGAATTCCTTCAAACTAAGCTTATGCAAAATTTTAAAAAAACTACACACCTTTTTTCACTTTGTAGGAGCTGGATATTGAATTTGATATATCTCTGTAATTTCAGATCATCTAGTTCTGAAATTGCGACCTATGGTAGCCCTCTGCGTCCTCTTTCCAATGCCACCAATCTGATCCAAATTGGATTCTCCAGGGAAGAGTTATGCCAAATCTCCCACAGTGACCTGATTATAGACTAGTTTCAACCTTTGGCTCTGAAAAATATATAGAAGAAACTACAGTTCGTGCTCTTTCTGTACCTTCTTATGAAATTTCAATTCAATGCTCAGAGAGAGAGTTATGATGATTTTCCCCAAGTCACCTGTTTGGAATGCAATTCAGGAGTATGCAAAAACACCAACTTCCTCAGATCATATCTTCGCAAATATAGTGCGAAACGCTCTGAAATTCGTACCCGAGGTTCAGTGAAATTTCGTCTCAAATGGGTTTTTTTTTAGCTTCTGAAATGTCGCAGAAAAAATAGTTATAGCGAAAATGCCACGATGACCTATTTGGAGCAGCGAAACCCTAGAATCCAAAGCTCTGATAAAAATTTTATGAAACCAGCTCACAAAAAGATAGAAAAGATAGATCAATGCCTTAGAATTCAGCCTCTTCGAGGGGGCAACCTCCTTTACATTACATAAATGAACAATTCTTGGATGATTCAAATGACAAAACCTCCTTTCTATATATAGGAGTCTAAGGAGTCACAATATAACCCAGCCGACCTAACAATAATAATATAAAGCCACAAAAATAACAATAGAGAGATTCTATGGGGCACAGTAATAACAATATGGGGACAATAGGGGCACAACAATATTAATAAGGGATACAACTACAATAGTAATGGGGTAATCACTAGTATTATAGGGACCTAACATGATCTCGTGGGAGCCCATACCTACAAGGGAGAATATGAAACACCATGTGGGTTGGGGACATACTCAATCAACATTACATATGCTAATGGTTCCTATGTTTTGTATATCCTTTGATGGATAGCTCTTGAGGAGCTATGGGACCATCTCGAGGAGGCCAAGTGCCTGATGTTGTAGGCCAAGGGCATTATAATCGATTGGGATGTTGAATTTTGGTGGGGGTTGTAAGGAATTTGATGCCTGGGGTTGTGCACCTTAGTGAGTGTGGAGGGAGTGGGCCAGCCTTTCGAGATGCCTGGAGTACTGAGTCGGGTGACTGCCTTGGGGCAGATAAGGTCTGAGTCGGGTGCAAGCCTTGGGCTATGGTACAGACCGATTAGGCTTTATGCCTGGTTCCGAAAGTTGGGAAAAAGGGAAGAGATTCCTTAGGATTTCATGGGTATTGTGGAAACTTTCGATGTCTGCTGGTTATACTAGTTTAGCAGAGGGTGTAGAGAAAACGTGAAGTAATAAATAACTAAATAAAATAAAATGTTAAATGATTCAACTTAACTTCGAGACGAAGTTCCTTAAAGAGGGGGGAGTATGTAATGCCCCCTAATAATAATAATAAATAATATAATATGAAAATATAAGTAAATAAATAATAAACAATAAAGCAAAGATAATAATAGTAAATAAATAATAAATAATGAAGAGAATATAATAATAATAAATAAATAAAATAGTAAATAATGAATTGGAGCTTTGAATAAATAAATAAATAAATATATATATATATATAAGTAAATTATAAAAATAGTAAGAATAAGTAGAGTTAACAAAAAACTAAAAATTTTTTGTTCTAATAACAAAGTTTTATCAGGGAAGTAACATTGTGAACTCGCGCGCTGCTGCTCTGGAACGCCTGAAGGTTGCCGCCGTCAAAGTTCTTGGTCGCTGCCATGAGCGGTCCCGAGGGTGGGGAGTCTGCTCCCACCCCTCCTCTATCCACAGCAGATGCCTTCAGAAGGCTGTTAACTCAGAAAGGGAAGAAACTCCAGCCCGCGGAAGTGCCAAAATTCATTAAAAAGCTTGACGAAATTCCAGAGATAGCACTCCCAGAGGAGCAACCGATTAAAATCGCTCTAGCATTGTCTGACAAAGGCCTGGTAGGGCAGTTTATGGGCCGATGGCCGTCCACTAAGACCACGGACGATTGGATACAAAGAAATTGGAGACCGCAGCTGCAAAATAATGTGATTTGTTATGCAGTAGGGCGAGGCTATTTCATTTTCGAATTTACTAGCAAGGAAGATCGCGACCTGGTTTTCAGAAACGGGCCGTACTTTATGGGAAACCAGGGACTGTATCTCAATAAATGGAGTCCTGATTTTGACCCATCCGTTGATGTCCCCAAAGAGGCGCCGGTCTGGGTTCGTTTACCTAATCTCCCTCTTCACTGTTGGAGCTATCAATCTCTGCAGAAGATCGGCAATGGGCTAGGTCGATTCATTGACAAAGCTGATCACAAGGGCCAATATACTTGTGCCAGAATCTGCGTAGAAGTCGATCTGGAAGCCGGGCTACCAGAAGCGATTAAACTCAAAGTTGGAGAATGGCAGCACTACCAGAAGTTGGACTACGAGCAGCTGCCATTTAAATGTCGAACTTGTCATGAGCACGGACATTTCCAGAGAAACTGCCCAAAAGCTCCATCAGGGAACGCAGTTGAAGAAGAAGGATGGAAAGAAATCAGAAAGGGAAAGGCTATCCCAAAGCCTTCCGGACAGAAAACTACCGCCCCACCGGGAAATCCTCACACCAACCCAAAAGTTGTTGCTGCCTCTAAAGACAGAGCTCCATCTGCAGAGAGGATGGATGATAAGGAGAACCAAGAAGAAACCAGAAATATGGAGAAACAAGGAAAAACAAATGAAGTAGAATCAACAGTTCCCACACCCGAGGAGTGTCAGAGAGGAAATGAAGGCAATGAAGAACACATTAGTCTAGCCTCAGACTCTGAAGGCGACTCAGAAGAAAGAGATTCTGAATCTGACAATTCGCTGGCCACTCCAATCAAGACGACTAGAGGTCGGAAATCCAAGAAGAAACAGAGAGAGGAAGAAACTTACAAAGATGTCCTCCAGGGATCCCAAAAAACTCTCAAATCAATGATGAATACCAGATCTGGACGCAAAAGTAGCAAGGCTCCAGTGGGAGCCTCCTCTCCTCTCAAAAGTAAATAATGAAATACGTCTCTTGGAACTGCAGAGGTTTAGGCAGCAGCTCGAAAGAGGAAGCCCTGAAGGATTTAGTGAAAATATATTCGCCTGATATCCTCCTTATCCAGGAGACAAAGCTGGAGGATCTTTCCCTCCTCAAATCTAGTAAAGTTTTTTGGAACAAAGGTCATGGCAAAGCGGTCAGCGCAAGAGGTGCTTTTGGTGGAATTGCCACCTTCTGGAACAGCAACATATATGACTTTATTCAAGAAAAAAACAACCCTCATTGGCTCTTCACTCAGCTACTCCACAAGGATTCTGGTCAGCAAGTAAGTATGTTTAATGTTTATGCTCCTGTTTTGCCAAGTGAGAAAAAAATCTGCTGGAATTCGCTTCATTCATTTCTTTTAGAGCAAAACCCCGAGAATATCATAATTGCAGGTGACCTTAATGTCACCCTTGATATCGATGAGAAAAAGGGAGGTTCCATTGTCAGGGATCCTGCCAGAGAATGGGTGGAAGACATCATGCTAGGCTGGGACCTGGAGGATATTAAACCTTCTTCAGGGAAATTCACTTGGTCCAATAAAAGAACAGGCCCCAATCACATTGCTGCCCGTCTGGACAGATTTCTTGTCCATTCCTCCTTCCTAACCAGCGGTCTTATGGCATCCTCTAAAATTCTCCCAAACCTCACCTCTGACCATAAGCCAATTCTTCTCGAGCTTTCCCTTGACTGCAATCTTGGCCCCATCCCTTTTCGGTTCAGCCCCTTGTGGATCCAGCAAGAAGGTTTTCAAGATGTGGTCTCCGACTCTTGGAATAGGCCCGTCCAAGGTTCTCCTTTCTTTGTGTGGGAAGAGAAAATCAGGACACTAAAAAGAAATCTAAAAGACTGGGCTAAAAAACTGCAATCCCCCACTTCCAAAAGAAAAGAAAATACAAATAAGCTTGCTGCCCATCAACTAGAAATGGAGCAAAATCCTGTCTCTCAAAGTATGCTTCTAAAAGAAGTCGAGCTCCAAAAAGAGGTTCATAGATCAAGCAGGGAGGAGGAAGAGTTTTGGCGGCAGAAGTCTAGGATGCTCTGGCTGAAATCCGGCGATAATAACACCAGCTTTTTTCATAAGCAAGCAGAAGCCCGAAAGAATTTCAAATCAGTCTCAGAGATTCAGCATCAAAACACTGTGATCAAAGATTTCGAAGGCATCAAGAGAGCTGCATACTCCTTCTTCCAAGACCTGTATTCGGCTCCTGAAGAACCAGATATTGATCCCCATTCATATCCGATCAACTTAATTCCCAATTGTGTCAAGGAATCGGATAACGATATGCTGACAGCCCCGATTAGTATGGAAGAGCTTGAGGAGGCACTGAACAACATGGAGCCTGATAAAGCCCCAGGGCCAGATGGGTTCCCTGTCAGGTTCTTTTTGACTTGCTGGTCAATAATCAAAAAAGATCTACTGAGGATGGTCAGAAAATCCTAGAATTGTGTAAAGATAGGTGGTGGCATCAACTCAGCCTTCCTAGCTCTGATCCCAAAAGAGAAAGGCGCAACTGACTTTAGTAGATTTAGGCCAATATCCTTGTGCAATTCCAGCTATAAGTTGGTCTCCAAAATTATAGCCAACAGGCTGAAAAACATCTTACCAGACATCATCCCTGAAAATCAAGGCGGCTTCATAAAAGGCAGAAAGATTTTGGATAATATTGTGCTGGTCCAAGAAGCAGTCCACTCTAGTTGCCAAAGAAAGGAGAAAGGCATGGTGATTAAACTCGACTTGGCTAATGCATTTGACAGGGTGAGACATGAATTTCTGTTTGCTGTGATGAAGAAGCTAGGCTTTTCAACAATCTTCATCAACTGGGTGAAAGCCTGTATTGCCTCGCCGTGGATTGCGCCCTTGGTTAATGGCCGTTCTACTGTTTTTTTCCAAGCTTCTAGGGGCCTGAGACAGGGATGCCCATTGTCTCCACTCCTATATGCTGTCCAAGCCTCGGTGTTAAGTTTCCAGCTAGACCATAATCAGCAAATTCAAACATTGCCCGTACTCAGAACTACTCACAAGGTGAAAGACATTAATCATGCCCAATTTGCTGACGATACTCTGCTGCTTGGAGCCAGCTTGATTTCTGCCAGACATTTCAAGAGGGAACTGGACATTTACAGGCTGATCTCGGGTAGCAAAATCAATTATAGAAAATGCTCCATCTATGGATGGAATTGCTCGGCTAAAGAACTGTCTGACATAGCAAGACTTTTAGAAATGGAAGGAATCCGAAATTGGGAGTCATTTAAATATCTCGGGATACCAATCTACAAATCTAAGCCTAAAGTTGCTCACTGGCTGCCGCTTCTAGACAAAATAAAGAATAGAATCCAAGTCTGGGGTGCCTCTTGGTTGAACAATGCAGGGAAAGTAATCCTCATGAAATCAGTCTTAATAAGCATGCCTCTATTCCAAAACTCAATCCTCCTTGCCCCAAAAACCTTTCTTAGTAAATTAGATAGCCTGTTGAGAAGATTTCTGTGGGAAGGTGGGAATAACAATGATAGAAGAATCCATTTAGTGAGCTGGGAAATCCTCAAGAGTCCATTTCAGGAAGGAGGCCTCCAGCTGCGCAATTTGGCTGCTCAAAATATTGCTCTGGGATCCAAGATCCTATGGAATTTAGTCTCTGGAAATACTAGCTGGAGCAAAAGAGTCATTTGGAAGAAATACTTCCATGGGCAGCGTTTGAGATGCCTGGATAAGCCTCCAAGAACTCTAAAAGGTTCACCAATATTCAATCTTTGCAATGCTGCAAGGGAGCAATTCAGCCAACACCTATATTGGATCCCTGGCAATGGCAGGAAAATCAGTATCTGGGATGATTCGATCTTGGGAGACCAGCCAATGAAGAATGTGAATGGTCTTGCACACATCAAAGACTGGCTTCAGTCCCATAATCTGCACACACTGTGGGACATTTCAAACTGGAAAGAAGCTCCTGACAGAACCTGGGATGGGTGGAATCTGGGGGAGGTCCCCATAATGCTGCAAGGGGAAGCCTCTTTACTTCTAGATATGCTCCAAGGAAAATCTCCTTCAAAAGCCACTGCTAAAGACAAAAGAGGCTGGGGGTCCATGTCTGGCCATTATACTGTTGCCGAAGGTTATAAAAGAATTATGGCTGCTCCTCATGTTCCTCCAAACCCGGCCCAATGGAAATTTATATGGGACTTTCCAGCTCTACCAAAAATAGACTTCTTCTGTTGGACAGTGGCACATCAAAGCATCCTCACCAGAGAGAATTTGAGAAGAAGAGGGATGGAAGGACCTTCCAGATGTCCCCTCTGTAGGGCTGATGAAGAAACTACCAATCACCTGCTGCTGCTATGCCCCTTTGCTCAAGAAGTTTGGAGGGGGGTGCTACTGTTAGAGCCCACTATCCTTGCTCTCCCAGACAACATTCCTGCCTTGTTCAGAACTTGGGCCAACTTATCTTCCTTCTGTCTTAAAAATAAAAGTCTTCTCAAAATCAGCTGGATGTGGATCCCCAAGTTTATTTGTTGGAAATTATGGTTGGAAAGAAACAACAGAATTTTCCGAGAAGAGAGCTGCACTACAGTAAGAGTTATCTCTAAAATAAAAGCTTTGTTGGGAGAGGCTCTGGAAGCTAACACTACATCAAGGAACGAAACAAGATTGCTCACCAAAGAAGAGAAATGGTTCAAAGAATTAGCTCCAAAGCTAAAGGAAAGGCCCCCTCAATCTATCCCCGCCCATTCCAATTGGGAGATTAGGCTAGAAGAACAGGAGTTTATCAAGTGGAGATCGGCCTTGGAAGAGCACTGTTTATTCTTCGATGGGGCTTCTAAAGGGAACCCTGGGGTTGCTGGCAGTGGGGGAGTTCTATTGAGCCCTGGAGGCTTTCCGGAACTGAGATTCCATTGGGGTCTAGGAACTGAAACTAACAACAGAGCGGAGGCTCTGGCATTGTGGCAAGGGCTGAATCAGGCGATCAAAAGAAATATCCATTCTCTCTCAGTCTTCGGAGACTCAAGACTCATCATCCAGGCCATGCTTCGCCCTAAGAACTCCCACCAGATTCAGTTAGCCTCCATCATTAAGAAAATCAGGCTTCTGCTCCCCAAATTCAACAAAATTTCCTTCTATCATATCTTAAGGAACCTCAACTCCCTAGCTGATAATGAGGCCAACCTTGGTGTCCTCTGCACTCGAAGATCCCTGGTAATAAATTCATCCGAATCTTCTTGCCCAATCCCTTAAATTCTAGCTCGATCCTCCCTTCCGATTGGAATTAAGGGCTCTCTGTTCAATCAAATTTATAATCCGTCACCCCAAATCTAAATCCAGATTCCGTGCTTGTTTCCTGTTAATTGAGGGGTCTCTGTTTCCCTAGCGAAATTATCGACTCCTAAAGGGCGTTTTCAAGCTCAGTCTCGCTTTACCTATGTCTCTCTCTTTTGGCGGAATGGAACTGAAATCACAGAATCGGTCTTCCCTGGGATACAGCATTGGTGACTCCTCCCAACCTCTGCGTTGGCATTTCCAGCTGTTGAAGCCATCCCTCCATTCTTCGGTCATTCAGTTCTGCGCCAAGGACGTCTGCTGGAAAGGCTCTTCACAGTTTTGCAGGCAGCCCACCTGAAGCGAAAGCTCATGATACGCTTGAGGACTTTGCATGAGACGCCGTTTCAACTAAAGCCATTAATTTGCCGAAGCAGCTCATTTCTTCAGATCAGATTTTCGACTTGACCAGCATCTCTATAGGATTCGATTTTGCAAATTCTTATATTCCCCTGTTCTCTGTAATGGTTTCTTCAGATTTGTAAAGCACGCGGTAGCTGGTTTACCGCCCATTTCAATATAACCGTTATTGTCAAAAAAAAAACAAAAACAAAAAACAAAAAACTAAAAAATGAATAAAATAAGAAAGAGTTAAATTAAGAGTGATATTTTATTAAGTAAGAATTAAAATAAAGAAATAAAAGTGGCATGTTGACACATGGATTGTGTGCATACGGATCCCTTTCCAATCCCTTTCCATTTTTGGAACCGTTTGTTCTATTTAATGGACAACAGGGGATGAGATTATTCATTCTTTGGGAGAAGAGTGTTGAGAGGCAAAGGAAACCTTAACAGTAGTACGTTGATTGGGGGCTCGGGGGTGGCCAACTGTAGAAATACTATGTGCAACTGAGCCTATGGTTGGGTGGAGAGTCATCCCTAAAACTTTGTTGTGGTTAGCGGGATTCAAATAACATCCAACTCCGAAATCACAAGTAAGGAATATCATTGCAGCTTGTAAGTTGTATCTTCTCATATTTTTCGAAATTATGTGCTACTTAGTTGAATAGTTGTGTGTTGATTATAAATTGTATAATTTATCTAATTAGTTGTATATGTAAATTGTGGGTTGTTACATATGGGTAAAGAAATACCCCATTCCTAAACCTCCCTTCTCCACTCCCTAATAATTCCAAGATCCATCTCCCTCGTAGCAACAAAACCATAAGAATCTATCTTCAAAAAATCAATAAAATCCTCATTCACTGCATCCAAATAGATATAAAGTCTTGTCCCAGATAAATATCCCTGGGAACAATGAATTCATGGTGAACATAGGATAAAAATCAAGTGGAATTCCTCCACTATAATATGCCCCTTTTCACTCAGAGGAGATTATTTTCTCACTCTCTAGAGATGTAAGTCCATTTGTCTCCAAATATTAGGGACCCCTACATCTGACATTGGTTTAGTCAAACTAGAAATTGAGTTGATAGAAGAACACTCAAAGGATGAAACAACCAAGGGTTCAAGTTTCATCAAAGCCACAAAAAAGAAGGAAGGAAATTCAATAAATAAAATATTAAATAAAAAGTATATAGACAAAATAATTTGCACCCAACACACCACAGAAGGCCTATATGACAAAAGCACTAGAAGCTCCAAAAACCAAGGCAGTTTAGTTCCTCCATCTGGGGGAGCTCCTAAAACAAATAGTAAGTAATGAAATCCATATCCTGGAATTGTATACATTTGGGGGTTAAAGAAAAATGGACCTTAGTCAAATCAAGGTAGAGAACCCACAAATCCTTCTACTCAAGGAGACCAAATGGAGGAAAACATTATCATGCATAAAAGCAAAACAATACAGAAAAGTAGCATGGAAAAAGCATTCAGTTCAAGAGGGGCATCAAGAGTTATATGCAAAATATGGTCCTCAACTCATTTCTACCTCATTCATGAATCCTCTTTAGCACATTGGATAGTTGTAGGTCATCTTCATAATCCCTCTAGTAATCTCTACAATTTCATTAATGTGTACATGCCCAATGCTTATCCTCCTAAATTAGCATGTTGGTCTTCCTTCTCAAATTTGAAAGATATAGTTTTTAAGCCTAACAAGTATATTTGTAGGGAATTTTAATATTGCTTTTCATGCTTTGGAAAAAAAAAGGAGGCTCATTGGTCAAAGACCCCTTTAGAGAGAAAATGGAATATTCATCTTCCTCCTTGGATCTAATGGAAATAAATTCAGTTAGAGGAAAAATCACTTTGTCCAATAGATGCCTAGGAACTGGGAATATTGTAGCTAATAAAATGTTACCCTTTTATCCCATATTTCAGTGTGGTTAGGATTTGATCACTGCTTGATAGCTATTTCTCTCACCTCCCCTTAGAATTATGTCCTACTCCCCTTTTGTTACAACCCTATATGGACTCAAGACTAAATTTCTTGGAATAATTTATAATATCTTAAACCAATGGATTAATGGCTCTCCAGTTTGTATTTGGGAGAAAAATATTATGAAGGTAAAATAAACACTTAAAGTCTGGGTGAAGACAAAACAAAAAATAGAATAATCATCCATCCTCTCCCTCAAGCAACATTTGGGAGAAATTTGGGGAAAACTTTATCATCTCCCTATTTCCCATGACCTCCTTATGGACAAAAAGTCAATTTATTAAAAACTATAAAGGGAATTTATAAATTAAGAGGAACCTTGGTGTCTTAAATAAATAAGTATATGGTTGAAATAAGGGGACATAAATACTCAATTCTTCCATAAGCATGTCAAATAGTGTATCTAGAAGAATCATGTAAGCAACATATCCTTAGATGAGGGAGAAACGTTGGAATTCTATAATAAGATCAAAGAGGTATCCATAACTCACTATGCAAATCCATACAGAGAACAACCATCAATAGTTGTGGAAGTGAGAGAAAGCACGTTGGAACATATTCCCCACTTTCTCACCCAAGAGGATCATGAAAAACTAACACATCCAATAACAGCCAATGAAGTTTGGAAATCCCTGATTTCATTTTATCATGATAAATCTTTGGCCTTGATGGATTTTCAACCCACTTCTACAAATCATGCTTGTCAATTATAAGGGTAGATCTAATCAAAATGATCTCATATCTACATATGTCATGAAATATAGGGGCTAGATAAATTCAACATTCTTGGAGTTGGTTCCAAAAGAGGTCAATCCTTCCTCTTTTAACAAATTCCATATCATTTAAATTTGTAACATCTCATATAATTTCATCACAATAATCATCTCAAATAGGCTAAGCCCCTCCTCTTGAGAGTAATCACAAAAAAAGTAGGGATTTGTTCAGAAAAGGTATATTATAAACAATAACATTCTAGTACAAGAGGTGATACATTCTAATAGAGAAAGAGGCAAAAAAGGAATAATAATTAAGTTGGATATGGAAAATTACTTTGACTGAGTTTTCCACATCTTTCTCTCTGTTGTCCTTATCATAATAGGGTTTAGTCCTACATTTATTGCTTGGATATCAACTTACATAAGCTCCTCCTAAATTTCTCCATTGGTCAATGGAAAACCAATAGGATTCTTCAAGGCATCTATACGTCTTAGCAAATCATTCTCTTTGTCACCTCTATTATACATTATTTTGGCTAATTTGGTAAGCAAGAAACTAGACTATGAGAGAAGGCTGGGCAATATTCCAAGGATAGAAAATGGTCAGGGGGGTTAAAGAGGTAATTCATACCCAATTTGCTGACAACACTTTCTAATAGGAACGTCTGCAATTATAGTAGAAATTTTCAACGAAATATTGTACCATTTTGTTCAAGCCTCGAGAGGTGATAGGTCTTTAAATTACCTCCTTAATTATCATACAATTAAAGTTTTGTACACTTAATTTTCAATCTAAGGTTCGTATGAAACTTGCAAATTGTCGTGCATTATATATGCTAGTACAATTTGTTATGTGATATTGAAGTTTTAGTAGTATAAATGAATGTCATAGGGAAATATATTAATATGCTTTCATAAGTCACTAAGAAACCACACCACACTTGCAGGAAATTAAAGAGCACACTTCTACCTAGTGGGCTTAGAAATATTGGTCCTATAACCCCCAACATATGTATAATTACCAATCTAATTTGCAAGAAATTAAATGTCACTCCTATACCTAGTGGGCTTAGGAATTTTGATGTTGTAACCCAAAAAAAGTAGACACACCACATAGGAACAAATGTAAATCACATTGGCATTAAAGGGTGACTTGTTCAAGTATTTATATGATCTTGAATTTTGTAATAGGAATTCCCATGAAATGCAATAGATAACAAAATGAAATAAACCAAAAGTTTTAAGAGATGTAAACCATGTTTTGTTATAAATAGTTACACCATGAACCAAATTGATAATTGCAATTTTTGGAAGACAAAGTAAAGTAGAAATCAGTCCAAAAATAAAGTAATTAGTTGAATCTGTGAAATAGAGTATTATAATGTTAAATGTGGAGTTGCAACAATGTAAATTGTAGCAACAACCTAAAATACAAGTTACATCTATGATCACACACAAATTGCATTAATAGTTAGTCCATGATTTATAATGATATTAATTAGCGAGTTGTAGCACTATGTAAACAACAAAGTTGCACAATATTAAATATCTGAGCTAGCAAGATAGTAAACAGAGTAATTGCTAGAGTAAAATTATTGTAAATGAACTATCGGTACAATATACAGTTACATATAGCACTTGGCTAAGGATGGGACCCTACCTCCTTAGGCAAGGCACTAGTTAAGTAAATCGTAAGGAATTATTCAATCAACACACCATCAACTCTAACTAGAATAGAATGGAAACTTGCATTGAAAAACTCAAATTACAATTATAGTCCTCTTGACTTAGCAAACTCTCCCCTATTTCCAGTTCTCGAATAGAGCATGGTATTTTATACAAGATTGCAAATATCTAAATTAACCCAATGATTCAATAGAAAATCATGAGAATCTAGTTTTTCAATCTAGTTACAAGGATACCCAATTTGCTGACAACACTTCTAATAGGAACGTCTGCAATTATAGTAGAAATTTTCAACGAAATATTGTACCATTTTGTTCAAGCCTCGAGAGGTGATAGGTCTTTAAATTACCTCCTTAATTATCATACAATTAAAGTTTTGTACACTTAATTTTCAATCTAAGGTTCGTATGAAACTTGCAAATTGTCGTGCATTATATATGCTAGTACAATTTGTTATGTGATATTGAAGTTTTAGTAGTATAAATGAATGTCATAGGGAAATATATTAATATGCTTTCATAAGTCACTAAGAAACCACACCACACTTGCAGGAAATTAAAGAGCACACTTCTACCTAGTGGGCTTAGAAATATTGGTCCTATAACCCCCAACATATGTATAATTACTAATCTAATTTGCAAGAAATTAAATGTCACTCCTATACTAGTGGGCTTAGGAATTTTGATGTTGTAACCCAAAAAAGTAGACACACCACATAGGAACAAATGTATCACATTGGCATTAAAGGGTGACTTGTTCAAGTATTTATATGATCTTGAATTTTGTAATAGGAATTCCCATGAAATGCAATAGATAACAAAATGAAATAAACCAAAGTTTTAAGAGATGTAAACCATGTTTTGTTATAAATAGTTACACCATGAACCAAATTGATAATTGCAATTTTTGGAAGACAAAGTAAAGTAGAAATCAGTCCAAAAATAAAGTAATTAGTTGAATCTGTGAAATAGAGTATTGTAATGTTAAATGTGGAGTTGCAACATTGTAAATTGTAGCAACAACCTAAAATACAAGTTACATCTATGATCACACACAAATTGCATTAATAGTTAGTCCATGATTTATAATGATATTAATTAGCGAGTTGTAGCACTATGTAAACAACAAAGTTGCACAATATTAAATATCTGAGCTAGCAAGATAGTAAACAGAGTAATTGCTAGAGTAAAATTATTGTAAATGAACTATCGGTACAATATACAGTTACATATAGCACTTGGCTAAGGATGGACCCTACCTCCTTAGGCAAGGCACTAGTTAAGTAAATCGTAAGGAATTATTCAATCAACACACCATCAACTCTAACTAGAATAGAATGGAAACTTGCATTGAAAAACTCAAATTACAATTATAGTCCTCTTGACTTAGCAAACTCTCCCCTATTTCCAGTTCTCGAATAGAGCATGGTATTTTATACAAGATTGCAAATATCTAAATTAACCCAATGATTCAATAGAAAATCATGAGAATCTAGTTTTTCAATCTAGTTACAAGGATTCCAACAAAAGATTGAAAATTTAGACAAGTACTGAATCGTTCAACTATGTGATAAGTGGCAGTTGGGTTAATCTTTCCTCCTTGAGTAACCAATTTCCTTTGTCACTTTATTCATTAGGATATTTATCAATTAACTGCTTTGGAAACTATGTTAGTGATAATTGTGTGGTTGAGCTGATGCATTATTTAAGTTATCTCAAAGTTATGGCACCCTTAACCAATGGTCAACTGTCTGAGAGTTGCAGTAGTGGTTCAAGAGTTAGCTGCAGTGATGGTGTTGTGCGAATTGCAATAGCGAGGATTACAGCATGTGGTAGCACTTTGGAGTTGCAACATCTGTGTTAGAACAAGGAGTTGCATTACTTATTTTGAAGTAGTGAATTAGAACAACTATCAATAGTGAGTTGCAGCTCCTACATTCTACTCTCGTCATTAAAGGTACATGTGCATATATTCCTCCTAAATACTAGTGGTTAGCATAGAAAGGTAATTTTACCCTAAATGCATAAAAATGAGTATTAAAATGGAATATTGAGAAGATAAATGTACCTTGACCAAAATGCATATTCATGGACAAAAATGTTGTTGAGATGAAATGAAAATAGGAAAAGATGCACAGAAAGGTCTTACGCTGGTGCTAAAAACATGGCAACTTGGGCACCCATCATATCCCCCTAGCAAAAAATGTTACATGTCCCTATGCAACCAAACATTAATTTTGAGTCTAAGTGAGTGTGGCATCTATGGAGTTTTTTGATAGTGTATTCAACATCCCCTTATTAATGGGCATCATTGTTTCCTTTCCTTTCTTCAACCTCCCTCCAACAAGCAAGCTCGTCCTTCTTGGACATGTCTTAGTCTTTATAATACTTTGTGGAAGTTAGCTATATCATTGGGTAGTGAAATTTGAGGCCTACCCAATGGTTTCCAAAAATCTACATCCACTTAATGTATTGATGGACTCCCTTTAGAGCCATTGCAAGGTTATTGGTGTTGATTGGATATCTTCAACATATGACTTATATGGCTTGTTCCCATGTTTTGTACACCCATTTGCAGATATCCTTGATAATATCTTAATCCATTTTTTGCAATGATTAATGGCCTCTTGTTTGTTTTGGTCTATAAAATCTACATGCCTTGGGGAGTTCACACAAATTTCATGTACGAGAAGGACATCCTTAGGCTTGTAATACTCCCTCTAGAGTTTAATTCATATATTTCCTTTGAAGTTATTCTCATCTACCTAATGAGCAATTAATCAATCAGTGTGGTTGTTTAAGAAATATGGGAAAGCTCTTAGCTAAACATCTCCCACAAAACGGTTAGGGTTCGAAATTGGATCATGACACAACATAATATTATGTTGGTATAGCTCTCACAGTTGGTTCTTTTCTTTATTAGTGCATGTTGGAAGTAATGCTTACATGTGTTGTTGTGATTTGTCATTGTGAGTCCCTAGGTGTCATTCTAGAAGTATTTATTTCCCTATGTGTGTGAGTTGTCTATCAGTCATAGATCCACCTTCTTTGGATCTTATCATCTATATGTCAATGATCTAATTCTTATATATGTAGCTGCTTTATGTGATCAATGAATACATTATGTGTTTTGTGTTGTGTGTAATCGCTCTTTGATCTCTCTTTAGTTTCTAACATAGTATCAGAGCTGGTACTTGCTTGACTCCCTTAGGGGAGGGCTAGGAAGTGAGGGATCCTAAGTGCTATTATTTCTATACATATTAGTATAGATGTGTGGCAGTTTATTTTTAGTGTGTGAAATTTTGTTGTTATCATGTGTATAGATTTGTTTGTTTGTTTGCATCTTCTTCGAGAATCGTCAGATCCATCCGTTATCTTGCTATCTATAAATTTTTGTTTGCGTTGATCTACCTGGAACCTGCAAAGGAATTAAATTCATGCCTAGATGGTTTTTTCAAATTTGTGTGCACTATCATATTATAAATCTGCAAAATTATGCCCATGAACCATACATGATGTTGCACGGATCTAGATATGAGATCTAGATCTGAGATCTGGGGTGGAGGAGTTTCAAGTGGCCAATGATATATGTCAAAAGTGTTAAAATTGGAGGCAAATCTCAATTTTTCGCTTCTGCGGGGAAGAGATCTTTGCGTCAGATGTTTATGTTGCAATCTTGTTACGATCTCAAATTTTGGAGATTGCATTTTAAACATATTGAGTATGGGCATCTCAATATGTGAGTGTAAGTTTGTTGGAATTAACCACTCTAACAAATGTTGCTTTATGAAGACAAGAAAGCTCCAAGACAAATATTGAACCATTTGAACAACTTTTGACATGTGCTAAGGAAGGACGTGGCGACTTGTCTATGCCTGAATGATAGTTGATAGTTTGATGATTATTGAGTTTTTAGTTGTGAAATGTTTCAAATTTGGTTATTAAAAGAGTTGGTGGTTCTTAAACTAGAAGCCCCGGTGTGTGAAACATCAATTCTTGTGAGGTCAACTTGTTTGATCAACTTTTGAACACATTCAGTATCTAGACCTCCATCCTAAAAACTGATAGATAACCGAAAGTGAAATATCCGACAGATGGTGGTTATTCCATAGGATGGTTCATTACTTGATAGCTCTTATCGCGGAAGCCCTGATGAGCCGAGGTGTCAATATTGTTGATCTTGCAAAGTTCATCAACGATGGTCAGAGGTGGTTATATTTTAAATGGAGTTCAAGTGACAACTCGAAGATGTGGTTGTGAAAGAGCAGAGTTTGTGAGATTCCATAGTGGATGTGAGCATTGATGAAGATCAGTTAGACAAAGATTATCCTTGTTGTTATAATATGTGTTTTCAATGTTTACCATGTAAACATTAAGGGAGGGTGATCCAGGTGGATATTGGTGCCTACCTTCCTATTCCACCTAGACCCCCCATCAATTTCATATGTTTCCTTGTTCATTTTATCATTTACTATTTTTAGTAGTTTTTCAGGTCCTCAACATCTGGATTAGTTTTGACCCTATAAACGAAGTTTTTTGGGGTCTGCGACAAGCCCATAGCCATAGGAAAGGGCTTGCGGTGAAACCTATAGTACTCGATGAAGCCTTTCCAACAAGGTATCATACATGCCAAACGGAGATAATATGACCAAGTTATGACCCCGAGAAGTTGGTTGCCCAACTAACCCCAACGGGGCCCAAAAACTCTTGGTGTTACATCTCTTGGGGTTAGGGTTTTGGTTGTTTAGGGTTTTCTCATGTTTTTCAATAATAAATAGGCCCTTAAGCCTCATTGTAACACAGTTCAGAGGCATGTAGCCGCCACATCTCTTCTCAGAGATAAGCTACCATCGCCCAAGCTATCTTATTTCCATTATGTTTGTAAGCATAGTTCAGTATTTTTCTATTAATGAAATGAAGTGTTTTTATATTGCATCTCTATGTTTATGATTATATCTGTAAGTTTTTGCATTCCTGTTTAAGTTCAGATCAGTGGTATCAGAGCGGTCTTCTCTTTCTTTGTTTTTCTTTGCATGTCCCCAACGAGGTCAGAGTATAAGGAGTTAGGGCTTGATCTAGTTGAACCATTGCAAGATCAACCTCGCAAAACCCGATGACCTCCCATGGTGGAAGAAAAGAAAGATGAGGGGGTAGGAGATCCTTTCAAAATGTTTCTTGAGGAAGCCCTCGAGCGACAGAGGGACGCGATGATGGATAACTTTGCCCAAATCCTTCGACGACTACCCACAGGCGATGCATATTCATCCACAGCCACTCTAGAGGCGCCACTCCTTTTAAGGTACAAGTTAACTTTGATATTCCCATATTCAAAGGACTAATAGATGCAGATGCCGTAGATAAATGGTTAAATTTGTTGGAAGGATATTTTTCATTTCATGACTTTTCCAATCAGGAAAAGATTGCTTTTGCACTTCTCAAAGTTGCCCCACACGTCAAGGACTGGTAGGAAACCTATTGTGACCAAAAGGACGAGAGTGAACCCTCGTTGTTTTCAGCTGCACCCACTTGGAATTCTTTCTGAGACGCCATCAAGGAACAATATTACCCTGTCAGGAGTTATGAAGGCAAATACATAAAGTGGACAATGCTACGGCAGGGAAAGGACCAAGATGTGCTAGAGTTCACATATATTTTCCATACACTTCGCACAAAGCTGGGTATCAAGAATACAAAGTGGAATTCGATGCTCAAGTACCGCGGCTGTCTATACAAGTACATCCAGGATGAGATGGAGTTCCTGGACATTTCCTCGCTCGGCACGCCGTATTGGTACGCTGTTAAGATTGAGCAGAGGTTGAAACATAAGAAGTGGTACTTTGGATCTGCAAATCCAAAGCAAGGAAAAGGCGCCCCCAAACCACAGAATAAAGGACCAAGCCAAGGTGGGCCTACCCAAGACAGCCCGCCGAAGCCGCAAGAAAAGAACAACATCATGAAGATGAAGAAGGACACGAGAAAATGGTGTGAGTTCCATAAGAGCTCCAATCACAATACAAGTGAGTGTCAGGCCAAGTAGTCACTAGTGGTCGAGCTAAAGGCTTCTGAATCATACGAAGGTTTTGACTCTGAATTAGAACCCAATAAGGGAACTGACAAAGGGAAATATATCATTGATGCAAAGCCCAGTGCCACCGTGGCCACCACCAAGATCTAGAAGATTGAGCCTGAAGATCCAGAGGAGGGGGAACACCTCTTCCACTCACAGATGTGGGTGGAGGATTCTCTGCTACAGTTCATTGTCGATAGTGGGAGCCAAAAGAACCTCATTTCAATAGAGATTGTGAAGTGATTGGGCCTAAAGACCACATCACATCCACATTTGTACACCATCGGGTGGCTTCACCAAGACGAGATCTTCGCATCAGCCAGCAGTGTTCCTTCCCTACAGCATCAAGCCCTTCGCAGGTGAGGTATTGTGCGACATTGCTCCTCTTGAAGTTTGTGATGT